>JAYGXS010000001.1:29408146-29427837 GCA_036362985.1 Ligula intestinalis
ATGACGAATCCGCGACGGATATCGAAACGTAAGGCGAATAACCATATTGTCCGAGTGATCGAGTCTTCTTCTTCTCAATTGCTTCCTGGGACACGGATGTTTGCTTGTGTTGGCAAACTTTAAACTTACCTATAAAGCCGCAATCAGGAAGATCATTTTGATAAAATCATGTAAGAAAAGGTCGTAAGTTTATTAAAATGTGAATGATGGCACACATAAACGGGGAAATGCAGGGGCATATATGACTTCACAACATTATTTTTAATCACAGCAGATGCGGCCAGGGTCTGCTACAGCAATCTTTCTAAGTTTGATCTCCCCACTTCACAAATTTATATTGACAGATATCTTCTAAAGAAAAAAATGAATTGATTATTTAGTTTGCTCTTGCTATTGTCGTGTTTCAGTATTCAGAGACAGACTTGTGAATCGCATATCATCCTGAGATGAATGACTGAAAGGCCTATTTGACTAAGACGCAATTCAATCGCATGCCATGAAACCTTTTCGCGATCACTGGTGAACCTCATCATTTAGGTCAATCCAGACACTTATTATCTGGAACTGAGCGGAATATTCACTTTGGCGTTTAAGTTGTCATCCCTGGATAGTTCGCAGAAATAGTTGACAAGTCCGCCAAAACTTACTGACGACAATCGCACTATAAAAACGTTGACATTTAGCTGCTACTTTGAAAATTTTGACGGGCTTCTGTATCATTTTCTTGTCCTCGTTCTTGTTTTTTTACGTACAAAGCCACAGCTAGACAGACTTAGAAGCCACGAGGGGAAACGCAGGGTTTCACCATAAAACGCCGGCGTCTTTTAAGATCCCAGAGGACGAAAGATTGGTACTTAACAACTAGACTGTCTGGTCAGTCCTCATCACATGCAGTCTGGACGTCTGTGCTGTGTATTTAGTCATGTATGAAGTAATATGCGCAAAGATTTGAGGCCCAGCTATCTTATCGTTTTCATTATCCCCCAAAGAAGACGAAGAGGAAGGTTCAAGGACATGGACCAAGTTATATTGGGACTGACATTGCGGACGCTCGTTTGCTTCCATCGTCAGAATAACGTGGTGGTTGTTCTTGCTTACCGGGACGGTTTCAGCCTCGCTGTATGCCTGCTATTATATCCGTGCTCGGCGTACGAACTTTGACCTGCTTGGTCGCTACTGACTGTCCGTGAGATTGACCGCTGGGGGCTCGTGGGCCCACTGCGCCCTTTGCAGCAAGGCATCCCGCCTACCAGGCAGGTCAGCGTGCGTACTAGCCTGTCCCTCGTTTACCGACGTACTAATCATTTGTTGCTGCTCGCGTGAGTTGACGTCAGTTTCGTGGGCGTGACTGAGAGGTAGTGTTCCACGCTGGTCACGTGGTCTCTGGCCGACCCCTCTCCTATTTTCCTCCGATCTCGGTTGTACACCACGCTTGTGTCTGCTTCACCGTCCTGTTGCCCTTGTTCGAACTGATTCGAACCGTTTACGTACCGCCTGGTAGGCAGGATGAAGGTTTATGTCTCTGTTAACTGTGCCAGTCGAAGACCAACTTTCCAGCAGAAGTCCAGCCATCTTGTCATTCGCTCAGCCTATTACCCTTGCATTATGGAGTTAAACGTTGTAAACTTGAACTCCGGTTTACCTTTGTCGAAAAGTCGTACTGTTTATCATTCAATTTCTCCGAAGCTTCCATGTCAAAACTATAAGAATATGAAGTGCAGTAAAATAAGGTGTGCATTTGTAAGATGCCTCCAGATATCCATTACCCAGGTTTTTCATGGGAACGTTTTGCTTAAAGACTACGTATATTAATATATTTGCAGATTAAATTAGGTACCCAACACCAATGAAATTAAAGTCGCCTAAAGAACACCTTCACAAGTATTCCTCATCAGGCCCGAGTAGGGCAGACAAAAACTACCAATCGCAAGCCTGATCAAGGCGTGGACTGACGGCTGTCTAGTCATATGAAACGCGGGGGGTGGTGGAGGTATTAACCAGGCCTGAGATTAATGGAAGGCAGTTGTTTTTCGTTGTCTTAACGCGGCGCTGTAAAATGTAGGGTCTGGTCGCATCAGGTTATTAGTGTAGGCGGGTTGGGGGGGGGGGGAGAGCGGCTCAGTTTTCGCCCGGTTAGCCGAACGACTTGAATGAACGCCCCTGTGAACAAAAATCAGTCTGGCTGACGGCACGGCATGGCTACCTCGTCAGTAGTCGCAAGTATCGGCTGTTGTCGGTACACATAGGTACATAAGCTTGATTGCTGCGAAGGCGTCCACAGGCGTGGCAACCACTGATCACGCATTTGGGCACAGGGCTACGCACACCTAAAACAAACAGATACGGACAATGCAGGGGCGCGCAATGACCATCGTCACCCCCTGATGGGGTGATGGGCCTGAGCATCTGCCGCCGCTAGGGTAACAAACGTCCACCCCCGCGACACAGTACGCAGATAGCCTTTTAGCCAGCGAAGCACCTGCACAAACAAAGGCCATTAAATACTCTGAAGCCAAGTAGCAAGGGCACATTTGTGGATAGAAGCGTGTCTGTTTTTAATGTGTTAAGACAATCATCTCATAATTCCGTTGACGCCTTAGCGTCTTACACATTCGGATGAAGTACACACCGTTGTCGCTCAGTATACGTTAGATTACACACATTTTTGATCGGGAAATTTGTGGGAACGGATTGCTCTGGCGGTTTATTATAATTGCGTATTCATTTACTTTATAAATCTGCACTTCGTTAAGAAATTTTCGACATAGAAAGTACCTGAAAGTCTCTTCACTACGAATTCTATGTAGTCCTTCTTGCCTGTTGTTTATTCCTTCACCCATATCTGCATATCCCGGTCAGATTAACAAACTTATTCTTCAGAAGATAACTGTGGTTGTCGTTCGCTGTAAATAATTTGTTTCGTTATGCTGGTAAAGGATAAGATTTTTCATTGGCATTCACAAAGAGTACTTTCTCTTCACCAACCTGAGCGATATAGTATTTTAAAACAAACGCCGATAGTCTCTATATATGAAGTTAACTAGAAAAGTAAATTGATATAAAATGCGTCCTCTTGTTTGCGTTTTAACTCATGATTATCAGTTCAAGGTCTATAGTGACACTTGCATTCATAAGTAACCTAGATGTTTGATAACTCATCCATACTGATGTAACGCCCGACCTAAAGAGGGTGTCCTCCTCCGCATCAGACTTCTCCGGGATGTCCTTACGCTCCTCTTTAATCTGTCCCGCTTCATCTTCATTGTTATAGTCAAAAGCCATCACACAATCAGACAATCGGTAAGAATTCAAGTACAATAGGGAGAGTATAATGTATTGGTAGAGTGACAGAGAAATCGCGATGGGGTCAAAATAACAAACACTGGCCAGTGGCGAAGGGGTCAATTAAAAGGGTTCTGAGGGGAAGTGGCGTTGGAAGCGTCCACAGGGCGGGAGAGTCCTCTTCGTCGGAGACTTGAACTAGAACAGAGAAAAAGCAGGAGCAGACACGTGCACCAAGTCGACACCGGGAAAAAGTGACTTGCCCGCCAAGGGTGCATTTAAACAAGCGGATCAGACCTACCGGGTAGGCCGCTACACTGACTGACATTTCTTCGGACTGATCAACACATATAAGTTGGATAATCAAAAATCTGTTGAGAAATTAAACTTTTCCTCTTGTTAGCTATGCTTCAGCGAAAGACATTTCAGGCTAGTCTCAAAAATAACCATAAACGAACCCCCATCATATGCGCAAACATTTGAGGTCTAGATATCTTATTGCTTTCATCACCCCCAACAGAAGACGAAAAGAAGGTTCAAGGACATGGACCACGTTATATTGGGACTGACGTTTCGGACACTCGCTTTTTTCCATCATCAGAGTAACGTGGTGGTTGTCTCTGTTTGCCGGGATTGCTTCACTCCCGCTACATGTCTGTCATTTTATCCGTGCTTGGCCTACGAACTTTGACCTGCGTCTTCGCTGCTGACTGTCATTGAGATTGGCCGCTGGGGGACTCCTGTGACCTTTGCTCCCTTAGCGGCAGTCAGAATTGTTGGCACGTCAGTCCACTTACTGGCCTGTCCCTCGTCCACCGACGGACAAATCACTTGTTGCTGCCCGCACGCACTCATGTCAACCTCGTATGCGCGGTAGCGGTGAGGTAGCGTTCCACGCTGGTCACGTGGACCCTGGCCGACCCCTCTCCTATCTCCCTCTCATATCAGCTGTACACCACGTTTGTGTCTGCTTCGCCGTCCTGTTGGCCTTGTTCGAACTGACTCGAGCCGTTTGCGTTACGCCTGGTAGACAGGATGAAGATCTATGACTCTGTTATGTGTGCCAGGCGAAGACCAACTTTCCAGCAGAAGTCTAGCCATCTTGTCATTGGCTCGGCCTATTATCCTTGCATTGTTGACAGCGAAGGTGTGGTTCTTCTGCTGTACGTGTTCATAGACCATAGCCAGTTAATCCTTGCGGTTTATTGCGGGCTGATCCTCATGCTACCTGATGCCAAGGCATCTGTCCATTTCGCCGACATACCTTGCATTGCAGTTTTGATATGGTATGCTGGAGTCCACGGCTAACGGTTCTGTCGACGGTAGCTGGTCCTTGGGCCTCATTATCTGCTGTCTAACGGTTGATTCTGGCTTATGTACCGCACGGATCCCGAATGGTTGAGGACTCTGGCAGTCACCTCGGATACGTTCTTCACATAAGGAGTAGCGAGCCAAAACTTGGGGCCTTCGCTTTTCGACCGCTCAAGGTGGAGCTTCTTAAGACACTTGCTTATGAAAGACTTTGGATAACCGTTGGCTTCAAAGAGGGCATGCAAAGTTTAACCTCCTCCTTCTTCTCACTGTCGTCGCTGCAGTGTGTCTGAATGCGTTGGAAGACACACACAACACAACTGTGTTATGTATGAGTTATACGCCAATGAAGGAGTATGCAACTCCTGTATTTACTGGTGTCGCGGATGTCAAAATAAAGCGTGCATTGAGAACCATAACTAAGTAAGCGCATGCACCAGTTTATTATTTAGACGGTTATTTTTTCGCTGGCAACCTCATTTCATCCACCTCACCTAAGCTCATGCGTCAACGTATATATTTGAGTTGTAGAATTTATTCAGCTCTGACATCAGAGGCTACACAAGTAATTATAACCGATGCTAAGGTCATGGGAGCAGCGCCTTCGATTGCGTTACCATCATGCGAAAAGGAGAACGGCGTCAGCCTCTCGAGAGCTGGTGCGCTACAGGATGGACATAGAGGGTGTCTCAGAGAAATGTATACGCATTTTAAGTAATTGTAAAATTGGCGTTTATAACAATTTTATTATTTTAAAAATGTGAAAATATTTACAAGTATCCTTCTATTGTTTTTTACTGCATGTTCTCAAACTGACGTCTATTTCTGCATTTCATGAACACTGCTCTAAATAACGGTCGCAATACTGTAGTTTGTGGTCTAGATCATCGTCATTAAGAGTATAGACTAATCTTAAGATAAAAAATTTCCAATGACAACTTTGCATAATGCGAGGCAGTGAAAAAAAAATAAAATGATACCTTTTAATATTTTGAAATTTTTTAAATAATGAAATATAAATAAATATCAAGTTCAGAATAACGTAAAACGTGTATATACTTTTCTGGGACACCTGTAGTTGCTTTCGGCGGTGAAGGAAAGAAGAGTAGGACGCACCTCCTCCCCCCTTCGAGGTATACAGTAGTCGCCAAAGATCACGCAACATGTCGGCACATGTGAAAGATTGATACTCTTTTGCTAATCGGCATTGACACAGGTTGTGATACTAATTATCGTGAAGTCTATTCTGAAATTATTTCAGTCATGATAGGATGCGAACTTTCTTACGAGCTTCGTTCTGACTACTAGCAAAACGTATCTATTTCAAAAACTGGCTACGCAAGTAGTTTGCCTTTTTGTCATTTATTTTGACTGCCCTTATAAATTCAAATATATTTTATGGAAACCATGCACGAAAAAATTATTTTTTGCATTTGCTTGATAGCAAATTACGCCTTCTTAAAATTGTATACTCAAAGAATAATTGCTGAATAATTTTCTTACCTAGTGACTGCTACTCTCGAATTCAAGGTTTTAAATCTGCGTACTGGGTACATCCTGTTTAAGGAAAAGTACGTTTTCGCCTACAGTTTGAGGAAGAAGTCACATAGTTGTCATAAAATATTCAAATAGATATGGAACATATTTCATGCAGTAAAGGCAGCATTATTAAATTGGCCAATACGTTGTATTATGAATAAATACCTCACAATTGTAAAAAAGCTCATAGTTAGCAACTGTTTTTAAAACCGAAAACTTCCCCTTCTTTAAGTATAAAATTTAAGGAACGAGTAATTTGCTATCAAACAAGTACAAAAAATGATTTGTTCGTGCATGTTTTCCATAAAACATATTTGAATCTATAAGGACAGTCAAATAAATGATAAAAAGGCATGCTACTTAAGTAGCCAGTTTTTGAAATAGATACGTTTTGCTAGTGGTCAGAAAGAAGCTCGTTAAAAAGCCCGCATCCTTTCATGACTGAAATCTTTTTAGAATACACTACAGGTAATCAGTATCACAACCTGTGTCAATGCCGATTAGTGAAACAGTATCAATCTTTCGCATATGTCGACATGGTGCGTGATCTTTGGCGACTACTGTATATATGCCCTGCCCACTGCCAGTAACCGAAAAATCAGCTGTGGTCTAAAGCATGCCATGCAAAAATTGCAATGCAACGTATGTTGGTGAAACGGGCAAACGCCTCGGCTCAAATATACACGAATATCAACTTGCAATCAATCGCAAGGACAAGCTTTTTTGGTCTATGGTCACGTGCAACAGCTGAAACACGACTTCGCCAATGAGAAGATGGCCAGACTAGTGCTCGAAAGTTGGTCCTCCACTGGCACATTCAACAGAGCTATTAACTTGAACCCTACCTGCTAGGCGTTTCACACAAGATTCGGATAAACTCGGAGAGGGACAGTTAGACAAACTAGCACACAGAACCGAGAGCCTACGCTCACGGAAAATATGGGTGGCAGTCGGAGGTCACGCGGCCAACATCAAATACTGTCTCATGGACGTACTCGTGGAGCGGGGACAATTCAAGTGAACAGCAGAGAGTGGTCAGTCCGCCGGTTGACGTGGGGGAGGCTAGCAAGCATATGGACTCGCCTACAACTACGCTAACCCCAAAGTGGGCAAAGCTCACGCAAGCCCGCCAGCAGCTAACCTCTGGGAGACCAAATAGAGTCGCAAAGGAGGATCGGGTCAAACTTTGCCCATAAAACACTGGTATAATACGAGGCAGACAGCAAGACTGGCTAGCTCAAGACCACCAAACGCAGCAACTATAATACTCTGACGGTAGAAGCGAGAAGGGTTTCAAAACGTCAGTTCAAATATAATTTGGTCCGCGAATCCACCCCTATTTCTTCCTTTTTGGGAGACAATGAACGCCATATACACCTGGTACATAACTGAAGTGCATGGGATGCTAGTAAGGAGGGCACCACGCTGGCTGCATTAGGTCATTCCATTTTTCTTGTGTAGATAGTGAGTGCCCCGTGTGTCGGTCGTTAACTAGGTACCCACCTCTCACCTGTGGGTCCTCGAAGCTGAGCTCTGCCTAGCGGCCACACCCTAGCAATCGCCTCAACTGGCATGCTAAAAGAGGCAAGGATGCACGCTGCTCTTCTGTCCTCACAGACGGTAGATCGGTTTCCCATTCTCCCACTTCTCTTATTTCCAAAGTCCTACGGAGAGGGCAACATACAATTCCGTAGACGGCCCTGGCTAACTCAGGGAGCTGTACCACTCACGGCCTATCTGTGACCTACGTTGAAGCTCGACAGCTGTGTGGGATGTCCAAGCAGCCCTTTTTATGGACAGCGCTTATCTCGGGGAAAACTACTAGGAAACTGCCCTAGACAAATGTTCAATCTTACATACCCTGCAGGCGACTGTGTTTCGCAAAATATAAATCTGGTGGTAGAAACAAGCAATTACAACAAGACCGTTGCCGTACTTTCCGGACTGCTCAGGTGAGTCCGCTCACGCTAGCAGCCTGGCACGTTCATTCCCTTTAAGGCAATTCGAGGCGACCCCGACCGGAACTGAAAAAGGGGTTAGTCGTTCAGGAACTGGTTCGCCAACATATGACCATCGTTAGAATTGATTTTCTGAACAAAGTCAGTTCAAGAAGGTGAATGCCGGTTAGAGTGAATGCTGCCAGAACCGACGCCTAAACGCACACGACGCAAAGCTCGCGTCGCCTTTTCTGTCCGAAACGACACCATAGGACAACTGCACTGTTTGCTACAAAGCATCAACGACCGCTTGATGACCCTGCGCTTGCTTCTTGTGGAACTTAAATACACCGCTGCCACCACCACCACCACCAACGTCCCCAATGACGAGCTCTGATCTGGCGAAGAACAAATTCTACAAGGACCTGCGCATCTTAGAGTCTGTGCCGAAGGCGGACAAAATGTTGTCCTTGGTGTCTTCAAGGTCCGCGTCGAGACAGACCACGTAATTTAATTTTCCTGTGATGTCGGCGACTGAAGTGCTCATGACCATTTCTTCTGCGACCATACGCGGAACATCGTCTCTTTCAAAACAATATCTTCTGTCTTACGGCAGGGGAGAAGGGGACGTGGATGCAGCCCTCGATTGCGGCACTGTGTCAACAGTTGGTCTACGTTCCTGTCCCGGAGCATGATAAAAAGCAGCCTAAAACCGAGAGAAACTGCATCGCAGATGGCTAAACAAATAACCACCTCGTTATTTCCAACTTCAGGAGGCCACAAGGAAAGCGACCACCGGGTAAGCCTAATAGTTTTGTATTTACTTTGTCTGTTCTTTGTTTTCACTTCAATAATCAAGTTGCCCTGCGACTGGAGGACTGCAAACTGAACCACCACCATAGGATCACTGTAGTGTAAATTGCAACATTTCATCGAGTCCATCCTCTTTGCCTTCTTTGGGCGCACACACCATCAACAGCGGAGACAATGACTGCTGGAGGCCTGGATGGCTTGTAAGGCTAAGGAAATCCAATGACACATGGAGCGCAACGAAACGAAGAATTAATTGACTCTATCAACGCCATCTATGGACTCTACATCAAGGAAACTGCGTCGATTCTTAGTTCTACTGGAATGCTACTTCCGACGAAGAAGTCGCAGATGCTTAGCGCTATGCTGAGAAGTGTCAACAACTGGTTACCCATGATCTTCGATGCCGCTTTTGACCGATTCCCCCAATCGTAAACTGACAACAACCTGTATCTCCGTCTTTCCCATTATGGAGCCATCCGAGTCTTGCAAAAAGTTTCCAACGAGAAGCACGGAACTCCGAGGCGATCTCAGCTAACGTCTATAAGCGTAACCGTCCCTTACTGATGGGTCAACTTAAAACGGTAGTTCAAAAGACGCAAAATTAAAGACCAGTTGCTCGGTATTTTGAGGCGGTGATCATCGTCCATGTCCATCAAAGGAAATGGCACCAGCAACTGTGTAATAATAATAGAAGACTCTTTCTGTTCAACATTGCTGAGATGATTTTTTTGTCGCATCATTCTCATTCTTCTCAATGACCGTCTAGCACACGAACTTCAAGGTGATTTTCGGTGGCACCGCGGTGCAATAGACATGATCTTCGCCACCCATCACCTGCATGAGAAATGATAGGAGTTTCAGCATCCTGGTGTGTCCCGAAGTTATAATCCAAGCTAATAAATCTTAAAATTTCACGTTAGTAAGCATGTCTAACCCAAAACGCGTTACGTGGATGAACTATGTCCTATGCTTGTGGTGAGTAACACAGCCGACGTTCAATAATTAAAACAAAGCATGCACAAAGCACGCACAAAGTAGGTGGTTATGCAAAGTATTCAAGAACTTAGGTTACACATTAGATATTTTTACTGGTGGATACTGCATGGAATCAGTCACTGACTGTATTCCTCCAACGCATATGTCCTGTGGTAGTAACGCCCATAGTTATTGGTACATCACAACATCAATTTATAATACCGTCTGTCATTTGGCAGCATGCGTATAGCATGCGGTCACTCTGTAGTGGCTGATAGAGTTCGGCCTAAATGTATACATCAACTTTTGGTTTATGCCTAGAGGTCTTGAATATACTAAGTTATCCCAAGAAAATGAACTTATTTCTAGGGAAATTAGGAATTCGAATATGCATACATTTTGGTACCCGTTCTTATACTATGCAATCTCGCTGAGGGATGTGCTTCTTACCTGTCTGGTATAATTTTCATCATTTTAGATCCTCCGGAAAAGAAGGGATATCTTCCAGTATCAGTTTATGTAGGAGTTACTGGATGAATTGTCGTAGCTTTTTTAATCTACATGCGGTTGTATGTACTGCAGCTCAGTCTGTAACTATCCGTATGCATGCATTCAGGGATCACTGCAAACTCTGCCTATGTAAGTCCTTGTGTAGAGGCAGTGGTGCTAGGTCTGGTGGTTGGTTCCGAACTACCGGAACTTAGGTCTTTGTGTCATCACCCCACAACAAGATCTAGAAGATTTCTATGGAATGCTTATCCTGGGTATCCTATCTGTCGACTGACACTTTGTCAATCCATGTCCTTTGGCGGTACTTGCACAAGTAAAACCTGTTAATGTGCAGCATCTAAGACTATCATTAACTCCATTTGCTCGATTCTACCGTGGCAGTTGTTGTAACGATGATTTCGGCGTCGCCAGTGCTGTAATGGTGGCATCTGACATGTGTCGCCGTCGAATGACGCCCTGTTGAAATCCCCAAGGAAGAACACAATAAGAAGGGCATAATTCTGGAATCCACCCGGAGAAGGGTTTATTGTGTACAAAGCCCGGAGTTGCTTTCTCTGGGGGCAGCTGCCACCGGTTGATCTCCAGCGCGCTGTTTGTCCCGCCTCGGGTCTGACCCCAGCCATCGGGACCGGACTGGCAGTGTCCTCGCAGTCCGCTGTGCAACTCGCCTGTTTGAAAGGTGACAGTAGATTATCACTGATTGTTACGCGCATGCGCCTGTAGTCCGATTGCACGCATTGGGATAACTGCGACCAGTGGGCGCGCGGGTATCAATGTCCTCTCCAGAGGTTAGAGTCATCGCGTGTAAGCGGCCACAGCGAACAAAAAAGACATTTGGCTTGCCTCGACGCCTCAGGAAAGCTGCTAAATGTTACTAACATTCGGTCAGGCTAAACTCCTAAAAGTAGTCGGCATTATTCGAGCAACTGCACTTTTCTACGCAATCCAACGCTCTAAAAGTCGTGAGCTGGAAATTGGCCAACTCCGGTTTCCTCAGTTTTAGAATACACTATGCAGTAGCTCCTTTATTTTGAGTTTATGACCCGTCTTATCCAAAAGATAAGCGGCTGCTTTTTTACAGCTCGTTTTATGTACCTACAGGAACGGCCGCGTACTTGGCACGCAACCGCGCACACGCCCATCTCCGATTTTCTTGGCCTTTCTTGGCGTCTTGAGAAGTTGCGTGTGAGGGGAGGGAGAGAGAGAGAGTAAGGGTGAAGTCGATTCCGCGAAAACCTGTCTTGTCTTACAGCGAGCTCAAACAGAAGTTGACACCCGAAACGATGCTGGTTCTCTTCACTGGTATGATGAAATGTAATAAACTGGCAACCTATGTATCTAAGTAAAACAGAAGAAGAAGTGGGAGAAAAGCAAGATTAGAAGATGGTTAAACAAAGTTGCAATCGCTGGGACAAAATTTTTATTAGCCCTGGATTTGGAGTCGCACACAGACCGGAAACAACCATACGGTGTTAGATAATTAAATTGAAGGACCCACTGCCACGACAAGAAACATGCGGAGTCCTTTATTGGATCTAATGCAGTTGCGAGCCAAGTAACTACCTTGGAGAAGCTAGAAGACTTCACAAGACGCGAATTGCCGAACACTTCGAAGCAATGCTGCGAAATGATGCGGCTAATTTGACGTGACGCGGCCACACATTACAATTTGAGGAGGCAGCGATTCTCACAAGAGGTGACAATCGAAAGTTACTTGATTCATGTAACGACCTGCCCAATCCATATCCAGTGCTGAGGCTTGATTTGGCCAAAGCAAGTCACGCACAGGCCACCTCGTCGTCTTCCGCCAACACCGGGCAACCAGAGGGCCGAGTAATTTTCACGTCCAATTCCACCACGCGTGATGCGAGCTCAGCAGGTCACGGCCCACATGCCGGTCATCAAGCAAGCAACACACAAGAAGGCAATTATCGTTATTTATCATACTTGTGCATAAATAACTGTATGCTTAGCAGAAGGCTCTCCGCTCACTAGAATTGTAGCATAATCAAGCTGAGTTTTCGAACTCTTGCTGTTGTTATTCAGCACGTGAGGCTCGACATCTGCGCAACCAGTGTATATGGAACACCTATTCAAAGGCGTTCATATGCTAATGAATATGGGTTTGCCCTCGAATGAAGCGACCAGAACAAGTTTATGCGCTAAGGCATGCGCTAACATACCTCCCGGGGCGTCAGAGGTGATCCAGCACGTTGCTGCAGTACCGGACGCTGGAACTACGCACCGGCCCAAAGCTACCATACGCAGCAAGGTAATACAATAAAGTACCGATCAAATGTTAGTATATTGCACCCCACTGGCTAAAATGTTCTCAAAACTACACAGGACATACTGGACGCACACTTAGCCTGCGCATACACGAAAATGTAAGTTGGCTGTTGAGCGGAATGACGGGTTATCGTAAATGGCTGCCCGAACCTTCACAGGAGTTTAACTTCGTAGTCAGGAGAATAATAACCCATGCCAGAATCTATACAAGACGCGGATCGATTGGAGACTGGGCCTCTGAGGAGGACTGAGTAAATTTATAGATAGATTTAGCACAGGCAAGCAGAACCCTGTGCAGTCACCTCCGGACTGGCTTCAGTAGTGTTTGAATGGCCCCAGTTCCTGTGACTGTTACTGATTTTATTGCCATTTTCTACCTTTGATTATGATCTCCAGTAAAATTCAAAAGCTCAGATGGAAAAAGTCATGATTCCGGGGAGCGAAGGGCTTTCTTCTTTAGTTGTATACATGCCTGGGATCCAAACATTCGCCGCAAACCATATATCTACCTGATGGCCACAAACGCTGACTTCTTCTTGCAGCACGCCTACGCCCAGATGTTTTTTCGGACTTTCATTCGTCCGCAAATTAAACAAAAGCTTAATAACAGCCTCTTTATTCAAGGGTATTATGCCTATTTTCTAAACGTTACTCACTTGGATGATGCCAAACCCAACAAGCCTCGAGGTGAATTCTCTGTTTGTGCACTTCTAATCGATGCAAGCAATTTCTAGTAAACCATCACCCTGACGAATTTAACGCACAAAAGCGACAACTAAGACATCTAAAATGTACGATTGGAAACCATCGAATATCGAAGTCAAACAACCAACTACACATTGTTAATTTCACTCGACTGGTCTGGCGTGTCAGTATAAAGGTAAAGTTCATGATGTACACGAAGGTTAAAAGCCGTACAAAAAGGTGTCTACATCGGGTACTTTCGAATAATGATATATTAATCTTACCTAATTATATGCCTCCTCTTGTGGCCAGTATTGGCCAATAAGGCCAGATGAACATACTTTTCTAGATACAATGTGATTAACTCACGAGTACATTTTCCAATACCTCTCCGACGGCACCTTTTAATGAACACTTGTAAATTACCAATTAGGGTTTGCCTAAAAATTCTAAATTTTTTCCCATGTGAAGGTTGTCATTTGAACAAGAGTATCATTTCCGGAGCTTATTTAGTCAGAAATTTCGAATAGATCCCACAAAGAGTTTGCGATACCGTTCATTACACTAGCTTTAGACGGTTTGCTTTTATCAATACGCAGGCATGTGACCCCGTGAATTCATGTGTCACTGGAAATTCCGCCCAAAACTGTCCAGAATAATATGGAGACGTAAAAATTGCGAAATTGGATGGCAATTGTAGGTTAAGTAGTGCACCTCATATGCAACATGCCCCGGCATTTTCTTCTTAGGAAACGGTGGTTATAGGGTTTTATGGATGGGGAATTAGGGTAGGCCTTGGAATACACTTATAACAGTTATATGCATTTTATTTTATTTTATTTAGAAATTTTGTTGGTTTATATCTGCAGATTTTTCTTATCTGCATTATCGTTTAACGTATTGCGGAAAAACCCGATAATAAAAATGTAGGTTTCTCGAAAGTCCTGGCGGGCGTTTGTAGCTTAGCGGTAGAGCATAAGCCTCCGGTAAAGGCTTTCTCTGATGCGCGAGTTCAAATCCCGCCAAACGCCTAGAGTTTTTCACACTTGGGTCAACTCAAATTAAGCAAATCTGCCAAACCAACTTAATAAAAGTAGAATTGATGGTTTGAAGGTCGCCAACCTAAAATTACCTGAAGCCCAACTTACCGTTTTGAAGTGAGATTAGTAAAGTCTGCAGCGCGAAGCACCGCGCACACCTTCAATTTAAATGCAGAACAACTTATATCCAGTTGCTGCGGAAAACCTATTCAGCTAGATTTTCCCACTTCCCACAAATTTCCTCAACTGCCTATCCTGTTTCCTCACCCCAAACCCCCTATTACCACCGTTTTCAATAGCTGAGGTATATCATGTGCACTACGTAAAATACTTTTGATAATGGGATATTAGAAGGCAAATATCTAAAAAAATCTTCTTTTACAGCGGCTTGAGTACATCCACTCTTCCATTAGTTGCATTAATATAACTTTTCAGATGTAAGGGGTGATTAAAACTGTTCATAAGTGTTCTGCCCAGAAAAAAATAATGCTCACGTGTTCAATGCTGCAAAATCGAACACAATAAAAATTGAAAATGCCCCCAACTTTTCTTGCTGACAGAAGTGATATTCCACAGGAAGCTTAAGTGATTGCGTGGGCTGACCGACTGGGCAAGAAGTCATTTTATTGGACTGGCGTCAGTCCAACGACTTAAATCCGACTGTTGGTTCAATATCTGAACTTATTCCGAAAAAAGCCATTCTGAGTTGATGATGAACCAGGATAGGTTGCTCTTTGCTCATCTTTACAGTTGAAATTCATCAAAAAGCGAAAAATGGTTTCTTATAAGTTGGTTTTCAGTATGGTGAATCAGCGGCTCCATTAAGGGGATGTGCAGTATAGAGTTATCAGTCTATAACTTTGGTAAAAGAAACTGTGTTTTCATTTTGTTTCTTACTTGATGGTATTCTAGTTTACATTGTTTCAATCGTCCATGTGTGAAGTTTCTTTCGACACATGCATATGCAGCTTTTGAAACAATATCCGGTAACTATTCCAAAAGCACAAACAAGGAGCCGATTATCGCAGATAAAACATAGATTCAAAAATACTGCTTTTTAATTAGGAGAATTTAGTGTGCAAATATGAATGGGTTCAGTTTATTAAAAAATGTCTGTGGTCATGTCGTAAGAAAGAGGATAATGTATATTCTTCTTTGGACTGTATTTTTTATGAATCTGTGGGAATCGCCGATCTAAGTGCGGAACAATGAACGTTCCAGTTTTGCCCTAAAGCTCACTTTAGAGCCCGCGCAAGCAGTCGCATAGCGACTAGTGGGATACGATGAAATAGATCCGATAAAGCAAAAGGAGACCGGAATGGCCATTTCTGGCTTATTAGCCAGAAATCTTAAGCACATTTCAGAATTTCGGTTGGCATTTCATGAGATGCAAAATTTTTTTTACAGTTGGGGTAGCAGATTTGTACCAGTGAATATTTTGTCCCGAATTAAGGCAAATGTTCGCATCCCAGGTACGTTTGTAGATAGAAAAGTAGAAGGCCTGGCGATCACCGGAATCATGTATGATTCCAGTGATCGCCATGCTTACTAGTTCTCAATCTACCATATTTTTTCCTTTCAACAATTTGATGAAGAGCATGTAGGTATATCAAACAGACTGTAGATGATTTAGCAGCTCTCAGATTTTTGATGAAATTCGAAAAAAACTAGAAAGTTGAGTCCCACGCGGATTTTGAATAGACGAAACGTATACGGTTCCATTTTCCAACAGCAAATACATTCAGGCTAAAAGCATTCAACATCAACGTCTTAGGAAAAATTTTCCTAAGAAGAAAATAATTTTAGAGTTAAGGAGATTTTCCGCTGAATGTTTTCTCCAGGTGGACGAATGGAAAAGAGTTAATGACAGCACGAAATAATTCAGGGGTACAAATCTGATATTTTAGGGCTCATGATCCTAAGGCCACTTGCATATTGGAGCTGCGTTGATAACTAACTTCACTCTACCAAGAGTTGTGCATGCCCCTGCTCGAAACTAAAAAGCCGTTTTCCTTTACTTCTAGCCTTTTTGGCCAATCGATGCCAGCCAAAAGCCCAATAAACTATCATTAACAGGCTATATACCCGTTTTCTTGTCACAGTTTAATTAAGTAATAAAACCAAAACATATCCCTTGACTCCTTTTAAACGGGTCTAGTTGCGTTCTGTGAAGAAGACGCCTTAGCTAAAAATAAATTTTCTGGGGTGAAGATTAAAGGAGTTGTCTTCAGGTTTTCCGCCGACACCCGTTAGGGTAATCTCAATGTCTTTTTATTGCACTAAAAACTGGGCAGAGGATATAAAAACCTATATGGGACGATGATAAACCGCTACGCGCCCCAGCGCAACTCAAAGACTGCAGGACTGCTGCACACGAAAATACTGCAATGGACAAGTACTAGCAAGGTTTGCCCTTATTTTTATGAAGTCAATAGAAATAAAAGTTGCCCGAGGTTGTTTGGCTGCAGACTTGGGAAGAAGTACGAAGTATGCTATAGTCCGTTATGAAAGATAAGATTGCAAGTACTGTGGGAAAAGATGATATTAATTAAATTATGTTGGACGAAAAGCTATGAAAGAATTTAGAAGTATTTAGAAGTCTGTTTGACGAAGATGCATTTTCCTTCAATCAATTTACACCAGGTCAGTATATTTGTATGGGAATGGAGTACAAGTAAAGCAAGTGAGGACACAGAGGAAAAATCAATCGTCTTTTCAGACAAAACGGCTGTGGGAATATAAGAGATGGCTATAAGGGACAGACACAACACTCAACGTGAAGAAGAAAACCCTAGTTCTCAAAGTTCCCTTCCGAGAAGACGCGGCAGGTGAACTCCTGAAAAGACGCCTTGACGAGACCGTATCACCAACCTTCCTAGCAGCGAGAGTTCGAATATTATTCTCAACCAACCCAGCCTTACACGAGTAAGCTAAAAACAGGTCACCGACTCAGACCACCTCCAGGTGCATCTACTCCTTTGCTTGCTCCCGTGGAGCAGGTTATATTGGTCGCACGAGTCAGCACCTATCCAAAAAAATAAAGAAACACCTCCCACAATGACTAAAAAAGGTAAATTCAATACCACCAGGGCCATCAACAGCTCTATTCTAGCGAAAATGGTGGATCTCGGACATCGGGTGGACCCCAACGAAGCCTTCAGGGTGATTTACAAGGTCTCACCAAACTACACTTAGTCATTGGATCAGCGCCTGCTAGCAACAGCAGAAGCAACCGCTATCCGATTGAGGAACTCAGTTTTGTGTGTGTGCGTGCAAAAGAACCCACCAAGATTAGCATGGCCAACGGCCACCTAGCTACTGGCATCGTTTCCGAGGCTCCTCTCTCCCTTCTTTTCCCCCTCTTCCTAATCGCCGATAAATAAGCTGCTTGTTACTATTCTCAACCGCACCGCCCCCCGTAACGTTGAACTTAATTTACCTACAATTTCGCCTTTTGCCCTTTACCCCCTCCCATATAAACGTAACGGCCTGATGAGAATTTATTGAAAGTATACGTATGCTCGCCAGTTGCCCTCCGGATTTCTGTGAAAGGAACATTTTCAGCTTTGGGGCAGTAAGCATTAGGAAGACTGTGTCAGAGGGGGGAAGGAGGAGGAAAGAGGGCATGCAATCAACTGACCTTTCGTCATGACGAATGCAGAGTCTGCAGGAGGTCGTTTTGTGTGCAGAAGACCGGCTTGCGAAACCTGATGTCAGTTTTTGCGGTGGTTACTAGAGTCGCCGGCCCTGTGACCCTGTGGGTAGTCAGGTGGAAGCTTATAACTCATAAGAAAGGCTCTGATAGGGTGCACGAGATGTCCTGAATAATATTCACGAAATTTGCACTGATTTTTGCTCCTTAATTTGTCCTTCGTCAGACAGGTCGGAGGAAGATTTGAACTGGTAAGTCCCTCGTGGATGAAAGTTCACCGACCGCTAACGGAACTACCCCTTCCTGCTCTGCTCTGGGTCCTGATAGCAGCCACGCAGCGGCTAGGAGTCTAGGCAGCTTGTATTGCGGCATAAGTTAATAACGGTGGCGGGAATGTGCTAGTTCATCAAGGAGCGTCAATATCTACCGGTCTTAACCGGCAAAACCACGAGCGTTGTGGGGTCACTGGTTACGACGTTTGACTCTGATCGAAATGTTGCGAGTTCGAGGCTCGAGTGGTGCACCACTTGGAGTTGGATAGAACTAGCTCTTATACGGGACTTTTTAGTTTTTTTGTAGTTTTTAAAAATTCTTATGACTTCCTTTATATCTTTTACAATTTCTATCCGGTCCTCAACCGACGCCCGCTTTAGTCATGCAATTTATTCTTCGCACGTTAGATACGCGTTGATAAGGGAGTCAGTTAACTAGTAAACGATTGCCAATAGAATAGTTAACTATTTATTGAAGCCGCGTATTATTTATCGAACATTGTCATAAAGTTGTAAATTATCGGTTCATTGAAGACTGCCTTCACAGTATCATTAGAGTGAAAGGTCCATTTGGTAGTAGAAACGGATGCAGTGAAAAGTAAAGAGGTGACCGTTTCTGTTAAATTACCCCTTTTATTTGCAGGCATGTTTGTATGCGAGAAATAATTGCAGTGAATTCAAGCGAAAAAAATAAATAAAAGTGAGCATGATGAATATTTTTACAATAAAAACTCAAATGTTCAATGCAATTCATCACAGAACCAGATTTCAGGGTGAATTGTGCGAGAGAAATAAGAGATGGGCTGAATTTCCTTTGCGTCGAAAATAATCTTACCGTACTTTCAGCATGGATATGATTCCAAACTCCAAACTTATCCTCCCTCATATTTTTAATAAATATGGCGGAAAAGATTCAGACGAGCAATACTTTTTAACCCGCAAAATTATATAAGACTACAAATCACACACACATCGGTGAAGCCGCGTATTATTTATCGAACATTGTCATAAAGTTGTAAATTATCGGTTCATTGAAGACTGCCTTCACAGTATCATCAGAGTGAAAGGTCCATTTGATAGTAGAAACGGATGCAGTGAAAAGTAAAGAGGTGACCGTTTCTGTTAAATTACCCCATTTATTTGCAGGCATGTTTGTATGCGAGAAATAATTGCAGTGAATTCAAGCGAAAAAAATAAATAAAAGTGAGCATGATGAATATTTTTACAATAAAAACTCAAATGTTCAATGCAATTCATCACAGAACCAGATTTCAGGGTGAATTGTGCGAGAGAAATAAGAGATGGGCTGAATTTCCTTTGCGTCGAAAATAATCTTACCATACTTTCAGCATGGATATGATTCCAAACTCCAAACTTATCCTCCCTC
>JAYGXS010000001.1:29427847-29525733 GCA_036362985.1 Ligula intestinalis
AACCCGCAAAATTATATAAGACTACAAATCACACACACATCGGTGAATGAAAACAATTGAGTAGATCCGTTAAGGTAAACGCACGTTTTTGATTTCTTGGTATCTAGCCTATCTATGCTTCTAGGAAATTTTGCAGTTATTTGGTTCACGTGAAATAACCATTTTCTGTTATTACGCACGTTAATTTAAAAAGGCAATCGTTGCAAATTCCTACAGACTAACGTGCTACTAATCAGTTAAGTGCGTCTTCTGACATCAGCGTAAAGTACAATGGAAGGAACATTGCTATATGCCTAATTTTCATGTCTTGTTTCCTCCATACCTTCTGATTTTCGCATTAATTCAAGCAAATTTTAAAGAAGCAGTCTACTGCTTATTTTTTTAAACCTTATTCCTTCTTACCACTATTTACACGATCAAAAGTATCTTCACAGATTTAGAAACTTTGCAATGATTGGATACTTTGAACGGAAAATGACGTCTTCATTCATTTTAAAGTTCTCGTAGCTGTGTGCCTTATATCTTTTCTGATAAAAAACTGTCTTCATATTGGGGCGTTAGGCCCCTAGAGGGAAAGCAAAACTGTAATTAAAATACTTTGATCAGACTTCTTCCTTCTGGGTGCGAAATAATTGTGGATAGTGCCATCAAAAGTAAGCGAAACCAAAATCATCCGCAGTAGATTTTAAAGTAACTTTGCCGTACAGATTGCATATGGAACGCTGGGAACCCGACTAAGCTATGATAGACAGCAGTGGCAGAAGTACGTGGAATGCGCAGCTGGAGATCCAATTCTTTCCTTGCGTAAAATAAGGTAAAACAACTTTGACGTACCGAAGAAGAAGATGCGATCACTGGAACAAGGACTTTATTTTCCTGACGTTTCGGATTCCGTCGGGAATCCTTAGTCATAGGTAATCGTAAACAGGTCTGAGACATGCGCAGATAAGGGGTGATACATGAACAGATTGCACATTATTTAAAGTTCACAGCAGTCACCCGCATGTGTGCTATAATTGTCCATTCCTGTAGCCACCACTGGAGGTGTTAATTGGTCCGGTGATTGTTCATTAATTGCAACAGCGTTCTTGTCCACGTCGGATGCAGGTTTGACAATTGCTCCACAATTACGCCCGCTGTCGTCAGAGTTGCGCCCAGTCCTTCTCACGTGACTGATTCTCATGCTCAGGAAATTTCTCAGTACACCGAATGGGAACGCCAAATCGTTCCGCTTGTTGCTGGACCGGGGGCCTGAGAACCATGACTCGAGCAGCTTGCGGTTGTCCCCTCTTGCAACAAACTTACTTACTGGCGGCTCATGGTTGTCGTAAAACCATGCTATCATCCGGTTTTGCAGTATTCTGTAAGGCAGTCGATGGCATGAAGGAAGCCCAGGTCCACGTATTTCGGTAGCAACAACTTTCTAATTTTGAAATAGTTTCAACGTCACTAAGGCGACAAACTTAATGTGTGATAGCGAGGCAAGTAGACAGAAGAAAATGGAGGCGACTTGGGGTACTAACATGTTAGTTTCAAACTGTGAACATACTGATGACGGTCCCATCCTTGAAATCATTAGAAAATTGGCCTTGGCATCACATATACTAGAATATAATTTTATGGGTAGCAGCCGGGGTTGCCGCACTTGCAGACTTCTGGCGGGATCGCGCTTAATCCCGCTGCTTCTTCGTATGGCAGTTGGTGCACGTTCTGGATATTTTTAAGTGAAGAGGACCGGCGTCCAGGTCAGTGTTGATTTCAGCTTGGGGAAACCGGTCGGTGGCAAAGTTGAAGACTGATGATGGGTGACTTCGAACACTTTGGAGTTGCTCAGCCCAGCACTTCGACATCTGTGACTTTTCTGTCAGAAGTGTTGTTCCATCGGAGCTAAGAAGCGGAGCGCTTCCCTCGATGAAGATGGTTTTTATGAAGTCCAAGAAATTCTTTGCCTCATTGTGATATGCATAGCTGGGGATTACCTCAGCTTTGTTAGCTATCCAGGCGTGTTGCATCTCCCACTGCCGTTGCTGAATAATTCGATAGCACCTGAAGAATGTCATTTTGCTGGCCTCAGTCCAGCAGTCCATGTAGGTTTTGTGTAGTCGCTTCTTCTCAGCCAGCAGGTTGCTGATATCAGCGTCATCGTCATTAAATCAGTCTTAAAGTTGAAGACATTTGCGTTCGAGGACGTCCAGGGCAATAGACTGGATGAGGTTCCGCAGTAGAAACCCTAGTTAGTCGATGGTGGCTTCATCAGGTGGAGCCCACAGATGTTCCAGCGGCTGAACCGATTGGTCACTGAAACCAAAACCGTAAGCAAGAAAATACAAACGAACAGTATTTATTTTATTTTGGGCAGTACCACACCCTGCGGCTTCCTTTGAGGCTAAAGTCGGAGCCTCATTTTAGGGACTATGTCGCGGTTATCCTCCAATTATCAACATCACCGATCCTCGTATTTACCAGTTCGCCTCTTGGCAAGAAAACAGCCAATCACCTGCCAGGATAGTGGTCATGAGTACTTCGATTAACAGGCGAAGAAGGGGGCCTTTATCAGTACATTCACTGAGACCATGGGAACCCAGCGTTCCCTCCCAGACAGCATGGCCTGTCCCAACGCGACCAATTAAATCGACAGGGACAATCATTTTGTCCGTATTTGACACGGTCGCCAAAGAAGTGTGCGATTCCTCGTTGAATTTGTTTTTCGCCTCGTCAGAGTTGGTCATTAGATGAAAGCGAGGCGATGGTATTGGTGCCGGGAGTGGGTCCCTGAAGAGAAATGCGCAGGGTCATCAATCGGTCGTTGGTGCCCTGTGGCAGACGGAGCAGTAATCTCACGATGTCATTCCGGATGGTAAAGTCGACGCCAGCATCGTGTCACTCTGCCTTTGAGCGGCCGCTCCAGAAGAACATGTAGTTTGGCATCAATTTCCTCCACCTGAACCTGTTTAGTGAATCGAGTCTCACTGAGAGCGGATGACTAGCACTGTTCTCCATTTCAGACGGTTACTCCTAAATAGCGAATGAAAATTCCGAGCTAGTAACGTTACTAGACTTACTCTGGCTGCTCGTAGGCTACGGTGGAGCGATTAGGACGGGAGTAGTTGCTGTTATTCCTTGTTTATTGCTGTGTTTTAAAAACATTTACAAACCACACTGTACTTGCAGATTGCGTGATTTTCCAGCACTTATTTAGAACAGCTTTTCCAGCCCCGCCCCACTCAGCGTGAAGGCAAGCGGTGCGTTCCTTAAGAGATTTGTTTGGGCCTTCCTGCCGGCTGCAGAGAGCTATTAAGGGTCAAAACTAGATTTTTAGGTGTGGAAGATCCGAGTTACTCTGGATCACCTGCGATATTTCATTTTGCTTTCTCCTTGGGACTTTTGAAGTAGATGGAAGGTAAAGGGAAGGGGAGCAGAAGTACTGGGTGTGAGGTCACATACAACGCTGTATACCCTTGCCTAGTTTAGTTTGCCGATTAATGCGATTACCGGGCTGTGGCTGTTAGGCAAAGCCTAGTCCCAGGGAGTCACAGATGAGAGTTTGTTGATAGTTAAGAAACTTAAGGCGTAGTCACCACCTGCACGAAGCACGTGGGCGTGTGGTGACACGCACCGCGCAAATAAGCATGTGCCAAGGCTCACCGCCGCCAATGAGTACACACTCACTTGCCACCTACACCCGTCCGTCTAGCCAATCCATCCGACCAATCACCTATCAAAGCCGACTCACACAAAGGCCGTTCCAGACGCTGTAGTGATCCACACAGTCATTTCTCGTCAGACGTGGCACTATGGCCGGCGGTGGCTCGCTCCTCTGGCGGTCAAATCCTCTTACCTATTCTCCATGCCTTTTCTACAGAATAAACTCTTCCTACCATGCTGGCGTCCGTTGACCTCTCTTTGCCAAAGGAATTGGGCCTAAAGATGACAGGTGCTAGGGTTTAATCGTGGTGCCTTTCCGACGTGATCTGAAGTTGTAACTTATGATTAAGTTTGCTGTTCTTGCCATTATGGTGATGTCCAGATGAATGAGAAAAGAGAGAGAGAGAGAGTGGATTTGATGCTGCGGGAAGTCGACTATCACTTAAATCCTAACTCATGCTCAAGTTACTGCAACAGCCTGCTTAGAGCATAAGTTGGACCAAATCAAATCTGATGGCCAAACTGTCACGTGTAAAACCGGGAGAAAGTGGTAGCTCACAAAACAATCTGGGCACTTGACCGACGCAAAGCTTTATCAAGTGACTTTCAATGGCTACATCACCCGTACGTGCATATTCCCGTCATTTATGCATAGTAGATATTGAGCTACTAGTAAATACACGTTCCTTTAACCCTCAGCATACTAAACTCCCCATATAGGTTACGACTGTATCAAAGGTTAAAATTTCCACGTACAGGGTGCACTGCAGCTTGCACTTACTGGCTTTGGCAAGTATAACTACTATAACTTTTAGCATATACACATCGGTTTTAACAGAAGTATCTTTATAAATGGCACATGTCACTTTGTTCCGACCCAAATGCATGATAGACTCTCAGCTCCTCTATTTAGCCTTGAGCCTACTAATATCCCTTTAAACGTTAAGACTGCATATTCAGTAAAATTCCCTGCATTTGTCTACGAGTTTTAGCAAGTGTGATTACTAGAAATAGCAGTTCTAGCATAGGCACAGCAATTCTAGTAGTAGTATCCTAGCCCTAGAAGTGTAAACTTAGGAGAAAACAAGGACAAGCACTCATGTGCTCTGAGCTCCAAATACTTGCTCTACTGGGAATAGCAAAAGTCCAGGTCCACACTCCTATGTGAGATCAAGAGAACACGCTCCCAGACCTGACACCAATCAGTTACATTTTTGACCAGAGAGAAGTGCTATAGGAAGCATGGAATATCCTTAACTTTCAGCAAAAATGGCTCCATTCATGGAAAGCAAAAGATAAAATAAATAAGGAGTCATGGGTAAAGGCCAAAGGTAATAGGTCATATCATTTTAAACGATCTCCACTGACTGATGTTTCTGACCAAATATTAGCTGTACCAAATTTACTCAAATACACCCCTAGAGTCAGCAGTAGAAACAGTAGTTACAGCAGTAGGAACGCGAGACTCGGGTGCCTTGAATATTTCTGGGCACCTACTATGGGTGAGTGAGGGTAAAAAGCGTAGTAGTACCAGTGCAAATGCTACTGTAACACCATGGGACATGACGAAATGATACTGATCAATACTATCTTGTTAGCCAATAAAATGACACAGACTGATGGATAGAGGTGAGAGGGCTGACAACGAGGAAATTCGTGATCTGCTAGTATCTGCTGTAATTCTTATACTACTTGCATCACTAATACTGCCCTTGTTCTGTTGCACTGACTTAGACTGTCCTACTGTACATACCTGACGCTGCACTGTCAAACTTCTACAGATAGACACTGTATTATGCCTAAATATAGTCTATAGACGACAAATGCTCTATTATTACCCAAATGCTTATCAATATTACCTCACGCACATTGGGTGTGCATACTGAGTGCGACTCCTTGAAAAAATATAAAGGCAGCACTTAAAGTATACTATCTACTGACCTTAGTAAGCATGAATACTAGAACTAGCACTTCTAGCGAAGGCAGGTATCTATGTAAGCATAATCTTAGTCCGTACACCTCGATAGATCGAGTCGAGAGTGCGGAAACCAAGGCAAGCGCTGCCGTGCTCAGGATCCTAAGCATGTACATACCAGAAATATTTGAACTCAGATTCACATTCCTTGTTAAGTCCAAAGGGATATGAGCCCTAGCGTTGGCTTAGTCAGTCCTAGTATGAATACTTCTAAATTTCTTGTAGAGATTTAAGAGATACGAACCCAGTGTCGACTTTAATCAGCACCACTTTTGACTTATAAAACAGTCTGTTAACGTACCAGCAAATACTATCACCCACCTACGACCTAGATAGTAGCATTAGGAATAGCAGTACCAGTTCTGGCTAATTTCAGTCCAGCTAGACACCTACGATAGGCGAGTGAGAGTGGACAGTGCATTAGTACTAGCGCAAAGTCTACTGTCACTATATATTCAGTTTGGACGGTGTTTACAGCTGCGGCCTACGCCCTATTCATGCGCAGTCATCTCGACTTTGTCTTGTCACTGTTTTAATGCAGTTTAGAGGGTTTAAAGTGGTGGCGTGTCTACTGTCACTATACCTGACGATAGTCACCATCTTTGTTCTTGGGCAAATGGTGGATATCTTCGCTTGCGATGATCGCACTAACACTTGCGATATAAGTGACTTTCTGACGTGATCTAAAATCACTACTTCTGATGTGAATGAGCTCAATAATCATCAAACATCCTCCCAT
This sequence comes from Ligula intestinalis, assembly GCA_036362985.1. Taxonomy (NCBI): domain Eukaryota; kingdom Metazoa; phylum Platyhelminthes; class Cestoda; order Diphyllobothriidea; family Diphyllobothriidae; genus Ligula; species Ligula intestinalis. Next base: position 29,434,207 of record JAYGXS010000001.1, read on the forward strand.
TTCTACTGATTCTCCTGTGTGACCGCGATATGGCGAATTCACTTATCGAAATTCTGCCATAAGACGATATGGAGAAAATCAAGCCCCTTCAGCTCATTGAGTCCAGGTAATGCTACCTTCCCAATCCAGCAGAGAAGTTCCACTATGCGTACCAGTACACAGATCTTCTTCACAACAACTAATCCTACTTCTACTGCTTATGGTACCACTTAGTTCAACCCATACTGGCATAGCAAACCAATTTCTCGTCCTTTTCGAGCCGCCCTAACCTATTTTATTTATGCCAGTCACAACCGCCCACATGTTGAAAATTCTACCGTTGGTACGTACCTCATTTACTAAAAAGTAATGTTCACCCTTAGTTCGGATTCTCTCATCGCCTGAACTTCTGTCTGGGAAGGGAGCACTTGTGAGGACTCATTCTGTGCAGGCAAGAATGTGCCAAAGCTCACTACTGGCAACGAGTAGGCATGAACTTGCCAACTACGGCCGTCCGACTAGCCAATCTGTCTGACCAATCACCTATTAAGGTCGACTAACCCAAAGGCCGCTCCAGACGCTGTGGCGATTTCCGCGATCGCCTCACTTCAGACGCGACTTTGCATCCGGCGGTTGCTCGCTTACCTGACAGTGAATACCCTCTTAATTATTATCCATTCCTTTTCTACAGAACAAACTCTTCCTAACACGTGGGCGTCCCATGACCTCTCTTTCCCTCAGGAACCGGGCCTGAAGGTCGCAGTTGCTAGGGTTTAACTCACTTAACCCCTGCGATGCACACAGAGCACGGCAATATGTATGCAACCCATCACCCACTTAGTAAATAACATTACTGAACGCTTATTATTAGGAAAACTGATAAAGTGGTAAGTCTTGAACGTGTAAACTCTAGAATAAAAAAAGAATCCCTTTTTTTAACTATCGTAGATGAAACGAATTTAATTACCAACGTCTTGTTCCACTGTGGCTGATAGATGACCTCGAGGGTAGCTCGCGCCTAATTTGGTTATCGAGATTACCTTGTAACATGCTGTTTCTTGAAGACAATTCAACCATTTAGGCCTGGCAAACCTCCAATAACTGTAAGAGGGCCAAGGTTGAAGGATTTAATCGGACGAAATAATCATCTCCTTTGATGTGACGTATTTATTCACATCAATCCTAGTGACATCGACGAACTCAATATTGCGCATGAATCGTAAGGAGGCACAAAACGAAAATCAGTGACCGCCAAAGTTCCATAACTCGTTAAGCTGTTCAAATTTTGACACAACACTTTCTTCAGCTTTCGAGAGAAACCTATGAGCAGGTCAGCAGAACTTCCACAGGCTCCCCAATCTCCGATTATAACGCAAAACTAGTTATATCAAAAGTAGGTAAGATTGCTTTCGTTCAGGAAGAGCGGATCATGTACCGACGTTTCCATGACGGCATGTTCTTGAACACCAAGGGGTACATATATTGAAATTCTCATCATCTTTGGGACTCAATTTTCTCAGAATCAAAATTCAAAAGACACAAGTTACTTAAGCAGTAGCTTCTCTTCCTTGATGTACATATCGCAGTGTCTTAAGTGGATAAGGAAGACCTTGGCCGTTACGATCTTCGGGCGCGGTTCTGCAGGGCAAGAGATGAAGTGGGAGAAGTAGTATTATCGCAGGGGGTTGAGTCAGTTAAACCCTAGCAACTGCGATTTTCGGACCATAGTTACTTAGTAGAGGGGAAGTCTTGGGAGAGGCTAAAGTAGTAGGAACAGTATATTGTCTATACAGGGGAACAGATAATAGAGGTAAAGCAATTTGACTTGGAGAGCTATGATCACCCAGGAGAGCCAGCCACGTCCAAGTGCTGGTTTGAAAGCAGTCAGGCTAGAAGACAGAGAGAGCGTTCATTGTCTGGGTCAGCCTTGAAGGTTTCCGTGTAGACAGAAAGCTTGCGTCGGGAACGCGTGCAAGCATACTTTTCGTCGCCTCGCTTAGGACCGGCTATGCGCCATCTGTGATTGGCTGTTCGCAGACGTCGAAAACCGCATCGGTGGATTTTTGGGAAAAGGCACTTCGAGTGGAGCTAGTCACTACAGTATATTCTATACACAGGTATCGAAGAATAGGTTTAAGAAAGTTGGCAACTGGACGAACGCGCGTCCGTGACTGCGGGGGCGAGGCCCGAAGTGTTAGAAGGCGGGATGTATTTGCAGCACTCCCCAGTGAACCAATGGATGAGGTAGCCTCAGGTAGATGATTGGCCAGACCAGTCCGTGGTCAGCAGACTGTAGTGCACACGTGCGAGCAGTTATAATAGACGAGAGGTTGAGTGTTGCGTTCGGACTTGGCAACTACATACCCATTGGGCGAAATCCCCTTTTTGTCTGGGGTTATTGCTGAAGCTGAGTTCAAGCCAGAATCAAAAACATCAGGCAAATAAAAATCTTGTTCCAGCAATTGCATTTTCTAAGTCTACAATTTTTTACAAAAAGATAGCGAAAACCACACAGCTTCCCAGTTTTAACAACAACCACCCACGGACTCATCAGCGAAAGTCTGTCAGAGCATTCTTCAAAGGCTTAATGACGCACTGCTGCCACCCGAAACGACACGTACTCAATAATCAGTTTGTGCGCAATGAGTAACAAACGGTTTTATAAGATGACGCCTTTGTGGTTGACATTGGGCAACCTTACTGAAAATGGTCCCACCGAGCGCAGTGCTGAAACTGCACATCAGTCCAAAGCTACCATGCGCATGTGCGTCATGAAAATCAAGGACCTCTGACCAACAATAGATAGTCTGACATTCTGTATCATAATCCATACCTAAGCTGTCCTTTTGACTGCACAGGTCAGGTTGAGCGCATATGTGGTTCACGCATAAACGAGCATATGCTGGGATTTTGAGAGAGAAATGACTTATAATAGGTGGCTGCTCACATCTTTGAAAGCCCTAACGAGCTTAATTTTGCAGTCTCCGAGATAATAACTAACGCAGAGTCTTAATATGCGGTGCAGGCTTCCATGCATTGCGGCTTGTCCTGCTTATGGCGTGGCAAAGAAGGCAACAGGTCTGAACTAACCGTCTCAGGTGTCGGTTATATGCTCTGGCGTAAGACCTGTCATGTGTTTGCCGGCAATCTATGTGCAATTCACAAAGGTCTGACGTGTGCACGATTAACAAAATCCATGAGATGGGTTGAAGGAGCGTTAGAGATGTATTTTGTCATGTCCCGACCTGATAATGCAGGACAGAACCGACATCATTTTTTAAGAGGGCATTTGAGGGCATTATTTTAAAAGTTAGCATAAAATTAAAATTGGTGCACACGTGGAACAAATTCAGCTGGTCTCTTCTATCTTAAAAAGGCTAAAGGTGTGAAGTAAGTTGATTTTAACCATGTGATATCGTGAACTTCAAAGGTGGCCTACCATGCTGCTTATTCATTCTGCTTCAGCCTAAGCTTTTAAAAAAACTCATTCTCTTATGCGTCTCTGACTGTCTTAATTTTGGATCTAAACTTCCTCTTAAGGAAATGGTAATTGCACTGTCCTTGGATGATAGATGGCGTCGACTAGATCGTTGATATTTTTAGCTGCGGGGAAGGCCTGCATTCTACAAGTATCAGCACATCTGCCGATTACTTCTGCTGGTAGGTATTTATGCAGTCAAATCGACCTACGAACAGGATAAGTAGCCATACGCCACCAACTGACATAAGGTGGAGAAGAAATAGGACTATTTAGTCTTTCATCTGCAGACGCAGATGGTGATCTTTCGTTTACCTGACTCCCAAGTAACTGGTACCTCCCATGGTAATATGAGCATAAACACCAGCTGTAATCGCTGTGACAAGACTTTTAATTGCCTTTCGCTTCAGATTCCATCGGGCGTATACAGTTCTTGTCCCAGTGGTTACATCATCCACTCCTCAATTACTCCCAGAGACTTGAATTTTGCTTGTATAAACACCGGCAACAATAACACAGATTTCCTTCAGAGTTGTCAAGTAAAACCCAACAACACACAACCGCTGAGATCGAATGGGGAAATAGGATTACTTTTCAGTCAGCCGTATCTATACTCTGGTCAGCGTGCAAGTCCCTCACTTTTGGTACTTACGAAAAAAACTATGGTAGCATAGAAACATGGAGGTGAGTGCTCCGTAACGGAAGCCACGCAGATGCTGGGCCTGAATAACTGATATTGTTTTTTGTAAAAGAAGGCAATTAATAATTCCTACTCCCCAGTTTTAATATTTTTTTTCAGTCTTACTAGTTTGTTTGAGAATCTAATGCTTACGCAGTCCGTAGAACTTTCTCCTTCAGCTAGATGGATTATGCTACATATCAGGCTTCATTTCTTGCAGTTAAGAGGTAAAACTGGGTTATTTTGCCCACCAAAACTGTTAGGAGGGCCCAACACCCACGCCGTCCCCGAGACAGGATAAAAAAGACGGAAAATGCGAGACCGCCCCCAAACAGGTTCTGAGGTCACGCATGACAAGGGCCACGAAGAGACGCATGCAAGTGCTTGCGTCACCGAGAGCGCGACCAGTCACCTAAGAACACGATGGCTGGTGGCATGACAGCTGCCTGTGGAGGCCACTCGTGGAGAGCCAATAGAGAATTATGACTATTGACACTTAAATATGCTGCCACCGCTGAAGGCGGCCACTCTGGTGCTGGGGACGCTGCAGACAACCTGAGACTCGGCTGCCGAGACAAGACCGACCACAGAGGACAAGCTGCTGGACACACAGTAAACAGACCTGATGTACTAGTGCAACTGACATCAAAGTACTATCAGCTATCCTATTATGCCTTCTCTTCCTAACACGTAACTGGGGGCCATAGCCATGTTGACACAGGCACACACTCGGTTATGACAAAACCGAGCAATATTTAGCTTTATGGACACACTGCTGTGAATACAAGAGACTGGTTTTCTGCTCGTAATCATATTTTATGTCGTTCACTGACCATGGCAAAGTATCCTTGGATTCCTCTGCAGGCTCAGAAGATATTTTAATCGTCAGATAGTTGCTCGCTGTGTCGCCTCCCTCACCAATACGATCACTAACCTCTTCAACCTCCCTGCTCTTCCGAGTTATCATATAAATGCTCGCCTGGATCACATCTCCTGTTGCTATACTACTTCCACAAAGACTTAATTATTCAGGAAAGCGACAGTTATGACTGTGTCCTATAAATACTGCAAAAGTCTGTGCATACTTAGCCTTTCTGCTACTCATGTCTCTGATGACGAATCCACGACGGATATCGAAACTTCAGGTGAATAAACATATTGTCCCAGCGATCGAGTCTTTTTTTGTTCTCATAGTGATTGTCGTGTAGTCTATCAAGAGTGCGGGTTTTTAAACGAGCCTCGCTCTGACTAATAGCAAAACGTACCTATTGTATAAGCTGGCTACGTAAATAGTATGCCTTTTTCTTCATTTATCTTTACGGCCTTTATTTATTCAAATATATTTTATGGAAAGTATGCACGAAAAAATTATTTCTTGTAGCTCTTTGATAGAAAATTACGCCGTCTTTAAAATTTGTACTCAAAAAGGAGAGCTTACGGTTTTAAAAAGTTGCTAAAAATCAGCTTTTTTAAAATTCTGAGGTTTTATTCATAATACATCGTAACCGTCAATTTATTAATTCAGCCTATGCTGCATTAAGTATGTTCCACATCCATTTCAATATTTTATGAAAATTATCTGACTTTATTTTCTGCAAACTATAGGCGAAAACGTAGTTTTTCTTAAACAGCACGTACACAGTGCGCAGTTTTTAAACCTTGAATTTGAGTGAAGCAGTAACTAGGTTAGAAAATATTCGGCATTTGAGCAACTTTTTTTAAAACCGAAAGCTTCCCTTTCTTTGAGTATAAAATTAAAAGGAGGTGTTATTTGCTATCATAACTCTAATAAGACACTCAGAGTTCTTAAAACAATATATGTTTCGCAACGTGCATTAAATAAAATGTTTGTGTTACCCCTTAGGACAGCTCCTATTTTACTTGGTATTGAATCAATGAAATCCTAGATTGTCTACAAGGGGTCTTTCTCCAGGCATCCAGCAGGGATCTCTGCAATTCAGCAAGAGTAGTAAGAACAGATAGTTTCCCATCAACCATATTATCAATAATTAACCATAGATTTCTAATTGGATTCAAGTCGGGGCTATTTGCTGGCCACACGTTTTTACTCCAAATATGAGGAATTTTCTCGGACAGAAATAACTAGGAATCCAGAGCTGTATTAGCTGTGGTTCTGTCCTGCATAAAATAATCCTTGGCATGGTTGGACTAAGTTACTTCTCAAATTTCTCACTCCTTTTTTCCAATATTTTGAACAGGTCATTTTTTAGGATCTTATTTTTTTAATGTTCACTATTCACTCATTGACCCTATGGTAAAATGTGGAAGTCAGAGAGCTCTATAAAGGACATTGCTCCAAAATCATGACTGTAGGTTTATACTTTTAAACTTTGACATTCTCAATCATGTTACTACATGGAACCCAAATAACGTAATCTTTGGGTTTTGCGGATGGAAAACGTTGGTCTCTTACAGCGATTGGCAAAAAAAGGCGCGGGGGAATTTTTGACTTGCGAATTTCCAAAAGCTTTGTGAGCGTAGATTAGGTGACTCAGCGCAGAGACAATGGGCGCGAGCTACCACAAGTTTTCTATCATAGCTGCACTGTTATACTGCACAATAAACATAAGGTGGCGTTGTATTTGTAAATAAAACTGTGTACACAAAAGGGTTACGAAAATCATAAAAATTATTGCTGTGTTTCGAAAAAATTATCGAAATTAAAAAATGTAAAAATAATTTTGGGACACCTTAATAGGTTTTATAACATATATGTTGAGCCGTTTTTACATTGGTTTGCTTTACACGTGCTCCAACAGATACTTACGATCTTTAGCTTCACATCATAATTACCCGTAAAGGCTGAAAATCTGCTGGATTGATAACTTTGGTGTCCTACTTGAGTTATGTTTAACCTTCGTGTACGCATGTTCATTCTGCCGCAGGGAAAATCGTCATCTTTTATGGCTAGAAAGTGGGCAAAATTTGCTGCTTTTAAAGACCAGAGGGACAGGCCCAAATATTGTGACAAACATTCATCCCGATAAGATGGCTGGACAGGTCATTGTGGACAGAAAGGTACAGGCAAAATAAATATCTTATTACTGTACAAGCAGCATTGTCTTTTTACTTTGTAACATAAAAATTCAGCCAACGTCCCTAATGACCCTATTTAAAGACACCTGCATTTTTTCTTCTATTTTTTGCCAATGCATAGTACTAAACTCCCAATTGTATTCCGCACCCTGTTTCCACCCAGCAACTTGATCACACGCTGATTTCGCCTTAAGACGTGATTGAGTGTTCCTTGTCTTCAGAAAAGAACCTACGACTTGCATGGTGGCCTCCATTTTCGAGAAAGGCGTAAGTTTGGTGTGTAATAAACCATGTGAAGTGACATTGGTTTTCAAAATAACTTAGGTCAGTTTAATCAAATAAACAAGGAAACCTAAGAGAGACTTTGTGTAGTGACATAAAATTAGCAGTATTTACTTCCTTTCGAGTTAAAGGGCTTTAAACTTCACAGGCTGCTTCTAAAACAGTCAAATGTTAGCTGCAATCGTTTCTTTGAATCTGCAGAAGTAAGGCAACAAACATACGGTCTGTGTACTAGACAATGTGTTCGTGCACATGTTTTCGTGTTTTATATGATAAATTTAATCACTACAAAATTGTGTGCTGCCTATAAGTTTTGTCGCAAAGGACTTCTGTAAAATTTAGCACATTACTTTCGTTGAAATTGGAAAGCTTTACGTGTGCCTATAGGGATAATCGTGGGCATGTTGTTCACCGCTCAAGTAACAATGCTCCTATTGCGCTTTAGAGCTTGTTTTAGAGCCCTCACCTTTACTTGTATAACAACCAGTGATATATACAAGGAGGACCACGGACAAATTACTAAGGTACTAGAATGAAAATATTTTTTTATTTATTTGTCATCGTCAGCCACCCAGCCATATGCAACCTCAGGTTTGGATACCTACGATTCGAATTCAAAGCTCTTGGTCCCTAGACGTTAAGCAAAATGTTCGGCCGCTAAGTCAATGGTCCATTTTTATGCCAGTTTTCATCCGCAATATTCATTATTATGGGGAGGGCTTGCACTGACTAAATGATCAAAGATGCTCATCCTTTTACGCTTATGAATATCATCCTTTATCTTTGTTGATATTCCTTCCAACCTGTATCGACAGCAGACAGAGGCAAAAATGCCTATTTTCGGCACATATGAGAAGTAAATACAAGCCCGGGAAGCATTATTGAATTGTCTTGACATGTGAAAAGCATACAGACTATCTGCGGATATGAACTGCGTGCAGCAGCTAAAAGTATATTGTAAGCGTGGGGGAAAGGCTAGTTTAGTGATGATTTCTGAACGTAAGGGGTAGAGAAAAACGGGGCTAGCCTAGGGATGTATATTCCGAGAGACTTTGGGTCAGGATATCAGAGGGTATTTGTTTCTTACCTTTTTATTGCAACAACTGCACTTCATCATAATAAGTAATTTAGTCTGGTTGACGATGACTCGTATACGACACCTAAAATCATGTTACCAAAGCATACTTTGACAACATTACAGATGCACAGTAGACTCCATTGATCATGCAATATTTCGACATATGCAAAAAACTAACACTCTTTTGCTAATCGGAATTGACTCCAGTTGTGATACTGATTATTGTTTACTCTATTCTGAAGTCATTTTAGTCAGGAGAGGATGCCAACTTTTTTAAGAGCTTCATTCCGTACACTAGCAAATCGTATCGATTGTAAAAATTGACAACTTATGTAGTATGCCTATTTATCATTGATTTTGACTGCCTTCATAAATTAAATATATTTTATGGAAAACACAGACAAAATAATTATTTCTGTACATGTATGATAGCAAATTACGCCTTTTTTATGGTATACTCAAAGGAAAGGAAGCTTTCAGCTTTAAAAAACTTGCTCAATTGCCAAATAATTTTCTAATCTAATGATTGCTGTACTTGAATTTAAGGTCAAGAAACTGCGCACTGTATACATCTTACTTAAGGAAAAGTACATTTTCACCTACAGTTTGGGAAAGAAGTTACATAGTTATCATAAAATACTTTAATGGATGTGGAACATATATTATGCAGCTTAGGCAACGTTAGTAAATTAGCAAGTACGATGTTTTATAAATAAACGCCTCACAATTGTAAAAAGCTCATAATTAGCAACTTCTTTGAAACCGTAAGCTTCCCTTCCATTGAGTATACAATTTAAAGAAGGCATAATTTGCTATCAACCATGTACAATAAATAATATTTTTGTCTATGTTTTTCCATAAAATATATTTGAATTTAAAAAGGCAATCAAAATCGATGATTAAAAGGCATACTACTTAAGAAGTCAGTTTTTAAAGCCGATACGCTTTTCTAGTGTTTGGAACGAAGCTCGTTAAAAAGGTGGCATCCTCTCCTGACTGGAATGACTTCAGAATAGAGTACACACTAATCAGTATCACAACTGGAGTCAATTCGGATAAGCGAAAGAGTATTAGTCTTTCGCATACGTCGAAAGATTGCATGATCAACGGCGTCTACTGTACAGTCATTTATTGAAGAGATGAGTAAGACTGAATTGCGGAATGATATAATGAAGACAAAAGACTCGTCGGCAAATCCAGATTTACGCGTGAATTTTTAAGTTGCTGACACCAACAAAGTGGATGGCGGAGAAAGTGGGATGGTCGGCTTAGAGCAGTTTGTGCAGCAGGGCAGACATGGAGCGACGGACAGCCAATCCTGGTTTTGGGGACGATGTACATATAATTACGGCTGGATTTGGGTCGGCGGGAGAAAGAAATGAGTGCTATGGCCCTCTGTGTAGAAACGGCAGGGGACGGTGATTCAATGTAACAGCAGACTGCAAATTTACTCGTGGTTGATGTTGCTTGATTCAGATGTTCAATGTGCCGTGTTTATACGTGTTCCGGGTTTTCAGCTGTTGTTTGCCGTGCCTGTGGTAGGAGTTGATAAGGCAGTGAGATTCAACGTGGCCAGGCATAGATAAGCGGTCCTGGTTAGATCGTGCTCATGAGTCAGAGAGCCGGATACAAAAACCTTCGAAATGAGCTTCCGGATCTACGTGGTGCTTTATGCTAGTCGCGCTAGAATGCCAGACCTTGGAAAATTCTTCCGCTTGTTTGGTGTTGGCCATGGCAACCACGTCAGTTGTGTCCCAAGTTAAAGGGTTTTTATGTTCAAGGACGTGCGCAAACACGAGTCACAAGGGGTTACAAAGGTGGATGGCCAACTTGTGCTCATTAATAGGCATCGAAAGTCATCGACCTGTATGACCAACATTAGTACAACAACATTTGAAACATGGAAAAAGGCAGATGAAATTGGTCTACTGTTATTTGGTTATGGGGTGTTTGACGTGCGATAGTGTTTCGCACAAGGACGACGTCGGCTTGAGGGCAATGGATATGCCAAAACTTTTGTTTTGTCGCATGATCACTCTAGCAATGTCCTGTATGTAGGAAAGAAATTAGAATTTCCATGATCCTTGGTCACTATTAGAGTCATTGGTTTGTGGTTGTTGCTGGTGTCTGACTGATGTGACCGGTGGTGCCTCCATGACTGTTTAAACTGAGGGTTATATAATAATTCCTCATTCTTACCACTCCAAACGCGATAGGTCAGGTCATGGTTCAGTGGCAGAATGGTGAAAAGCTGGCGACACCTCATGCATCGATAACGTCTTAGAGATGTTAATCAGGCTCCTAAAACCTCTAGGAATCGGTATTGACAACCATTTGTTTAAATTAAAACCATCATTTGCCGAGTTCAGTTTCATTCCTGCAATCATGACTACCTTGAGTGGAACAAGAAATGAGTATGAACTCCTCTTAGGAGAAAATACGAGTCGGAACCGCTACCTCTGATGGCGAAGCAGGATGCAAACTGGCCACACAATTTCTCCCCAGAATTTCAAAATGATTAAATTGATAAAGAGCCATGTGGCCGAGGAAAACATCAAGACACAGAATGGTAACCTGAATAAGTCATTGTGTGTTCCTTCATGCCGCCAAAGAGGCCCTCCAGATAGAACTGAAGCGACCGCCAACCCAAGTCAGATGTGGATGCAGACAAGGAAGAACCCGCATCGATCATGCCCGAGGCGTTAGGGCGACCCAGATCCGATGTAGGTGTAGCCAGAGCCGCAACGAAGACTACCCCAGCAGATAAGGAAAAGGGCAGTGAAGGGTGTGCAAACTAAATTCACCGCTCATAGTGACAAATAAAATCAGTGTGGATGCGATAGTTGCCCCCCCCCCCCGACGTAAATTCTATGCTGTAACGGTGGCTAAGGCTGCCGTCCAACTAGGCCTCGTTTGAGCCCCCAAGAAAGAACACGACAACAAGGGCGCAGAAAACAGAAGTCTTCGGGATAACCTAGTACAAAACACTTAAAAGCAAGCAAGATTGGACCAATTATATGTGGGATCAAGTAAGAGGGACTTCATTGGCTATATGACTCACGCAGCTGGCGCGTTAACAACTGGCGCCCGACTGCAGCTGCACGGCGTCATCACGTGTACTGAGTGAGAGCGAACTGGTCACTTGCCATGGCAACGCTTCCTCAGGGCTGTGTGCGCACGCCATTGAGTTGGGCTTTGATATCATGGGGATTATTGACTCACTCCCGCCCACCCTCACACCACGGGATCTACAGAGGACATCACTATGAGAGTGCGGGTGGCGATTACGAAAACTGAAACATTGATTCCAAGCAAACACTAAGGAGATAACTGTACCTTTACTAAAAACCCTGCTATCATGATCATCACCTCTCTATATACTGCGAGGGGATGCACGAAAATCATATTCCATGATGCACGCTTACTTGTTTAAAACGCTAAAAAACAATTTAGTGGCTACCAAAACCGTGTTTTTTCCCATGTTTTCCCGGACTTCGCGTTTTAATTTGTAAGTACCATGTTGCCGAACGCGAGACAGTTGAGCCCGCAAGACATCGGCAAGCCTCTGGCCTTTCTATGCAGCTAACAGGCTCGCGAGAAAAATTCCTCCACGAACACCAGTGCGTTTCTGACAAGCTTGTCCTATAAGCCACCGGCAAGTAAAAGTCTTCGAAACCAAGCAGCGACGCAAATGGGCCGAACGGACTAAAATTTGTTCTCTGCGCATATTCAGTGTTATTTCGATTTACGCGGCTGCAAACTGGACAAAACGCATCAGGCAGGGCGAAACGCCGATGCAAATGTTGATACGAAGACAGGTCAGAGTACAATCAAAAATACGTGATCATAGGTTGATAGTATGGTCGGCAAAGGAAAGAGATACTGGAATGGCTATTTCTGGTTTATTAGCTGTCATCAGCAGGCCATACTTACCTGCAAGCGTTGAACCACGCGAGACTCGAACTTTCGACTTCTTTGGTTAGATGTTAAATGTTCAGATCATTACACTACGAGGTCCTTGTCTTGCCGGGTAAGATCGAAAGATATTGACACTTGTTGATGAACGTTCATGAATCACTATCAGAACACACTTGTCCCGCCCCGCCTTTGGTCTGATTTCTCGGGCCCTGACAGAATTCACATATCTGCGAAGGGACCAAACTTGAAATTAAATGCTAGACAAGGAAATAAGTGTCACGGGAACAAATTAGAAGAGCTTCACAGACCTGGCGTCATTTTAGTCACCTCTGTCCCTTCGCTCTTAAAGACAACTGCTTAGGCTTGCTACTGAATTTTGATGCCAGATGAAATTGGAACATATGTCTTTGGCAGAATGATGAGTTAATTAAGTGCTCATTTCATAGGAAAAGATATTCAATTTAGCTGGATAAAGCGGATTACCTATAGGAAGCAGGCATCTTGGTAGACAAATGGCAAGCTAACTTTCAATTAATAAAGAACTGATACGGAAAAGCTCTATTATCGACCTGCAGAGAAGCAGTGCAGAACCTATCTAAGAGAACATGCCATTAAACTAAGTGAGGGAGTTGTAGAAAACTACCAGTGCCTATTAATAGACGCATTAATAATATTGTTGATTTCCCGGCCTTTTCAAAATCGGTTTTCTCTCAGGTCGGATATGACCAATCTCGGGTGATTATAAAGCGCATTAAATGTTACCCACAGAATTCCTACTCTTATGGTCTCCGCATCATCTAAGTGCTGATACTCCCCCTTTCCGGAAATATTCATCAGCGTACACTACCAGTCATCGTACTGCTGCTGGTGGGGCAAAAGACAGAACGGAACGGTTGGGTTTGGCTAGCGATGAGCGAGCGTTCATCAAATAACTATGCAATCTAGTGGGTTATGCATTACTTTTCGTAGTGATTTGGCTTTCAACCTTAAAAATCTACGAAAGAATTAGAGGAGACGATAGAATGATGTCACATGTCAACCACCTTTTAGCCTAAACGTTAGGCAAAACATAATTTTAAGACGCTTATAAAGCTGACTTCTTTGTGTGAACTGTACTTCCTACAACAACGCCGTAAACTGATTTGGAATATTGGGAAAAGTTGCGTAAGTAGTTCTCCTTTTAAACCCTTAGTCCCAGCATTTTGTCCCACAAAAACGGTGGTTATACGGTTTGGGGGGGTGTGGGAAAATAGGAAAGGCAGGGAAGAAAATTTTGAGAAGTAAGTGCAAAGGGAAAAAAATGCAACCGAATTTTGCTCCCGCAGCAGCTGGGAGTAAGCTGTTTCGCATGTAAATTGAAGGTGTGCGCGGCGCGAAGCGCCAAGGACTATGCTAATCTAACTCTAGAATGGTAAATTGGACCTCAGGTAAGTTAAAGTAGACGACCTCATTATCACCTTTTCTTTCTATTCAGGATTTTTAAGAAACCTGCATTTTTAAAAGAGTTTTTCCGCAATAATTTGAACAATAATATAAATTAGGAAAGTCAACAGATAAAAATCTGCAACACTTCTAAATACAGTAAAATTAAAAGGCATTTTGCAGTTATTTAAGTATATTTCACTGCGTGTCCTAATTCCCAACCCATAAAACCCTATAAATACCGTTTTTGTCAGACAACATGATGGGAGTAGGGATTGATGAGGGGGACTACATAAGCTACTGTTTACCGAAACTTTAAGGAATACCCTTTGTCACCTACCCAGAAATGCTGCTTTATTTCAACTCGTATTTGTGGCATATGTATTTGACTATTCACACACACATGCATGAATGTATAAAATCTGAATTTTGTCCTGCGAAGTTATGGTTAGTCCAGCTCTGCAAGCTCGTTTAAATGATGGGTGAATTTTATCTTTCTTGCAGTTTGATAAGTAAAATGCTTGGTATTTCAAGGAGATTTAAATACGGCCTTCAAGTTAAAACCACATTCCGTCAAATAAATGCATGCACATACCCTCTATTTTTAAAATTATAAGTATGTTGGTCCTTAAATAATTCGTTTCAGATAGGCTTAAGCTCCTACCGACTACGCTTGTTGCCGACGCTTTCCCGAAAGCACATGTAGACAATATCCTTGTCCTTATCATAAAAGAGCGGATGGCAGCTGGTGAAGCTCATTAAAAGTTTGATTATAGTTTCGTCTAGAAGAGGCTATTTTAAAGTATGTCTATAATTATCGTCATCCAAAACAAAAAAAGCATATTTTGAATTACCGTCATGCTTCTTCATAGATATGCATTATTCTGGTTGTCAGTGGAAATATAAATAACCTGAAAGTTACTATTAAATCACATTTAATTCGTTAATTTTTTTAATGCTTCCGCTTACATTCCTCTATATTTCCCAGCACTTGCATAAAAAGCCTTTGTGTTTACTCATTACATAGAGGAGCACACCCTGTTAAAAACTGATTGAATTCAAAGTAGAAAAATGGTTTTTAAAACTTACTAGTTCACATAATGCATTGTTTACTTTAGTCATTAAACAAAGGCCACAAAATTCTCATACCATTTCCGTGATAAACGATTGGTCTTTCATTATCCAAAATTAATCTTAATAACCGAACAAATACTGATTGCAGCTTCATAATAACCTGCAACTCTGAATTATTTCGAACCCAACATTTAGATTCACATAAAATTTGAAAGTGAAATGGAATATTCTGTCCTAATGAATCCATATAAAATGAAGTGGATCCGACAAAGCAAAGGGTGACCAGAATGGCTATTTCTGGCTTATTAGCCATCATCAGCCAGTCATAGCCAATCTTGACGGTTGCCCCTCCCCTCGAGGTTTGAACCCTGGACCTTTGGTCATTGGGTTCAAGGCACTACCTGTAGTCTCATATATGAAATGATTTGTTGTTTACAAACTCCAACCAGCAGCGCAACTTGATTACGGCACATATTTTTCAACAGGTCTGCGTAGCGCATCACCACATACTATTTATCGATTTCACATGTAACTGCTTTTCAATATGGTATGCATAAATTACCGAATTGTCTGGGTATTGCAAGAATATAGCCTGATATAGCTGATATTCAGAGGACCGAATTTTTAGGATGACATTATTCATATCGCTGTCACAATTAGTAAATACTTATTAAAATATTTCGCTTATCACTGCCAATTGGCACAGTGATATGCTATTTAAGCACTCGATATGCTGTGCTTGAAAAAGCGTAAGAAAACGTTTCTAAATGTGGATGCTGAGAACATAATGCTTGAACACAGCACAAATAAACGTTCTTCTATGTCGTATTATCAAGAAAATTAAAAAAAACTCAAGTTATGGATCTCTTCTGAGGCTTGGCTGTTCAACCCAAAATTAGATGATATTCCGAAAACCAAACTTTGGGCAGTAGCACTGCGTTTTAGTGGAAATAAGGTATTTTCTAATGAGCAAAATATTATACGTTTAAGTAAGGCTCTATATATGTTGCCTGAAACTGTTGGGTTAGTCATTTGTCACTCATGGAGAACCATTGAGCATATGCTGCCGTTAAGAACCGTTTGTTAGTCATTTCCAATAATTTTGCGAATACATATAATATAAAATACAACTTGTATAGCCTTTTCTATAAAGTATCGCAAACAAATGTTCCATTTATCTGGTCTGCTAATGGTAATATATGACGATTTGTTCAGAAAAGGGTGTTTTCATCTGGTTACTCCTAAGAGTCAAAGTTAATTATATAATATTGCTTTTAAATAGGAACCCAAGGCTGTTGGTCGAAAAGGAAACTAACTAAAGGAATTTTAAGAATATAATGAAACCAAACACATAATGCAAAGCTATTTTAAACTGTGGCCCACAAAGAAATCTCCAAATCAGTTTTCTTATGTGATCAAATTCTGATGGCTTGTAATTAAAAAGTTTACATCTCCCTCAGTGGCAGCAAAGATGTGTCTTCTTTACCATGCTGTTTGTTTTTACCTTCGCCAGTCTTTAACCCCGATTATCAAAGAAAGACACATGTTTATTTGTTTGCATTCGCTCATGTCCTGCGTCGCTCACATCTCGGTCACGGCTTAGCCGCACTTAATCAATTTTGACCACAAATATTATGCTTGAATGGCCACATATGTGGGATTTTCTCATCGTTTGATTTGGCGGTAACAGTTCAATCGAGGTCATCAAACGGCTTATTTAAATAACTGATTATTTGTGCGCGATAATTAAAATGAGCCAAAAGTGCTCATTGGGACATAATCACTGACAATATATCAAATCTATTTCCTCTTGTAGCGACTTCGTATTCCTTAGCCATCCTTTCCTTGGACGCCGTGGGGACAAGCCATGTCTGGCATGTACACCATGCGTGCGCCGGAGATGATACTAAATCCCTCCGTTCAAGGTCACCCTCTGTCTGGTTTACTGGTCAACTAATTCTCAAGGCCAGTAATAAGAACTTACTGCTGGGTTGTTGACCCTCAGTCACTCCCAGAACAACCAACCTACTGTCGGTCGCAGACATCTGAACCTGGTCATCTACTTGCCGAACTGCGACTGTGGACTCTGGCCCGCTCATGGCTCAACTGCGCTCATCTGGGAGTCCCTTACCTCTTACTTACATTCTACTCCTGTTTCACCTGATAAATGATCCCTTACACCCTGACCTGCCACACCTTATATTCTTAACTAATTCATAACCATTGCGATACGTTCTATCGTCTATTATCTGGCCGGACAACCTCGTATCTCACAATCTTATCTCCAATGAGCTCTTTAGATGTGGTATAGAGCTGGCAAAGTTTTTATATAGAAATTATGCAAACACGTTATAGAGACGGTATAGAGGTGGTATATCGATGCTAAATAGTTCGTATGCTGTACCGGAAGCAGCAATCGGTCCCAAAATGCACTTTGACTTGAGCTAGTCAACGCAAGTACTCAAAAGCGCACTTGGTATGGAGCTAGTCATTACAGACACATTGTTTTATAGTTCAACTTGAAGTCATCAATGCGCCTGTATTTCCTATACAAACAAATAAAGAATCCGGCAAACGTGCTCAGAGTAAAACGTTGAAAAATCGTAAAATCAGGAAATGCAACGACACATAGAAGCGGCGTCAGTCCAGTGATTCTGAAGATAAGATGCCACTTACCGCTCCGGTGCTGCAGATGCGGGGACCACCACAAGGTAAAATGTAATCAACAACCTAGAATTCGAATTGCGCGGACAGGTCAAACTGAAATTGCTACTGTTTTCTTATTTGCGGTCATTAGTAAATCCAAATTTACCTCGGCCATGCATCACTATTTGCAATTGGTCACTTGATCTCTGTGTCCTTTGTAATCGGTTGCTTTTTGAGTTTAAATTTGGGCCTCTGACCTGTTGCCTAGGACTAGAGCTGCCCATACTCATGTTGGATCTACAAGTGACTCAAATATAGAATAACTGCTGAGTGGTTAGTTTATGCCTCCTTTGGGACTTGACATCCGGTGGTACCCTAGGGTGGAAAGTAATAACCTGGAGGACTACTACGCACGTGACTGCCCGAACATAAAACAGCAGTGGGGAAGAATTATGTTGGTTCCGAGATAACGGGCCACTGGATGGGACGTAAAATTAACTTCGAGTTTGATAGTGACAACTGTGTGCTCAGTGAGCTGCTTGAGTCAGGGTTGTTTGTGTCAAAAGTTTATTATCAAACGCTATGACATCCTGCCTTCGTATTCTGTGTGAAAATTGTGCCTGGACAATAACTATAAGTAAGAGAGTAGTGAATGAGCAGCAGTCACGGGGATATTCTCACCCACAATCGACAACAATGATAAAATCGCGGCTATTTACGACTCCAGTGCTGATCGACACGCAATGATTACATCAAGTATGAATTGCAGCGATGCAAAAAGGTACTGCAACTGCCTCGGACGATCAGTTCTCATAAAAAACCGAAAGCTTTGGACCAAAAACCGTTTGTTCTAGCGATGGCATCCTCGTCGTGCGAATCACTTATCTGTATCTCCTGCAAAACATAGATGAACTGTTCCGTGCTACTTTTGGCATAAAGCCATATCACCATCGCAACCCGCAAGGCAGTTCGATTAACGTGAACGCCCGTGTGCCTTTGACTATTTCTGATCACCACTGACGAAACATGATTCTTGTGTGGAGAGTTTGAAACGAAATTGGACTGTCACAAACAAATGGGACTCGGCCACAAGAGTCCTTGAATTTGGGATCGATCCAAGCCCCATGTTCAAAGAATCATCACATCAGGCGATTAAGTCTTCTTTCTTGATTGCTTGGAGGGACGTCATTCAAAGTGGGCTTAAACTATCTTCAAAGAGGTTTGTTCAGAATACTAAATGGTGCATCATCAGATCGTGGGGAGAGACTTACATTTAGAATGGCCGACAAAGTCAAACAGTCACCACTCAACCAAGAAGGGAGGGTTTAGCTTTCCATTAGGAAGGAGTGCTTTAAAGACCACCTTACGAAGTAGCCATTGCAGACTAGATTTCCGTCCTGAAAGGAGAAGCAGGTTATCTAATCAGCTCGCATCAGTCCTATACATGGCTTATAGCGCACCGTGATGTTTCGAACGTGCATCCGGAATGAATATCGGTTAAGTGCCGTGGGAACGCAGTCTCCAGAATCAAACTCGCTCTCTTTTTACTCTCCCAAGCCAAAGTTTACCTGCACCGCCGCCGAGTCTGTCAGCAACTGGTGCTGAGATTTCTTGTAGACAGTTGGGTGATCTAAACGGCTCGCCTAAACGTGGCACACCGCACTACGTCCCACAACATGCATCGAGTTTCCCAGCAAATGGGTTGGATCCCATAGAGCTTAGATCTGGTTGACGCCATGATGTCATGTTGAGACTGAAGATATCCAACAAAGCGGACTTTTCATTGACAGTGTGGGAATGTTGAAATTGTTGAATGTGGGCGTTGTGGGTCAGAGGCGCTTGTTTATCTATCGCCCATCCAACCATTAAATTAATTATACTTACCGACTCAGTTGAAAAGCTGATTAGACTTTCAGAATTCATTTTCGGGACTAGTTAGCACACATACTTCCAGCTTTTTGATGGACATTGCATTAACTTAGGGTAAAGTTCTAGTTGACAAGCGTGTCTCAATTTGGTGTAGCCACATTGGTAATCAAAGAACCTCTTGGTTTGCAACATGCAACATTTTGAAAATTTCACGAGAAAATTAAACTGTAAACTGGAGTTTATTTTTTACTCCATGCATTCAGCGACTATTTGATGCGAGTTTTATTTGATTACTTTTACAGTAGTACATCTTGACTCTTAGGCAACTGTTTGAAGATGCAATAACTTCAACCTAGAGTTTATGATAATGAGGGTTTAGGCATGGGTTCTTTTAGCACACTAACCCAGATTCAAACAGTGTTAGACAAGGGTAAAAGTATCCTTTGTACTTACGGTGGCGCAAGCTAAATTCCAAGGAATATCCAAAAGGTATTTCAAATTTATCCCCAAAACAAACCTTAACATTAACTTTTATCGTAAATAAAGCCCGCTTAAATTTTGTTCAATGCCACTTTTAATACGCTGATACGCATACAGGCATAATGGCATTAACTGGCTGATGAATTGTCAACTAAAAAGTTTGCTTATTGTTTGACCCATTTTTATTTCCAGAAATAAAATTGGAGGAGAAAAGATGATAAGTTATTTCAAACCTTTTATTTTCTGTCTATATGTTTCGCTATAGCTTCTGCTTTTAAGCGCAGCTGTATGCATAATTTACCTTCAATAAAGAATATCGTTCAAAGGCCCTCAACTATCCCTCAGTGTCTACAACTCCTACTCCCACTAGTTAATGATTTTTGCAGATCTACCTTTAATATGTTCACAGGATATAAGCAATTAGAATCAGAATATTTATAAGAAAGCAAGGAAATTGTCCCCCAAAATTGTGTCCTGAATTTCATCTTGCTCGGCACTTATGCCTCCGCATACATCTGCCCTCTAATATCCAACAGAAACAAAACAAGCTCAGATAAGTGAGCAAAACACGCCCGAACCAAGCATCGAGTGAGAAGGCTTCCTTTAATTCCATCACAGCCGGTATTGCACTCGGACCATCTGTTACGGCAACTGGGCATAGGAAGTTAACAAACTTTGAGAACAAACATTTATCTAAGTCCGAAAAAATCTATTTAAGGAAACGCAGCCACCCTTTTAACAGCCACAGCTTCATAATGGCGCTGTCTAACGAGCAAAATTATAGATAGAACCTAGAAAAATGCTGTCCTGAAATTCACAATGGTGATCTGCGTGCAGAGTTTTGGTCTTCGTATCTACAGTTGATGCACTATCTCATATAAATCCAACGATTTTTACAAGTAACTCCCTCAAACTCAAAGGCAGCCCAAGCTGTGGACCCCGAAGTCTTTCAGCAATAAAGTAATGGTCATTCTTCACAAAAGGACATATTGTGATTTATGAAAGAATATAACGTTTTACAGAAACCCCAGCATTTTAACAAATTGGAAAGTTCCGAAAAAGTGGAAATCGGGCGTACTAGAAAAAAACTTGAGTTTTGCATGTAGAGGAAGCCTGTTCATGCAAAACCACCGAGTACATAAAGCAGCACAAGTAAAATTATGTTGGAAAGTAATTGATTTTTCACGTTTTCGAATACATATGCTTCCATTTTACGTGCAGTATAATGAATGGTTGTTACCGAAGAGCCTTAATTTCAAATCTGTATTCTAACACATTTTTACGAGAACTGCTATTCGGTCCTTTTGTTTATGCATCGTTTGACTTATGTTGGATTAAGGCAACCACGTCTTCGCTTGATATGCCCCATTGGCAGATCACAGC
Source organism: Ligula intestinalis (assembly GCA_036362985.1). NCBI lineage: Eukaryota > Metazoa > Platyhelminthes > Cestoda > Diphyllobothriidea > Diphyllobothriidae > Ligula > Ligula intestinalis. Next base: position 29,455,552 of record JAYGXS010000001.1, read on the forward strand.
AGTAATATATTGCTGGACAAAGCAACTACGTCCGAGAAACTGGGAGATTACTCTGGAAACGAATGGCCGAGCATGCAGCGGCAGTGAGGAAGAAAGACGCCAACTCCCAGGTTGCAGCTCACTCAACGGGACCCAACCATAGTTTCATGTTTGCTGAGGCCGAGATCCTCGCAAGAGGGGACAACCGCGTGAGACACGAGCTGCTCGAGTCATGGTTTTCAGGCCCCCAGTCCATCAACAAGCGCAACGATTTGGCGTTCCCATACGGTGTACTGAGACATTTCCTGAGCAAGAGAATCAGTCAGGTGAGAAAGACTGGGTGCAACAACAACTCAGACGACAGCGGGCATAATTGTCGCGCAATTATCAAAGCCGCATCCGACGCGGACAAGAACGCTGTGGCAATTAATGAGCAATTACCGCACCAATATAGACCTCAAGCGTTGACTACAAGATCTGACAATTATAGTACGCATGCGGGTAACCGCTGTGAACTATAAATACCGCGCAATCTGTGCATGTATCACCCCTTATCTGCGCATGTCGCAGAGCTGTTTACTATTACCTATGACTAAGGATTCCCGACGGAATCCGAAACATCAGGCGAATAAAACTCTTGTTCCAGTGATCGCATCTTCGTCTTCTATAAAAGTTACCCAAACATATTTACGATATTAGTTGACCAATCAATGATAAGGTTAACGAGAAGAAAATTGCCCGATAATAGTAATTTGTGGTTGATAGTAACATCTCAATCATTTGTTAACCAAACTTGCCTTATGATCTCAGAATTAGCATATGGTTCCAGGTGGTCAAGGGTAGGTTCTTACCCTATTAGTTGACATATAAAACAAAAACAGCGTAAACCGGCAATCTATTATAATGATGACCCCGCTAAATTTTTAATTAAAACTTGTCGACGTTTCCTTGTCACACTCAGGTAACCACTTGCATGAAGTTTAAAGTGATCCTTAAAATCCAGGCGCAACTTCCTTATTCCATTGTGATATCAGTTTAGGTTGGAAGATGGCTAGACCACGAGTGCTGTTGCTATCTTAAGAGGCATTTGGCTATTCCGCGTCAGGTACAGGTTATAGAAACAGGACTCAATTAAACAAACATTTAGAGTAAATTTACACGGACTGTATACAAATATATTTTTCTTAGCAGCAACTTCATCTACAAAAGCAAACAGAACGAAAAAATATTCCGTGAAACATTTCGCCACATCCATCACGACCGTTTTCCTGGCATCACTTTAGTTTTGCCTGGTTCGCACACTTAGTTGGTAGTCGGCAAACTGTGCAAACTATTGTATAAAGCTTGCAAACCTAAAAGCATAACTGAGCCCGTTGATGCAACATCATTCTATACGACCAAACTCTCAGAGAATGTATTGGTATTGGAGTGGTCATTGTGGACGGTGTATTGTTAAATGCCTTAAATGCTTTTAATGCCTTAAATACATATTTGGCACAAAGCAACATTGTCAGTACTTCTGAAAAGCTTTGATACGTACTTGCGCTGTCTGGGATCTGTTCAACTATTACAAAATAAGTGCATTTTCTTTTTATTTACTTTGAGTAAAACAGCTAACTTATTTTCCATTTTATCTTCCCTGTGAAAATTTCTTTCCAAACATTTGCATTTTCTTACAGGTTCGTGGGACTTATTGGGTTTTCTGTTCTCGCTGATTTGTTTTATTGAATTTTTCATGTAAAAAGGCGTATAGTTGGTTTTCCATTTAATCACTTTGAGATCTTCTGTAGAACAGAAGGGGCGATTTCTCATAGAGACCAATTTTCAACGATGAAAAAGTGCATAAACCACACAGATTGAAATGGAGAGCTACGTTGAACCCCTCCCAACCATATGCTCGTGAAATATTCAAAAATAACTCAATCCCACAGAACAGACAACTAGTTTTGTGCCAACATTAACCTATTTGAAAACACAATTGACATTACTTATCGCGTTGAAGTAAGCATGACCATGGTGGCAATACTCTTTGACTACTTGGAATGACCTTTAGATTGGGAGCAAGAATTTATGTAAATCCTGACTTGAAAAGTAAACTTTATAAAACCAGCAAACACAATGCGAGAGCGGATCATTCTGATTTGCACAAAAATAGCAAAGTAGCAAAAAGCTAGTTACTGCAGAAGGCTTTTAGAAAAATTGAGGAATTCCTTGTTTGTGGGTCTAAATGTTTTATGCATAACCGGTATTAACTAACTTAAGGCTCAATCTTAAGTTGAGAACGTCGGCCCGTGAGAAGAATTTTTATTTACGCTGCCATAAGCACTGTAGGCTACACGCATTTTGCTATGTGTCTGGTCAACTGCACACCGACCAATCAGGAAAAAGCAAGACGTCGTGCTGTTCTCCTATGTTAAGACTGAGTCTTCTTTTTCCGACTTATGTCTCCGCAAGCTGACTGAGCAGTTGCAATCTTGTCTTATAAAACTGCCGTCGGTTTAGCTGAGGTTAGCATTCAAAATATGTGCACATTCCCACCAGCTCGAAAAATAAGCGATTCCTCTGCCATTCCAGACTACAATATTATTCTTTTGGGTTCTCATGGAGTTGGAAAGTCTGCTCTCGCACGAAGGTTTTTAAAAAATAGTTTCTCTGAAAGTTATCAGCCTACGGTGGAGGAAACGTACTCAACAATTCTTCAGACGATAAGTGAGTCCATTGGGTGCATTTGGTTTGCAAAATCCCACATGCTGATTGGGCGAAGTTTTAAAATAGATTTATCTTCAGCAGTGCTTAACAATACAGCTTTCTCGTATAAAAAGGTTTTTTAAATATTATTTTGTAGGTACTCTGTTGATGAATAATTCTGCATGAAGGAGTTATTTATAAATTTAAAACTGTTTACTGAATTTTCTTGATTGGTAATGTTTTTAAGTAATCTCGCAATTTCATTACATTTGGTTCAGTGCACTTTCTGTGCTTTGAAGTCTAAAGAATACAACGCAGAGCTAAGGTTGTAAATCATTGTAGGATAAAAGGATATACTACCCCAAACGATAATTTCTGTTCAATCGACTGCTTTTTTCATCACATGGATTTAAATATTTCTGAACGATTTGAAAAATTGTTGACCAAACGCCAAAAATATCATCTTTTCCTACATCATATGGCAAATTATGTTTTATAAACACTGCAAACATACTGCATATTATGTACAAACTCCATAGCGTAGATAAAATTCAGCGATTGCTAATTGTTCGTGCATATATGACATTCCCTTCTTTTTCATTCTGCTCAACAACAGTAAGCGTGCTGCTGAGTGCATCATTGCATGGTTATGGAATTTTCGACTCATTTTTTTCGTTACTACACCTACTTAGCAAGCAAATGTTAGTTTACTATAAAATAAGCTGTCTTACTTTTCCAAGAAACAATCACCCTGAATAGCGTTAACGACGACTGTGTACTAACCAACCGTTTTCGCTGTTTCCTAGCCGGCTCTTGCAAACGACTTGTGCTAACTGACACAGCTGGACTCCATCACTTTCCAGCAATGCGAGAACTCCGGATGCGGACGGGAGATGCTTTTCTCTTGGTGTTTTCATTCGACGCACCGGAGTCATTTAACGAAGCCCTGAGACTTCATAAGACGTTGAAGCAAGTTCGAGGTAAATGTTTCAGTTGTTTTTTTGTTAAAAACTGCATTTCAGTCTAGAACCATCTCATAATCGGCGACTATTCATCATTCTTCAACAAATTGTGAAATCGTTGTCTTTGTCGGTTATGTTCAAGTATATTTTTAAAAAGTTTAGCTCACATGTGCTTCCATTTGTGACGAAGGATGCTAGTTAAGAATCGAAACCCATTTGATGCGTTCTAGAGCCGAGGTGACACCCTAAGCTGAAGACACCATCCACGAATTAACAACCATTTGGTTAGCGCTGACTAGTCTGATAAAGTGCATTTCCCTAAGTGAATTAAAGACTTTGAAAAACTTATTTCTCGCAGTCATTAATTGTGTAAATATTTGTTCATAAACTTCTTGAATTGGAACTCAAAATAAAAACCTCCACTTTAGACCGAAATTTCGACAACACCGTCAAAATGTAGGTCAGATCAACTGCTCAGAATTTAAAATTATTACGGAACTAAACATGTGTTTATGCCCCATGTGAAGTAAACCTATGATTTTCTTACAAAATTCTAAGGTATGCACTACTGATTAATTGATTTCTCTAATATGATTTGTCCTATCGGAGTTGCTTCTTCCTACAAGCGTTGGAAACATCTTGCCTATCAGTTCAGCATTGCTTTTGTAGCCCGCATGTTCAAATAGCGAGTAAGATTAAAATGCTGCTTTTCCACAGTTGATAAGTCGATCTTAGCTATCAAATTTATTGAGTTTGCAAAACCATACCCAAAATAATAAAAAGCTGTGTAAATTAAAACAAAGACTTTCAATGACAGAACACAGAAATAAATTGGTCGAAGTGTCTCAAGGAACGAAATCTTAGAACAACGTAAAATCCAAAAAATAATGCGCCTTGGATTCAGTGCTATGCTGATGGTAAGGGGGAGCAGCAGAATTGTTCTTAGGAGACTTGACTGTGTCTTCTACCTGTGTTTCGCCTAAGTTACCTTTATTTTGCCTGAATTGGTATGCTTTGGTATAATCAGAACCTTATAACCTTGTTTAAGTAAACATACCATTCAAAAGCAAAACGTCAGTTGCACCAAAAACAATCATTTGTTGATTTTTTCAGGTACTTCCCAAACAATAACTTTGGAAATACAGTTTATAAGTGCAAATTACCTGCTTCCGTATACCTACTTCAGAACACACAAGCAGAGATGTCAGCTAATGCTTACATAACTAATTCAAACACAGCGTGATGCTGGTCAAGAGCAATTGCGCAATACTCAATTTCTGTGTGATTTCTGTGATGTCCAAGCCTCAATAGAGACTCATTTAATCCCTACATTTATCCTTGGTCCAATGCACGTCCCTGTGAAATCGCTGTCAGTTTTGCCACGCTGGCCTTTGATTGAGTGTCGTGTCTTATAATTATCACTAAGTAGTTGAAGCTTTTATCTAGAAGTATGGCATCTCACGTGTAATAAAATGCATATATTGACGATCGCATGCTTACTTAATTTGATTCGATATCGTACAGTTAACCATAGGCAGGAACCTAAGATACACCGAAAGTTAACTGAGCGAATATTTATATAGTCTCGTTAAGCGAACTTTATATTTATTTTCATAGTATAGGGCACTAAGTATTCATCTTCTTAAGACACTAACCTCAGTCAATAATGAAGTTAAATCAGAATGTAAAATGTAAATGTAAGGCAACTGTTGCAGACCAAATGCCATTTTAATGTGTTTTCAGATTTTTGCAACCTCAAAAGCTTCAGTATAAAGTGCGTATTACGCGTATTGCACACATTACTTGGCTGGCTAATACTACTGTAATTTTATGTTCTTTTTCACCAAACTCCCAGGAAATGGCCTTACGTACGCTGTTGCCAGTGTTACCTCAAAGACTTGAAAGTGTGGGACAAGTGATTTCGGTAGCGACTTATTCTGTGATTATAAGTGGCATCTAAAATGCCCACAGCAAAATAAATGATACTTAGTTTATTCTAAAGTAGGAAATGCAACTTCCTGTTCGGATAAGTGCACTTTTTAACATCTTTTATTAATCTTTACACAACTGTGTGTCAGGTTGGTTGTTTTGGACCTTGTTTCATCTGTGCAATTGAAATATATTCTGATTTGTTTCAAATTATATATTTAAAAAAGCTGTACAAATTGGGTTAGAAAACCGGCTTACATAAAATACACCTTTAAAGCACAAAGTTTAAGCATTTAATATAAGGACTAAAGGCAAACGAAGACCACAAAAATTTTAAGCTTGTCGCGATGCTCAGATTAAGTTTAGACTTTTAAACGCATGTTAACTCTATAACTGATTCTAAAAAATTTATGTATGTTTTTATTGGTAGTGAAGGAAAAATCTGTCTCGAGAAATAATTTGATTTTGTTTTGTCATTATCACATAGCCTGCGCTTCCATCACGGCTACAAGTAGTAAATTTTATGCCCCATTTTTCTAATGAATACGCCAATTATCAATTATTTTGTAATTGTTAAACCGCTAAGTTGTATTTATATACTAGGTAATTTATTGCATCAAACTTTATTAAACGCTGCCTCAAGAATAGACCATGTGTAAATCTTGAATAATAGTGAAGCCATTTAACTAAATTTGCAGTTTTCTGTTGTTAAGTATAGAGGAACATTTTTAAGGGCTACTTATCAATTTTCCATAATGCATTCTATACTGGGCCATTTAAGTGATTAAGTACTTGTGCATTTTATTAAAACTGTAACCCCTGGTATAACCGATGCACTTGCAGGTGACCAATTTGACGATCAAGTGGTAATTTTCGTTGGAAACAAGCAAGATCTTCTTTTCTCGTCGTCTTTGGGAAACAAACATCCTGAAAATGAGAGAATCAAGAAAGAGGAACCTCGGAAGCAGCACAGAGAGGACAGTGGTTTGGCTGTTGCCCAAATGGCTGCCAATATTTACCAAGAAGCGGAGGACACATTTTCACAAATACCGAACATTCGATATATCACCACATCTGCTCGGATTGGGCATAATGTCCTTGAACTCTTTCACCTCGTTTTATGGCCTATTGTGCACGCATCGACACAGCAAAAGCCCATTTATGAGGGTCGGAAATACGGATCTGCTGAAAATAGTTCGATTACTCGAAAGATCAGCGCAGGCAATATCTTTCCGAAGAGAGTGAGCTGGCCTTGGAAGCAGATTTCATGCACACGGGTTAGTGGTACGAAATATTTCAATGCCTTTTGTTGATGCTGTGCAATGTTTTTGTTTTCCAGTGTTCTTCGATTTCGATAAATCAACAGCCAACAGCAATTTGAAAGAATACACCGCAGGTAGATAGAAGAGCGCACTTTACACTGACAAGAACACATCAGTAATATCTAATTAAATAAAATGTCAACCAGCATGTCCAAGAAAGGAAGTAAGATCCAAACATCTTTCAACAAAGCCGACCAAAAATACTGAAATTTTAAGTCTTTTTGTTTTTATACAAACTAATCGCAAATATCAGCTAATAATACTCTTAAACTTTCTCAGCACAAAAGTAATAAGTAGGCAACACTTACTTTTTCATAAACCCTTATCTAATCTTCGATACTCAAATTTTAAGAAAATACGATTATCATTTTCTATTTTAGCATACCAAGCGATGAGGCAAGTTAAACTTGCTTTTGCACGCACAAATAAGCAATTGACACTTAAGGTAGGATAGCATTCCTTGTCTAACTTAAGGGTAAATGTGCAAATGGAATGTAATGTACATCATACGAATAAATCAGGGAAAATATCCACAGATCTTCTTATTTAATTCGCATGAACCATAAAGTTAAAAAATCGCAGGCATTAAAGGTCTTGTGTAGCTTTTGCAGGAGAAACATTTTGGCGAAGGTCTCAACTACTGTTTTTCCAGTGAATTTACATCCTAAATTATCTAAAAATAGTAAAAATTAATACTTTAGTCAATTAGTTGCTTAATTTGTATGGCTACAGGTTGACTGTATCTCTGTGTTATGCATTTAGATTTTTCATAAAATGCTTTTTCTTCTGTTCTCTTAAGATTCCTTTTGAAATTCACTTTCCCCTTCGTCAACGGATTCCACTAGCTCAGACAACGGTAGAAAGTTATACCTCTGTGGATGACATACCTTCTGTACATATAAGTGTACCGGAAACAGACAATGAGCCCAAAACTCTGTTCCGCAGTTCAATTGGATCTCGACGTAAATACAGCATCAGCCTACGATTGCTTCCTTCCATCTCCTCTAAACATCGACGAAAACAGACTGAGGACCTAATAAACCAGCCAGCAATCCGAAGTAGATCAGTTGACAACTCTGCGCTGAAAAAAATTAAAAGTCATGATGGCCTCAAAGACTTGAATGCCTTCTCTGTCCTTAACGAAAGTGGCAACAGTTCCGTCAGTATTCATTGCATGTCTGAGCTCAGTAATATCAACACGCGCTCCGCTTCCTTTTGTTCAGGTGTGCCATTCGCCTCCAGCAATTCAAAGAATGGTAATTTCCTCTCACCCGGTCAAATAAGTGATGGCTGTTCATCGCGGGGATCAATGGAAATACCAACGCAAGCACTGGATTTTGTGAAGGAGGTTGGTCGACTTTTAGATCCATCCAACAAGTCAGTAAACGCTGCAGACTTTCGAATACCCCATATACCATTTGTAGGTGGCCAGATTAAACCACCTGGATCCGCCTGGGAACGAATTCGAAAAAAGGGTGTCTTCTCTTAATGTAAATTTTAGAAAAAGGCACAACGATGCGAGCGTTAAGTGAAACCTCAACATTTATTTGCAGTGGCAGCAAATAACAATAAGCATTTTCCTATGAAGCACGAATCGCCGAGAGAACACAAATGACCAGATCCTATCTTTTGTCTACCTTTTCTTCAGTAAACTGTTGAAGTTGCTGAGCCTGTCTTTCGACTTCAACGTCTGGTTCTGTGCTTCCTTACTGATGGCGGCAAACACCGAGCCGAACCTCAAGTGTTGATCGTTGCCTGATCCTTCCGATTCAGTTAACAACGTCCTTTTAGTAGATTAATTACAGATCAGTGCAATCCACCACGTCCTTGCTGTGACTGAAGTCCTAGTGATGGTTGTCTGATCCTTCCGATTCAGTTAACAACGTCCTTTTAGCAGATTAATTACAGATCAGTGCAATCCACCGCGTCCTTGCTGTGACTGAAGTCCTAGTGATCTCATGGCTTGTTGTACTAATTTTATTCTACAGCACTTTAGTTATTTCTCACTTAAGTCACTTCAAATATGTTTGAGGAACAATTTGCCGCAGCACAGTGGCTACGGTGTTTCCTCTGCCTGATGTAATTGAACTACGTAAAGGAATGGAAAGTGGACAAGCGGATTGTTTGACCGAACCTGCGAGTGCAGTGCACTTACTGTTAGCCCTTCTATTCAGGGGTTTTTCAATGCAAAATATTTGAAACAGTGAAACCAACAGACAAAACGTTACTTCTCAAATATGTTTTTAAAAAAAGTGTATTACCCCTTATAAAGGCATAGATAAACCTATTCTGGCATTGCAAAAATGTGGCAATGAATGTTTCATTATAACGATTTAGATCTCTATATGGGCGTTTACTTTATTGCTGATATGGTAAGGCACGTGGTGTTTATTCCAGTCCATAGTGTAGGTGGTCTTGCCCTTAAGTCCAGGGTGGGTCGGGTTACTGGTGCCTTAGTAGCATGGCTGGCGTCAGATATAGAGATCGTAAGCTAAGGAGTAAATTCGGACACGGAAATTTGGCGCAATGTCAACTGTAGTACGGGGTACATAATGTCGTGCCTAAACCCAGCAATAGAATTGAAAACACCTGCAATGGCAAAAAAGGGTCATATTCTGAGGGTTAACTGGAGCGTTTGATTGGATCGTTATTGTAGTTTTTGGGCAAAACTGTCTTCTAGGGCAGACTTAATATATATATATCCCACGCCCAGTTGTCCAAAGTAACTTATGGCTAAACATTTCATGTTTGGTCAGCGAGGGTAAATGAATGCTTAATTGTCTTCGAAGTGATCAAAAAATATTAAGTTGAGGAAACTTATATTTGTTTCAATGAACTCCATCAACATAAACTATTGTTGCTGAGGCAGCTGATGGGTATTGAGAGAAAGTCAACCTAATACTAGCGGAATTTGATGAAAAAAGGAGAGGTCAGGCTACTGATAATGCAAAAAGTTACGGATATAAGTCAAATGCAAAAAATACATCTCTATAAAGACCTGTCGTTTTTATACTTAAGTTAATTACCGGACTGAGGAATATGAGAAGTTGCTCATTTTGAAGGATGATTGTAGTGATCCAAGTACACCCTTATAACTTTTAGGTTTGTCCAAAGACAGATGTTTATCAAACCAATTTGGTCGCAAACATCAAATACTAAATAACTTGTAGTGTCTAGACGGTGTTAGTACTCAGTGCACCACAAAAATCAGGCCACATCCAATTATAGGCGAAGGCAGCTTGGCCTTTGGGGGGATTTATTGTGTAAGGAATTCAGAATTGCTGCTCCAGGCAGCAGCGGCCACCGGCAAATCCAAGGCTCTTTTTGACGGCGTTCAGTTATGTCTGGAAGAGAGAGAGTATGACCGCATAGACAGCTCCATTTATATGCCTTCAGATGAAGTTCAAGTGGTGTCCTATTTGTGTGGTACATTTGCGGAGGGGGGGCTGAGGGAGAACAGTGTACGGTGGCTCCTGCTTCGTCAGCCGAGAGGTGGCGATTCTAACTGAACCCTAGGTAGCCGCGACGCCCTGGACGAGCGTGCGTGTGTGCGAATGGACGTCGGCCAAAGTTTTACAGCTCGGCGCCTCTTAAAACACTCGCTGAGAGGTTGCATGAACTTGAGGCAGTGAGTCTTGAAAATGGACGCCGAGCGGCAACGTTGGCGGTCGGCTACACACCCACCAATCCGATTTGTTCAAGATTCCTGCCTTCAACATTCAAAAACAATTAATTTTATCTAATTTGCAATCCATTTGGGCTTCTAGTCACACGAACTTATCCATCCATTATGTCCAAAATGAGGGTGAATGAGGAAAAAGGGAAGTCGTTTGACCTATTTTCTTTACTTCATTGTTTTCGGTTCAGCGCCAGTGGATAACTTATGCAGAAACGCTGACAGTACTGGTCTTTCGGAATCCGTGTCTGGATAAACTCTCATTGTCCAAGATTGTACCTCCAAAATTGGCCGAGAATTTCTTGGGGCTTTATACTCCGATGGCCCATGTATCAACTGGTATATTAAGTTAGATGCCCTGTCTCAGAAAAAAGTGGAAGATAAAATTGATGCCGACTGATGCAAGTTGCGGCCACTAATTAGCGCTCGCACCTGACGTCTAATGATTTTTCTAGCACTTTTGGTATTTTATTTGCGCTTTGCAAATTAACTCACGTTTAACGATGACCTGGGGAACAATTAACAAAAAGCTTACCCAATCAAGTTACATTGTTTCGCAAAAAACCTTTTTGTCTTCAAAAAGAAATGATAGTAGGGGACAATTGAACTGATTAAGGAAGAATAATCCTTTATCCCCCCGGAGCTCACTACAGAGCACACGCGATGGTTGAATATCTCCTTTTATAATACATTGGAATGGAAACGCCAAAAACCAAGAAAGCTTCAATATCTATGCTGAAACGCATTACGGACAACGACAAAGGGGATTGGAAAAGCCATTTCTGGCCTCTTGGTCGATATCAGCTAGCCATACCTAACCAAAAATGCTGCCGCATCTGAGGTACGACACCGTAACTTTGTTAGCTAGATTCCCGTATATATATATGAGGAGAAGAGGCTATCTCGGGAAAAAATGAGCATAATATCCTGACGTTTCGAAATCGTACAGGCTTGCATCGTCGAAGGTTGGTGTTTGTACACGCCTCACAGTCTTTTATAGGTGTTACCACTGACTTCTCGTTCGCTCTCCGTCTATTGGCGCTAGATCACCTGCGGGGGCGGGGCTGGAGCTCCGTCATCGTCCTGCTGACCAGAGTTGCTCGCCGTCACCTCGTCGAAGAAGGAGGGCAGTGTTCGCCTGCCAGCGGTCATTGCTTAGGTCTACATCGATCGCGTCGGTGCCACATGTCCTGCTGGCTTACCCCGTTGGCACTTTCCCGTGTTCGTCCCCCCGGCGAAATATAGAACTCCGCCATCAGTGTTTATGCAGAGACCGTTGTCATGTGCAACTGCGTTTAAGCCCGACAGGAGGTCTTGTTGGTTCACGTTGCCTGCGGCGTCGCTGACGGCTGCATTGGTGTCTGGGGTAGGTTCCCGGACGCCTGTATTCTGGCTCGGTGTGGGGTTGCTAGTCGTCGCGACGAGTCTGACTTCCTGCCAGCGATTTCATTGATTAAGCCGCACGCGTAACGTCTGGTTAGCCGCCGGGAGAATCGTACAGCGGTTGATGGAATTTGGTGCAGTGTGCCATGCTTCAAGTGTTTCTCTGGTTGTCCAGTCACTACCTCGGGCTAGGATTTCAGCGTCATCAAAAGCGAAGGTGTGTCCAGGAGCCGAACAATGTTCTGCCACCAACGAGCGTAGATCAATCCTGTCGACTGCCCTTGCGTGCTCGCTCATACGCGTCTGTAGTCGCTTTCCGGTCTCCCCAATGTAGTTGGCCTCACAGGAACTACACTGGATGCAATAGACGACGTTTGCTGTTTCTCCGCGGGACAGAGGGGCCTTTGGTCTTATGACCAGTCGTCTTATTGTTGCCTCGGGTCTGTGGGCTACGCCGATATCCAGTGGTTGTAACAGACAAGCGACTGCTTCAGAAACATTCGCTATGTATGGCATTGCTCCATACAATGTCGGTTGTTCCGCCGCCGGTCTTGCAGCTCGTTGCTGTTGTCTGCTGCGTTCTAGGAAGCTGCGAGGGTAACGGTTAGAGATGAACATCCGTCGAAGATATTGAAGTTCAGCCACTTTGTCATCTGCCTCGTTGCAATGTGTTTCTGCCCTTTTGTAAAGCGTTCGCACACAGCTGCGTTTGTGGCTCAGCGGATGGTTACTTTGGTAACTGAGTACCTGACGTGTGTCGGTTGCCTTTCGGTATACCGTCATCTTTGGGCTCCCATCGGTCTTGTGGTGGACCAGGAAGTCTTGGAACGCAATTTGATTGTTGCTCTCAACCTCTGTTGTAAAGTGAATGTCGGCAAAAATGGAGTTCAGCATCGTGCGAAATTCAGAGACCATTTCACGCTTGAGGACGACGAAAGTATCGTCTACGTACCGCGCCCAAAATACTGGTCTATGGTTCGTAAACACCAGTGTCTCTAACTTTTGAAGAACCACCTCAGCAAGGAAACTAGATAGCGGCGAACCCATCGGAGTCTCTTTGATTTGTTCATACACTGTGCCCTCAAAGGTAAAATACGTGTTGAGGCAGGACTTGAACAGCTGAATGAAATGCGCACGTGTAGGTTTATTATTTCCCTCCTCATATCGGCTCTCAAGTAGATCACTCAGAGTTTCAATCGCAAGAGTCTGAGGGATTGATGTGAAGAGTGAGGTAACACCAAACGATACCATGACTTCGTCTGCATTGAGGCGTAGCCCGTTAAGTCTTTCCAAGAAATGTACGGCCGAGCGTACCGTTGTGTCAGAGCCTGATGTGAGACAGTTCAGACCATGAAACATCCATTTCGACAGATTGAATGTTGGTGTTCCCCGTAAAGAAACAATGGGCCGAAGTGGTGCACCGAGCTTGTGCACTTTTGGCAGTCCATAGAATGTTGCCATGGCTGAATCACTTGGTTTGATATTTAGTCGTTCGATTTTTGAGATGGCACCGTTATTCTCTAGTCCCACGAGTGCTGTGTTGATTTGTGTCACCATCTTCTTCATAGGATCTGCGTCGCACTGGCGGTAGGCATTTTGGTCATCGAGTAGAACGTTGGCCTTTTGGAGGTATTCAGACTTACCAAGTACCACTGTGGAGTGCCCCCTGTCCGCTGGCACTACTACGATGCTCCTGTTAGCCTTCAGTGCCTTGATGGCGTCCTGCTCGCCCTCGGGATTGACGCCCGTGATTTATGTGTCAAAAGTAAGGGCGTAACCTGTTGTCGGATGAGGTGCTTCGTATCGTCCGGCTCCTGGGAGGTCTTGAGGACTGACTCAACGGTAGCCAAAAGATCAACCGGATCCGCATCCGTGGTGTTGAAGCATGCTGCGCGCTTGAGCACTTGTAACTGCACGGGTGTTAGTTCTTTGGAGGATAAATTGTGGACTAATGTCTCCTACGATCCTGCACAATGGACAAAGGTTTTTGGAATTTAACTGCCAACTCCTTGTCTCATCTGGATCGTAGTTCTCTGGCTCTATTGACGATCACTCGCTCCAGTGCAGCCACTGGGCACAAGTTCGCTTTCAAAGACGCTGAGATTGTAGGGCGTGGAAGTGACCAAACGACCCGGGAGACGCTCGAAGCCTGGTATACCACAAGTAGCTCCATTAATCGGTGTGTTACGCTACCAGTTGCCTACCAAAGTCTACGGGAAAAGCACAGGAAGCACAACCACAGACAGAAACGCCGACGAAACGCACCAGCCGACAGGACAAACAAGGGCGTAGGATCACCCGACGCCAACACAAATGGGGGACAAGCTGCTTCGACCACGAGCCTGCTAAATGGCCAACAAGATGGAAACGCGGTGAACACGAGCCCACGCCGATAAGAGACGACGGTGACTTTGACTGCCAGGCTGCTAGCAACCGAGAAGTCAACGCGAACATGGCAACCGCAATTTTCACCTCAAGGGGAAGGTGTGAACGCGACATGACGTCGGCCGGGCCCAACCTACGAACAATGTCCACCCGATCAATGACAATTATCCCACAAACGCCACAACCCCCAGACAAGACGAGCCCGCAGCCGCATGACAACAGTCATCCCCGTACCTAGCTAAATTTTTACTATAAATACTGTGAACGTTCGTGCATTTACCACTTTTGACAATGGAAGCTTGTCTGATTTGGAAACGTCAAGACATTATATCCTTGGTTCCTGTGATCACCTTGCCTTCACATATATAGATATATATAAGTATATGTGACCCTTCTGATAGACACCAGTGGTAGACCAACTGCGTCGTCTGTAAGTGCGTTTGTTTTTGTTTTCCGGCCAGCTGGTGTTCAGGGTTATGCTTGGCTGATAAAGGCTAATAGGCCCGAAACAGTTCTGTATCAAGTTACTCCCAAATTCTGCCATACCCCCCTTACTGCTATTAAGACTTGGCCGGAATCGTCCTGGAAGGCAGTCACCCGTTGGGGACCTCTGACCACCACAAGAACTTTGTTTAGTTTGGAAGCCTATGCGATCGGTGTTAGCATATTTCTCATTGAATATATACCCAATCAGCAGTGACAGCAAATGGCTGGTGGCGAGGTGCTGATGAACTGCGGTTCGATGATGTGCATAAGACCCATCTGATAGACACCAGTGGTGGACCAACTGTGCCATCTGCAACTGCATTTGTTTGTGTTGACCGACCAGCTCGTGTTCAGGGTTATGCTTGGCTGATGAAGGCTAATAAGCCTGAAATAGTTTTGTATCAAGTTACCCCCAAATGCTGTCATACCGCCACCTGTCTGCTATTATGACTTGGCCGGAATCGGCCTGGCAGGCGGTCACCCGTTGGGGAACTCTGACCACCACATGAACTTTGTTATTTCGGAAGCCTATTCGATCGGTGTTCGCACATTTCTGAGTGAATATATATCTATATATTTATATATATACATATATCCCCATGGAAAGCATTCGACTCCAACTTATATTCTTAGGAATTCCTAACTTTTACCCAATATGCAGCCCGGCAGCAACCGAGACGGGAGCATTGACCTGGCAACAAGCGTTTGCACTTTAGCGGGCAGCAGTCAACACAGCAGGACGACGGGTGAAGCCAGCCAACGGGCCATAGTAACCTGATCAATGACCATTATCACCCCGACGCCACCACCGCGTCCCACAGAGACGAGCCCACGGCCGTATGACAAGAAGAACAATGCAAACAAACACAAACACACGCTGGAATCAGACAGCGATGATCACCAGCCCGGCAGCAGTCGATACGTGAACACGGGCATGGAAACCACCGTTCACACGCTGGCGGGAAGTTGTCAACACAGCAGGAGGACGGGTGAACCCTACCAACGGACCATGACAACCCGATCAATGACCGTTATCACCCCGACGCCACCCCCACTCCCCCCCCCCCCTCCTACCGAGACGAGCCCACGGACGCATGACAACAGTCATTGACCTGCCTAACTGATATTACCCTTGAATACTGTGACAATTCATGTGACTATTACCTTTGACAATGGAAGCTTGTATGATTCCGAAACGTCAGGACGATAAACCTTTGCTAATAGAAGCGAAGATGGGCGTCCCCGGACATTAATGAGAAGATAAGGTGATCTCGGGAACTATTGTTTTATCGTCCTGATGTTTCAAGAGCGTACAGGCTTCCGTCATCAGAGGTGGTAATTGTGCCGCGCCTCATAGTATTTAAAGGTGTTGGCAGTCAAAGTCACTAGGGTTTAACCAATACAGCGGGGGGGGGGGAGGGAGGAGGGAGTTAGACGGGATGTTCAATCATCGTGCCCTGTGAAGCGTAATAACCTCAGTCAAGGGGTCTCTCATCAACTTCCGGTGTTCGCGTTTCTGCAGCCAGCTCATCCAGTCAGTCTGCAAGTGTGAAATCGGATGGACGTAGGGGCATAAGGCGGATTCCCGGCCTAAGAAGACAGCTCCGGTCAATGACGGCTGCACAAACACGAACACCGGAAGTTGACGAGAGACCCCTTGACTGAGGTTATTACGCTTCACAAGGCACGATGATTGAACATCCCGTCTAACGCCCTCCTCCCTCCCCCCTCCTCTTTATTGGTTAAACCCTATTGACTATGACTGCCAACACCTTTATATACTGTGAGGCGCGGTATATATATATATATATGTATATATATATATGTCTTAACATTACTTCTATTATTTGCATTGGTAGTTGCATTTTCTTAGGAGCGAATACTCGGAACTCGTACAGTGCTTCAAAACGCTGCATTGCGACTCACTATTTTACTAGCCACATACACAGTTATTGCCTTACTTCGATATTTTTTACGTTATGGTACAGCCTGGTCCTCATGTGTAGACCTTCAACGACAAAACCCTAAATATCCCCTGACCTAAACCGGCGAGACAACGAGCTCGCTGCTCAATGGTCAGAGCGGTTGACTCTGATTTAAAAAAGTCATGAGGTCGATGATCGAATGGGGCACTACTATGACTGGCTTATGACTCATGACATGTTGATTACTTATGACTGACTGATGACGGTTAATAAGCCAGAAATGGCCAATTCAGTTTTTTTCCTCGTTGCTAGTAATAATATAATAAATTAACATTTGAAAACCCATTATTATGGTTTTTCGTTAAGGACATTTCAAAATTTTTTCAATAATTTCCATCTGGGAGTTGCTATTTTTAAAATTCGCACCTGGTCAATCGCGTCTTGTCATATACCCAAAGGATCGAAACCATAAGACGAATTTTTCGTTCGCCTGTATGAGGGCAAGGCAAATAATTTGCTTACTGCCGTATTCATGCAGTTGTTAATTAATTAGGTTAAGCCTGTCTGCCTAGCATGGGGTATGAATTTAAATGAACCGGAAAAATTTGCTAGTATTTTCTATCAGATGGTTCCTGTCACCAACACTTATGTTTGAAAGTTTGTTTGCATTTGATACGAATAGCTTGCTATTTTCTGGGAGAAAGCCATTATGTCTGATTACTAGGGGAGTTTGGCAGATTTGAATAATTCTGATGACCGAAATGTGAAAAATGCATGGCCTCGGTGGCATCTGAACTTTTTTACAATTAAGTCAAATGAATTACTCAAATATGTCAGACCCCCGCAACACTTGAGTGAACCTTGTGATCATTCTGCTGGATTCCAGATGATCGCTTAGGAGATTGTGCCTGAAGAATCAGCTTACTGTATCTGTAATGATGGATTCCATACGAGCAGCTGGCTGGCCCAAGTTTAATTAAATTCAAGGCTTTGGCGTGCTTTCGTAGCTCAAATGGCAGTGTTGGCTGTACAAAGGCTTTCTCTGCTATGAGGGTTCAAATCCCGCAGAGAAAAGGAAGTTTTCTTAATTGTGAAAAGTCTTCAGTATGTCCACGCTGAACAAATCTAAACTTGTAGAATCTTAAGGGTGTGTTACATCAAAGTTCGTGTGTGAGAACTTACACCACGTGTTTAATAAATTAAAATAACAGGAAGAAATTAAAATATCAAAACCATTCAGCTGATGTCAACTTGATATAGGGTCAGGCTGCCGCAACTGTTTGTGATGAAGATTTTAATGGAAAGTTACAAACAACAGTGTTATTAACGCGATAAAATCACCGCACAAAGTTTGAATATATGTTTTATTATTGGCAGTATTTAAAAAATACTCAATCCCATTTCCGTACTTTCCTTGTAAGTTAAGTCTCACGATCTACATTTAAGGCGCTTGCAAACCTTATATCTCACTTTGAGATCAACATCATCTTGTCATTTGCTTCATTGTGGGAATCAGGATGACACTGTTTTCAATTGCCTTATGTATTTACTAATGTGCTTTTGGCAACTCAGTGAACATGACGCTTACCGAAGGCCAAACGATATACAATATGTAATAGTGGAGAACCCTTCAATGTCTTCTGCTAAAAATGCTTTTGGAAAGCGGCTATACTTCTAGCATAGTGATGTTTCAACAAAGAATGTGGATTAACAGCAAAGTATTTGCAGTATCCTATTCAGTCAGAATCCCAAATAACTGAAAAAATGAGACTTCATCACCAAGTCCGTTCTATCAAAGATTTTTTAATTTACGGTGCTTTGGAAGCACATGACCTTTCATGTTAGCGAATGGTCAAGCTGCATCCCAGCAAAGTATAGAAATTGACAAGCAGATAATGTGAAACCTTTTATTAAGCTGTTGGCTCCACGTGGTCCAAATTAAGAATATTGATATGCAAGAAGGAAGACATATCGAGCGCCGGATCGATTGATTTATTGTTCTGACCTTTCGAAATCTTACAGGCGTTCATTTTCAGAGATGACAAGTAACAACCAAACGAAGGTTAATTATAGTGGCCATAGGCCAATCAACTGTCAGATGTCATCAGGTTGTCATGGCGTAAGAAAAAGCAGACAAAAAGGACGAGGGGGGGACAATTATAGTGGTGTACGCAAATTAGTTGTCAGTGGAGACGGAGGTCGCTTGCAGTCATGAACAGCAACTAGTGTGGCGCTTTGTTCCCACGGCAGAGGGTCCTAGTAACCCTGCCTCCTTTTCCGGCCACTTCGTCGTGGTGTCCTCTTCGCCTGCTATTCCGAACGTAAGGAAATTCTCTGTCATTTTTTTTGGTGCAAATTAAAGCTACTATCAAGTGGTTCACCCGTTTGGGAGTTCTTGGCAGATTTCGTTGACTTGGCTTTGCATGTTTTTTGGATTAGGTCAAAGGTTGTGAATCGGGATAAGCCTGTTGAGTAGTCTTTTGTATAATCTTTTATTTGCGAAAGTTCCAGTTGTAAATATTAAAAGGTTAATTGTCGCAGATGCGTTTGCTTTCAATAAATTCGCTTCAGGCCTTAACCTTTGTAAAGTACTGAAAAAAACTAAGCTATGCTGGTTGATGGAAAGATGTAGCGTTACTATAGTCAAGGCCGGTGGGGGATGGAGGGAATTGAGTTCAGAAATGCGAGTGTCTAGGCGGACCGACAGACAAAACAGGTAATTAGGTGCGCGCGGTTGAATTGGGGATTTGTCCGTCTGTGGGGTGACCCGTTACAGAGGCCGGTGATAATCTATGTGTGGTTGTGTTAGCGATTTTCGCCCATGGTAGCTGCGGTGCTGTTACAATGTGCTTCTGAGCGTACCGTCCCGGTCTTTGTAGCCTGATTATAGTTTCTTCGGCTGTAGTCGACAGATGCTGTCCAAGTTATTTTGAAAAGATGGCGGGCACCTTGTAGATCACTCGGAAAGCTTCTCTGGTATCCGCGCGGTGGCTTGCGTCTACCATATGCACTATTTACTTGGCCCTCCTCTTACCATACCAGAAGGTGTTTTCGTACTCTCTTGGATAGACGCCAGCTCTTGCGACCAATATATTCTGCTCCCAGAAGCAAGTGAATGAATGATGCACACAGAGGTGGAGTGGGCTGGCAGTTTGCCCTTTATGTCTCCGTATAGGATGGGCGCAGTTGAGAAGAGTATATGGAAGCTGCCTGCTAGAAATGTTTTTGATTCAGCTTGGCTCACGTGCCATTTAAGGAGTTTGCTTGGTGTGTCCAGTTGAAATGGGACCCTGATGAATATTCTTTTTTCTCAGCTGTTAGCATCGATTTATCTGCCGGTCTTTTAGCCATATTTTTGGCAATAAATCGGCTAGGATACTCATTTCTCCGATAAAGAGCCTTCTACCACCTTAAGCTGTCCTTCTGTGCTACCGGTTTGGGCAAATCCTCCTCGCCCTATACGTAAAACATAGTGACAAATTACGCCTGAATGTTAAATTTTCGAAACCAGCAAAATAGGTTCATTGCCTGGACCATGTTTTCTTACGATGGATCCAACGATGAATACTCTCATCAGAAGATTGCCTAAAAAATATCGAGAAATGGGAGCGATCTGGAGTGTTCTTCTTTGAGTGTGAATTTTATGGATGATTGAACTTTAATCACGCTATGTAGTTGAGCTCAAATTTTGGTTTGTTCAGATGCAACCGCCGATGCAGTACTTCAGATCATTTATTCGGTGGCAAAGTTGCGAAGTCTCCAGTTTGCCCATGAACATATTTGCTAGAAGCGGGCATAGGGTCGAGCCCATCGACACTATGTCCAACTGCCTCTACAGGTTATGGACAAATAGGAATTGTACATTTTAGTAGTTATTCCTTGAGTGCAATCACTGGCGTTCCTACGTCCTGCTGATTCGAGATAATGAATTCACAGATTTAAGTGACTGTTTCTGTGACCGGTATGTTCGTTAACATGGACAAGGCATCTAGTGACAACATCAATGTCCCTGAAACTGCCCCCTAAAGACGGACAAGTCCCTGATTCGACCACACACAACTTATCGCCTGTCATGGCCGCCAGTCCGACCTCAATTGCGCACACCCTCACCGGCGCCAACAGAAAAATTACTACATCATTCGGCAGGAGTTTCCTCGGTAGTGGTCATGGCTACAACAAGCCTTAGGTTGTTCGCACATGGTAACCGTTAGGAGGGGTTTTATTTTAAGTTGATAAAACTGATTTACCAAAAAAGGATTTTGTAAAATTAAGAAAAAAACCGAAAATGTTTGTTAAAATAATTTAATATGGTGGCTATAGATCGACGGCATTGCGCGCGTAAATCGAAAAAAGGCGCAAAAAACAAATCGAGCTCAAATTGAGCACGAATCGATGTCGACAAACTTGGAAATATGCAGTTCTATTCCGAAAACTATGCTGTGCCCAAAACCAAGTAATATTAGGTTTTTTGAAGATTTTTTGTAATATTAAGCAGAAACTTCACGTTTTTTACATAAGATATCACAATGAAAAACCTGAACCTTGACACTAACCCTTACCCTAAAACTTACCCTCATCTTAACACTAACCCGAAACCCAACCCTAACCCTAACTGCTAACCTTCACCCTTACCCTAACCCGTGACCCTTAACCTAACCTTTACCCTAAAAGTAACCCTAACCCTAACCCTTACCATAACCTTGACCCTAACCCTAACCCCTAACCCATAACCTAACTTTAACCCTTACCGTAACCCTTATTCTAACCCTAACCTCTGACCATAACCCTAACTCTAATTCTTATTCATGGCGCGGCTTTCGAATTTGTGCGCCCCATTTTTTTGCTCTCAATTCACGTGGGAATTTATTATCCTATACCATCGTTTCTAATCCTCTGCTTTGTTTGTCTTCATTTGTGATCATGAGATACATGATCATGAAGTACATTGCTACACTGTTATTTTTTTAAATGCACGAAAACAAGTTATTTTATCTTCAACATATCGCCATTCAAATATTTGTCAAATGCAGCCAATCTGTCCTATATGTAATTCACCAACAACACCAGTATCGAAAATTTTCCGTAGGATGACAACACGAAGTAAAAAGCGTGTGAAGAAGCGGAAATTGATGTGAATGTCGTGAAAAACTTGACTTGTGAGTATTACATGATCTTTTACCTTTTTCCTTTTAAAATGACTCTTAATTTACCTTACCATCTGCTGTTCGTGAATGAAGCCATTTTTGCTGAAAATTCAGGTTTATAAAATCGTCAATATAGCAACCTATGGCTCGCGAGCCATATATCGCTCTTTTGATAACTACGTATGGCTCTCTCAGAAACATCAGATTTCGCGATTTCGGTTATTCTTTAGGGGTTTAAGAAGTGAGTTGTACTCGGATCACTACAATCATCAAGCCAAATCCCAGGTTGGAAGTTAAAAGCCAGAAGTCAACAGGAGGAGTGATTTACTATGTACAGAACTCCCAATTGCTGTCCCAGGTGGCAGTGGCCACTGGCGAAGCCAGGGCTAGTGTTGATTGCGCCCAGCCAGACCTGAGAGAGAGCTTGAGACAGTGATGACAGCTGACTCAGTAGGATCGCGGAGCAGGTTAAATTGTTCTATTATTGGTGTCTAACAATTGCCCGAGGAGTGGAGTATTTAATTGGTCCTTAGGTATTTGGACGTGCGTGTATGCTCGGGTGTGCGTGCGTGACTGAACAAACTGTGGTCGCCAGAAAACCTAAGGAAAGGGGACGCCCGCGCAGCTGTTACCGGTTTCCCAGACGCAGCTGCGAGGTCAGGCCTCGGGGGACGGGGGTGTCATTGCAAGAAAGCATTGGGACAGTTGCTTGTGACAACACATGACTTTGGGACAGTAGATTTTGGAGAAAGAAGGGGGAGGAGGACACGCATTGTAGCCGTCCACCTCCAATGACGTACCGCCACCGAGACGCGTATTAGAATCAATTTAATCTCGACCTATCTCTGGAGTTTTGGCACCCGTAAGTTTGACCTGGCTGGTCCCTTTCCGGCCTGCCGACAGCAATTACTTCCAATTTTTCCTGCGACTAAACAGTGGCAAAAAGCTCGCTTACTTACGCGTATAAGCCAACCGGCGTTGTTACATGTAGTGCCCCGTGTTTATGTCCCCCATTCGGAGCAAACAGTTCACTCGTGAACACTTGCCTTGTGGACTAATACATTGATTCTAACATCTGACTGCTTTCTTTCATCAGGCGGATCGCACATCTTTGAACGCTTCACTCTCTCATTTGCCCAAAGTTAACCTCTGCAGCAAAGAGTATGGCGATAGGAAAAAGGAGATGAGGAGTATCGTACATTTCAGGATGAATGGGCCGAAGACTTTGCCTTTGTACAGAGAGCAGATAATACGGTGTGTCTACTTTGCAATGACAAGATTACATCTATGAAACGGTCGAATGTAAAGCGCCACTTCACCACACCCCATTATACCTTTGCGCCAAAATACCCTGCGAGAGATAGCAGAAAGAAAGCATGCCAAGAACTAATGAGTAGAATGCAAACCAGCCAAGAGCAACTCCACTTATGGACTTAGCAAGGTGAATATAAATCTGCGAGCTTTGCTGAATATTAGGCAATAGTTAGGAATGGAAGACCATTCACAGATGGCGAGTTTACGAAAACGTTCATGCTGGACGTAGCCCATAAACATTTTGATGATCTTTCGAACAAAGACAAGAAAATCAAACGGATACAAGACATACCTTTGTCGGCAAAAAGTGGTCATGAGCGTACCATCATGATGGCAGCCCACGTGGGGAAACGCAAATGAAAGACATAAATGCAACGGCGTCATTTTCCCTAGCTTTGCATGAGTCAACAGTCGTAAGTCGTTTGGCGCAGTTCAGTGTGATTGCAAGATACGCTGCTGGTAATACACCGCACGAAGAAAGTCTTGCGGTTCTGCCAATAAAAGAGTTCACAAGAGGTGAGGCTTTATTCAAGTCTTTCATGGATTTCGCTCAAGAAAGAAAACGACCAATGAAAAAACTTATCGCAGTGTGTACTGATGGTGCTCCACATATGGTGGGGAAAGCTAATGATTTGTGGCGCTTCGCTGTGAATATGAAAATCAACCCATCCAACGTTTCCATTGCACAGTAATGTACGTTGGTTGTTAAAACGGAAGGTACTTAGCCGTTTTGCAGCTTGCCCGAACAAAATCCAGGCGTTCCTTGTGATGAAAGGCATTGAGCATCGTGAGCAAGCCGAAACTGAGTGCCTCCCCATGTTTTACTATTTCGTAGATGTGACAGAACATCTGAGCTAACTAAACGTTAAATTGCAAGGCAATGGAATAACAGTGTTACCCTTTTAACTATCCGTGTTTTTTAAAAAAAGTTTTAACTCTTTATTATGGATCTTGAAACAGATCGTTAACTACATTCTGAAAATTTAAGACAACATAAATATGCAAGCACAGCAAGAGATTCCACTTAAAACTTTGATTTCCACCAGCTAGTTGGATTCACATCCAGTCACTTACAGTCGTTAAAAGCACGCTTTGGAGAATTTCGAGAGCACACTCGTCTTTTTAAGTATATCGACCATTCAACCGAGAGTTCACTGAACACAGCCGACCTAGGCAATATTCCTGGTCTCTCCGTTCAAGATTTCGAAGAAGAATTTTCTGACCGTAAGGCCTATGCCATGTGGGTGAATAAGTTCAACTCACGTAATGTAGATTTGAAAAGGATCAAATGACATAAAGCGGACTTGTCAAGCAAGCACATGTGGGCAGAAATGAAAAAAAGCATAACTAAGACTAGCAGATAATCAAAACTTGGAACGCGCTTCCGGTCACAAACCCCACACTGCAGCGTGTGGGTATTGCTGTATTGACCCTGTTTGGATCTACGTATGCATATAAGCAGTCATTCTCAAACTTTAGATCCACCAAGTCCACCCTACGATCACGGATGAAAGCCTCAACGCTTGCATGAAACTTAACCTCAACAACTACCGACCAGACTATTAAACCGTCAGTGAATCCATGAAACGCCAGAAGTCACATTAAGAGTGAGTATTGTAAGAACATTATATAAATGAATAAACTCAGAGGCTTATTTTACTCGCATTTAATAGAATTTCATTTCAAAATTTATTATATGGCTCTTTCTGAAATATATTTCCAAATATTTGCTTTTTTGGCTCTCTGACTTAGAAAGGTTGCCAACCCTGCCCTAAAGCAAAACCACTGAAAAAATCTGAAAAAAATCGTATGAGCATGTCGAAATTTGCAGATAAACTTCTTTCGGACCTGTCAAGGATTATTTTTATGCAGAACAAAGTTAACACTCATATAGATCTGAAGGCCCAGAGGTTGTCACATGGAAAATTTCACATTTCTGGAGGAAAGGTATGTGGCCGCCTAATAGTCCTAACTTGAATCTGGTCGAAGATATCTGGCAAAATTTTAGTAATCAGGTTGACCAGGAACCATCCCCTGGAGACCTTCCAGGATCATATTTATTCGCTGCCAAGTAGGATAGAGGCTGCCTTAAATGTCAAATGAAAATGTCGTATAAGAAACCTGTGAAAAATATATTGTCTCGGAAACTGTGGGTGTTATTAGAGTGCATAGAATTTCAGGGAACAACATTTGTTGGTGGCAAATGAAATAGGCATACACTAATTATAGTTTGGGTAAAGGTTAATGAGACTTGGGCTTCTGCCGCCAATTTTAACCACAAACCAAAACTATTACTTATCCAAACCCTTATAAATAAGCAACAAGAAGCCCAGCCGCAGGTGGATTCAACTCTGACATTGTACGCTTCTCCACCAGGGAGGTTCTCGGCATATTCACTTACGCAAATATATATCCTTAAAACGTATGTCTTTTAATATCTCCCCCCGCTCTCTGCAACTAAGCGCTTACGTGCTGCCGGTTCCTTAAATATAAACAAGAAACCACTTTTGCAAAAACGTAGGCCCCATACCTTGTTCGTTGGCATTTAAGTGAACCTTGCTCCAAATCTGGGGAAAGAGTCTGATTTCGCGTTTATTTTTTGCCACAAACGAGATCCACTTGAGTGAACATTATTAAGAGATTGGTGTGCGCATGTCGAGCCGGAGGGATTTAGCGGGATCAAAACGATCAGTTATTAAAGTGCATTGATGGCAGCGCTTATATTGTTTTGACCGAAATAGGAAGCACGGAAAATTAGAGGGATAGGAGGCTGGCGACTTTAAAGAGAATGGTGCGGTCTCCTGAAGCTGAAAGAAGGAAACATTATTTTCAATGCAGGGGCTGAGCCTTAGTTACCTGGCAGACAAGACTAAATGTACTCTATAAACCATTACCGAAGAAGACAAGGTAGAATAAACCGGCCAATTCTGGCCTATCCGCCGTTGACTTTGTTCATAGTATTCATCCGCCGCTGAGCAGCTGCGGCGGCAATCGAGAGTGAGCTTTAGGATAGAACCAGACGAGTGAATCCCGTAATCCATCGGTAAACACCTATTAACCATTCCACTCTTGTTGAGGGACAAAGACGAGAGATGTGAGGTAGAAACGACACGCTAACAGCTGCAATGCGTATCTCAGTGGTGAGGCGAATGTATCGCAGTGACATGAGTTAATAGGTACAGGGTGTCTCAGAAGTAACTGACCCTTTTGATTTGCCAATAAAAAGAAAACTGTTAACACTAGGCTATTAAAAGTTGATTTATTCGGGAAAAAACGCTTTTTATGCTTTATTAGCACTATGTTTTGTATATAATGTCGTTTAAATGATGGCCACGGTTGTTTTGACAACTGAAGGTTTGCTTGTTTGTCGTTTCCATCACGCTCCTTAGTGTATCAGGCAATGATTGTCTCATTTCAGAACAAATGTTGGTTTTAAAATCTTGCAGATTTGTTGGATTTGGTATATAATTTCTTGACTTCAGGTAGCCCCATAAGAAGAAATCGTATGGGGTAAACTCTGGAGATCGAGAAGGCCAAGAAATGGTACCAAATCGTGCAATAAAATGAGTCGGAAAGCATTTATTTAACAATGTCATCGTACATCTTGCTGTATGGGCCATGACTCCATCCTTTTGAAACCAAGTATTTTTTAGGTCATGTCTCTCAATTTTAGAAAGAAGAAATTCGCTAGTCATAGTTCGGTACCTTTAACCATTAACTGTTACTGTTGCGCCATCATTGTTTTCAAAAAAGTATGGGTCAATCACATTGGAAGCAGTTATTCCGCACCACACCATCACACGAGGAGAATGAAGTAGCCTTTCTTGAATTTCCTTTGGATTTTCATCGCACCGAATTCTAGAATTATGTCGTTTGAATAAAACAAGTTTCAATATCCAAGCGATAATAGTTTTTGTTTTATTAGCAAATCAAAAGGGTCAGTTACTTCTGGGACGCCCTGTACAACTCTTGCCACTGCGATTATCAGACCCAATTTTGAGGGAAAGAGCAGTAGTAAGACGTCAGGTGGGCGGAATGGTGTATTCTGTACGAAGGAAGTGAAGAATAAGCTGGAGGAAGTTGACAGTCAGACGAACGCACAGCCGACTGCAAAGAGGTCGGTGTCTGAATTGGGAGGATATGGGGAATCATCACAACTGGCCAGCATCTTCATGTGTTAATCAAACACACGGAGGCAATTGGCCAGAGCAGATTGTGGTAGGCAGGCACGGGCGCTTGCTAACATGCTAGCTGCTACGATACGTTGAGCGGTGGGCGCGAAATAAGGTCACTAAAGATTTTTCAATTAATCAGTGAACTATATTTTATTTGTTTCATCTCAAGGAACTCGTTGTAGACAGATGGACACTCCAACGAGCTAATGCATTTCGAGAATGTAAAGTTTTATTCCTTAACAACTGGAAGTGGTGGTTCGCAACCTGGCCAGGTATATAGGTACTCATGCCCGAAAGGGACGCAAGATGAATCGGTGCTGCAAGCTTCTTGTGTGTGCGGATTAGGACTTTAGAAGTGTTCTACTAAATAAAAGCGCAACATGCGTTAGTGAGTTTTACTGGAACACAGTAGATCAAAATAAACATGCCCGCAGCAGGCCTTCTATGCGTCACTACTATTTATTTCTAGAACCCGTTCACCGAGCCTAATTGAAAGAGCATTAAACAACTGGTTTGCAAACAATATATAGACCGATTTTACTCAATTCAGCTACCGGATGCAAATGGTGCAAAGCCTGCTACCTTTTAGAATACTTTTTGTTTAACGGTTATGCATGACCACCAATCTAGGCGTCCACGAGTTAGCCCTCGGAGGTCTCAGGTGCACACAGCATCCACGTGTTGAATTAAGTTAAATAAGCAATCATATATCACAATTCGCATTTCACAATAATAATGCAGTGTGCTGTTAAACTGCCTCATGAATCGGAAGCACAAGGTGGAGTCAGTTAGCCATCCAGTTTTGAGCACAAATTTCTAAAACGCAAACCAGTTGAAATTTTGAATCACTAAGGCACAGAAAGAAAATGAACGTGTGACTAGGTGTCAATGACGTCAAACCTCCAGGAAGGACTACAACTTCGATTATTTAACTCCAGCATAATTGCACAGACAGGGGAACAAGGGAAAAGCATGCATGGTCCTAATCCCAGTTTTCCCAATAAAATTCCCTAAAAGGACTTTACGTAAAATGCAATTTAAGGTAAACTAATCGATTTATATTTGCCGATGCACGCTATCTCAGACTCTGCTGGAAAAATAGACGTTACCTGTAGAATTCAGTTTACACACCGGGCATGCCTAAAAAATATGAACGCAACTACGCTGCATCTTGGTAGACAGACATCAAGGTTTCCTTTATAAAAGGACTCACACGCACTTCACTGTAACTTCGAGGCAAATTCACAAGGAATGGATGGTAAAACCTGTTATCGTTCGATGCCGTAGCACCATAAAAGAATATACTTTGTCTGCTACGTTTAGCCCTACGTTCGCAAAATAAGCGCAAGAAGGCTTATTGATCTTTAAAGAACTCAGTTGAGGTTACATACTGACCCGATGCGTCGTCAAATGCGGTGGCATTTTTAAACCAGGAGAACAGGCTTTCCTGATGTATGAAGGAGAAATATATGTTATCGTTTTAATCGTCTACATGTTACTGTTTAAAGACATTGATTGTGCATGGACAACAGTGGACCGCAACGAGGTAGAATTACGTGCACACGTTGCTGCGTGCGTCTACAAAAGAACAATGCGCTTTATTTTAAAAATTTTCTTCCACAGTTTTCTCCAGGCACAGTGGATAAAATAAGGTACACAACACACTGGGAGATCACTAACAACGCAGAATGGCCGAGGACTGCAGTCGCCAACGCGATGAAAAATCGTCCTTGAATGAGGCGCTATATTATGGCAACATTTGACTTTTTCGAAATAGTGCTGGCGTCTTTCCTCAAAATAACCTCGTTTTACTACTTGTTCTAGTAGACAATGAGGGTTAAAATGGATTCATAGGGGGCACAGTAGGCCAACCGATGTACATACAAGAAAATGTCAATGCGAATGGAGAGGGAAAAATGATGGCTTAGTTTCAAAATCTGATCGTTGATTAAGATTTAACAACACTTAACATTTCCCTCCAAAATAGAACTAGAGCAAACCATCAGGATATCGTAGAGCAGATGAATGATATATAAATAAAGGCATGTTAAATTCAAATGCGTTCACTAACAAGATGAATATGTTGTGTAAATTACTGAAGCCGGCTACGCAAATCATCGTCCGACACAGATCTAGAGGAAGTTTGCCATAAAGCGACTTACTTAAAAATCGATAATTGGTTGGCATCGTGCGTATCATTTTTTTTCTAATTGGCTTTCTTCTTTGTCTTCACTATTTCTGCTTCAAATTTTTGTCAGCAACACCCAACCTCATATGCCAGTCGATGCATTATTTATCCAATTGCTGGGCATCGAGCCCGCTTATTTCTTTATCATTCTGATCTACCCTTCTAGATTTGTGGCTCAAAAAGTGCAAAACATTAAGTAATTATGTTTATTTCGCAATTAAAGTAAAGCCCAAAATATATGGGAAACACGTTTTGATAACCGATGTCTTCTCTTTCGCAAAGTGGACGCTGAATGCTTAGTAATCCCAAGGTCAACGTAGGACGTCCGAAAGTTTTCAGGTTATAAAAACATTTTCTGGAGTCGCCTACTTTTTACAAAAGGTTATTTCTTCAGTTGCTTAGTGCTAAAGAAAGCAACTGCGGGATTTTAAATTTGATACACAGACGCAAGCTCTCTACTGCGAATGCCCGTTTTGTTGAATTGCGTGTTTTGAAGTTTAAAAGCCTGATTTAATCAAAAGCCGGCTGTGGGCAATTTATTTCCGCGGTAAATTATTCCGAAAGACTTCCGTGAGGTTTACCCTGGGCTACTACAGTCTGTCTGTTAATGTGAATTTCACTAATTTTAAAGGGGGGTATACTACACCGCAAACATGGCACGCCTTGAGTATGGAACTAAAAGAAAAGCCTCTATTTATTTTGGGCAGTATTTTTAACCAACTCCTTTTCGTCTACATGAAAACTGTTAGTTCTAATTGGAACCCTCAGGTCTGAAAATTTGATTTATGTGTCGTCGCATTATTGCCTTGTCTGATTTTGTCTTTTTAAATTAGCATTTCTATCATTTTGTTGGCAACTCTGTGGACAGAATTGTAATTTCTTTCTGACAGATGAGTTCTTCAGGGACTCTACCGATTAAATGTCACTTGTAACTACTAGAACGTTAGAATGTTCAGTTAAGATTAAATTTAAGTGAACCATATCCACACATAAAAATGTTTTTACAACCACATGGACTAATAAACGTTGTGCATTCGCGATGACTCATTTATCTCTACGTTGCTAAATAGTAAATCGCACACTACTTGAGTTTTAAAAAACTGTGTCAGTAATTTCCTGCTTGTCAGTAAAGGCCAAATTAGCGCTTTTAAACCTATGACGCTCCGAGTTGTACTATTTTGGCTGTCTTGGTGCACTTAAGTTACCAAAAAGTCAATGTGGCATCAACTGCAATGAGCGCAACTTATCCTTACTAAGGCATGTCATTTTGTGCATTTTTGACCAGTTCAAATATCCCCATTTGTCCTCTGTCAATAGATCGCCCAACGTCAGCCACATTTTTATTCTTAAAAGCTAATTTACTCATAGGACGCGACTTAAGTAATTAAAATATGCTATCTTTTTTTAGAAAACGAAAGAAGTACATCCAACTCTTGTAGTTTCCAAATATTGCGAAAAGTGTGTCTGCGTTTCTGCTAAACAGCTGGAAAGCGACTGATAAAAAACTCACGAACCATTATCGGATGCGACGTAAGTTAATGTTTTAAAAAAGTATAATAAAAAACAGATTTGGCGATAACAGCAAACAAAATTGTCATTGATCATTGGCTAGAGCTTTTTATTTATATGATCATTCCAGCAGAAACAATCGAGATCATCCTCCTAAAGAGTGCTCTTACGGTATATTTTAATGGTTTCTAGACTTAAAATAGTGGGCAGTTGAAAAAAGTAGACTTCATCTGATGTATCATGTTATATTTTTTGTTGTTTATGTACAGTGGCTAGGTGTAAGCAAACAAAAACCACCTAAAAATATTAGTTCAAGCATGCATGCGTTCAGAAATTTTAATAATTTTTCTGAAACCTAGAGGCAGTAATGTGCATTTTTGACTGGCTCCTCATTTATATTGTCTCGAATCCATGATCTTCTCTAAGAAAACTTCCACTTCCTCTTTATTTCTACTGAATACAAGAAGGGATTCTGTGTAAACAGGCTTATATGTCCCTAATGTTTTCCGTTCTATAGTTTTTCCTCTACCATCAAAGCGGCTTTTAAAAGCATGCAGTAGAAAATACCCAAAACTTACAGATAACTCAGATTTTCATTTGTATCGAAGCAAGCAAAATATGGTATTTACATCATATGTGCAGAGCTTTTATGAAACACCGTCGAACTACGCCTAACTAAGCCGTCAGCTTCACACGATACTTGGCAGCCATTTTAACTGTTAATAAGTACTTATAATTTAAGGCGTATCTTTTGCTATTTAGCCATATAAACACACCTGCGACACTTTTTATCATTAAGAACCAGCTAGCACCCTGTCCGCAGACCTCTATCACAACAAAATTGCCAGGTTCAGCAATAATAATCAATAAAATCTTTACACAATTTAAAAAATCCATAGGTACCGTTTAACCTACTGCAAAAATAATAGCGTCTATTGTCAAGTCGAATTTTATGCAATTTTACCCTTATTTTACACAGAAGACAATCTTCCACAAATATTTCCATATGTGAATAAGAGACTACAAAATGAACCTGAGGAACTCCAAATGCTTATGTCCTACTTAAATGTGAATCGTGGATAGAAATAGGTTGAGCTAGAAGTCCAGACTGAGCGAATAAAAGAGTTAACCAGCTTAATTGTCTTCATTAAAATATGCGCACTGCGCACGCAGTGTGCGCACTGCGTAGCCGAGGTCTAAAGTACTCCTGTAAAATGTTTAAAGTTCAATCTTTTTAAATAATTCTTTTATCTTCTATCATGATATCATGCTAAAATGACGGTCCTTTCGGAGCTTCTGTACCAAAGGCATGTGCGTGAGATTAATGTTTTAAATTGCACGATAAAATGAGATATGCCGCCTGTTGTATTTGCCGAATTTTCATATTTATTACGTATGATAAATATTTATTTTAATCAGACAAATAACGTCTAAATTTCTGCAGAAAATGAAGCTGTATTCTAGGTTTTTCAAGGGGCTCTTTAAAAAGTATCGCATTTTTTGTAAGTGGATAGACTAGAAACTCTGGTACAAATGTACCCAGCTGCTCTATCTTTAATTTGATGCGTAATCTTTGAAGAAAATTTGAGACGTGTGGAAAAAATTTACAAAACGTTTAGGATCCGCTTACCGCCATATTAATTTTTTTTCTTTGTCTGAATACTTATTTTTTTAGGTCAGCGGAAATATTAAAGGAGTAAGTGTTATTGCTTTTCGCGTTTAGCTTGACTAAAGTTAAGTTAAAAAAAGGACGGTCACCTTATATTATTTAACAAGGAAATGGGAACTGCTGATATTTTTAAAGGAGGCAGTTAAAAGCAGACTCAATTTTAAAAACTTCAGCAACTGAGTACAATTTTAATGAATGTAGATACTTTTGTTGACCGAACTGTGAAAAAACTCGTGGCATTCAGCGGGATTCGAACCCGCATAGGGAGGAGGCCTTTAAAGCAAACCAACGCCCTACCTACTTGACCTACAAATTTGGATACGTAAAGCCTCTTCAAAATAGACATTTTGTTTACATCAGAATCGATGTTACCTATCCAATATACTGCTTGTATGGGATCTGAAGAAAGCTGACCGTTGAGGCAGGCTTTTCTAAGCAAGCCTTTAGAATCCACCACAATGACTACTAGGCTCACTTAATTGTTAGGGAGCTTGCCAGCTTTGCTAAATTTAGTTGACCCAATTGTGATATTGCCCATTATATATTAAATGCATGCCTGCTTGCTTTTTGCTTGAGGGCAACATAGACAGCTTTTTTAGAATAAAAGTAGTGGATATCACATATAACTGCGAGTAAGTTCTACTTTTAGCGAATGGCTATAAAATTAAGTTGCTAAGACTAACAGGAATCCATTTGATAGATATGGGGGCAAACACCCATCTGTGTTAATTTTAAAGATGGCTATAAAGAGCAAGAGTTATTGGATGCATGACATTTCGAGAGATCTCTTACTTGGCTGCCTCTCACTGCGTTGTAGCGGTAAAGAATGTGTGAATACGAAAAAGATTTGGTACAGAAAGGTTGAAAAGGTGGAATGGCACAGCCACTAAGGTTAAGTAGTAAAGTAAGTGAGTTGAAACAATGTTGTAGGAAAACAAGAAAAAAGGCGAAAAAAGGTGTGTACGGGACTGCATAAAGCAGGGAGCCGTATGTTTCTAAGGAAAAGCTAGGCTAACCACATGCTCCAACTGTTTATGGGGTCAGCTTTTGACCGCCGTATAAATGCTACCTCGAGGGGGCGAAAGGTACGATTTTTTCGTGCCCGAACATGTACTCAAAAAAAAGTCTAAGGGCCCACAGAATGACCCGTATATAGTAAATGTTCTGTAATGGAAGACCGAGATATCCTATTTCCCCGTTTCCTGTTCTCACAGGTGGGCCCTGAAACTTCTTTCTGAGTACTTGTTTGGGCACGCCCAACTCGTAGCTTGCACATTCTGAGGCAGCGTATACACGGCAGTCAAAAACTGACCCGCGTAAACAGTTGGAGCATGTGGTCAACCTATCTTTTCCTTAGTAACATTCGGCTCCATGATTTATACAGTCCCGTGTGCACCTTTCCGCATTTTTCTTGTTTTAACTCCCTTACTTTACTATTTAGCCTTAGTGACTGTGCCCTTCCATCTTTCTGACCTTTCTGTACCAAATCTATTTCGTATTCACACGTTCGTTACTCTTACAAGACAATGAAAGACAGCAAGCGAAGAGCTCTCTCGAAATGTCATGGATTCAATAAATCTTGCTGTTTTTGTCATCTTTAAATTTGCCCTGGGAAACGTTGTTTGAAAGTTTGTTCTCTGTTCTTGGTTAACGGACTTTAGTTTTTATATCTTGTTTAAAAATATGGAATAAGCCACTGCAACAACCACAGCTTTTAAATTCTCAACAGAAAATCTAAGGAGGCCATTTTGACAATTGCATCTGCTATTTTTGTGTTTTCTGCAGATACTATAAATGACAGAAAAGCTTTCTGTGGACCGCTGCACTGAGCGTAATTTAACGCAGTCTTAATATGAAATTTATGTTCTTGTGACTCAACATAGCCAATGTCGGGACGCCATTTTACCCATCACAGTGTTCAGTTCCCAAGACCAGTAAAAGAGGGGGGATGTTCTGTGGAAAGCGAGTTTTAAATAATTACATCTTTTCATGGCGTGAATTTGCCAGACTTTATAAGAAACTAAGCATTTGCACTGTGTTGCTCTGTCGGCAAAGATTCCGGTGATTTTGGTCGACCTTTTTTCGAAAAATTAAGTTATACTGCCTGAGCTGTCTACAGCTTAGCCTACAGCTGTCTGAGCTGTAAACATCGATCTAACGGTATTGACCTGCATGTGGTCAGCATTCCACATATTACCTGCGTTTTCTCACCATAGAGCTCATCCGTGGTTGTTGTTCCCCGTTTTTTGCCTGCATAAGTGACAGATTACTTCAGCTGACAATTTTATTCAGGATTGTCGGTCTAATTCACGATAAAGTGCTCAACTGTTACACTGTGACTATCCTAATCGCTCCTTGCCATCCTAAGCATTTTAGCATCGCAACTCTGTTCTTATAAGCAGGACACGTAGCTAACCAACACGGAAGCTACATCCGGAGACGTCACAATCTTTATTGTGGCTGGTAACACCCAGCAAATTGTGCAAATGTGAAGTGTGGTGGCATGCCTAGGTGCAATCTCACGCTGCACCAGCCACCGGCACTATTTCCCGTCTTCAGACTTTTAAACTTGGTAATGACATGTAGTCTACGTAGGAGGGGCGGGGGCTACGGTAGAGGCTGCAAAAATCTCCTATTGGCACATTTCGTGCAAAATATTGCCCCCGCATACATTCTGTTGTCATACACACAGTGAACATTGCTTGAAATGACATTCAAACTGTCATAGTAAAAAGTTGAGTTTCGTTCATCAACTGCTATTATTGCTTCACAATATAAGGAATTACACGTATTTTGAGGAGGCACCAAATGCTCTTCCGAAAACTTTATGGGGTTTTAAAACCATGTTGTAATTTTCTTCACATATGTTATGGAAGTTAGCTAGTGGCCGGATAGCTACGATGGCCAGTTTCATGTACAGTATGGGTTAGAATTCGTGCAACATGCCGATATTTGCGAAAGATTGATGCTAACTCGCTAATCGGCATTAAGGTTGTAATACTGATTGTCGTGTAGCCTACTGTCAAGTCATTGCAGTTATGATAGGTTGATAAATTTTAAAGGAGCTTCTTTTCGCCCGCTGGCAAAAGTATTTACCGTAAAAAATGGCTGCTTATGTAGCATATATTTTCATCGTGGATTTTGACTGTCTTTATAAATTCAAAACGATTTAATGGAAAGCATGCAAAAAAATTCTTTCTTGTACTCGTTCAGTAGTAAGTGACGCTTTCTGTAAATTTACTTTTGAAGGAGGGGTATCTTGTAAATTTTAAGCAGTTTCTAAATTGCTGAGTAATTTTGAAATTTACCGGCTGCTACGACTAAATTCAAAGTTTGCAAACAGCGCTCTGTGTAAATCCTGTTTCAGTAAAAGTATTTTTTGCCAAAGTTTTTAGGAGATAGTCACAGGGTTTTCATAAAATTATGCACTAGAGGTCAAGCATGATGTACATATTATAGGCAGTATCAATTCATTGACGGATACGATGTTTTTTGAATAAACAACTTGCAATCGCATAAAATCTCATAATCATAAATTTTCTAAAACCGAATTATACTCCTTCTTTAAGTATAAAATTTCAAGAAGGCGTTCTTTTTCACCAAAAGTTTGCAAGAGAGAATTTTCCGTGCATATTTTCCCTTAAATATATTTGGATTTATAAAGGCAGTCAAAATTAGTGAATAAAATGCATACTTCTTAAGTAGACGTTTTTTGCAGAACATACATTTTATAAGTGGTCAAAAAGAACCTCGTTAAAAAAACCAGCATCCTATTGTGACTGCAATGATTTAGAAAAAGGCTACACGATAATCAGCATTAAAAACTTACAAAAGGACGTTTAGCGAGTGAGTATCAATCTTTCGCGAATTTCGGCATCTTGTACGGATTCCGAGACGTAATGCAGATGATTGCTTAGAAAATCCTCTCTGGCCGTCAGCTTACTGCGTCCGTGTTGGCAGATTCTATATGTGAAGTAAAGTTGGGGCAAGCAAATGAACCCACGTGTGATTAAATTCAGTGCGCACTGTGAGCGTCGTAGCTCAATTGTAGAACACTGGCTGTGCAAAAGCCTCCCCTGCCGTATGGGTTCGGATTCCACCGAGGCTGCTAATTCTTCACAATCGGGTCAATCAAATTTTCATGTATCTCCAGTGTCCGTTGTATTGAACGCCATAATTTGGCGGAGAGAAATTTCTATGGGTGATAAATAGGCAGCAGTTATATTTGTTCAGCTAAGTATAATCTCAAACATACGCTTGTCTCTGAAATGCAAAATTAATAACTGAATTCAGAAGATATATAAGTTAAAGAAAGATAATGTGACCATGCCGAGAACAAAGATATAGCATTATATTCTTCCAAGAATCGAACATACTAGGAACCAAGGGACACTTTTGTGCAGTCATTAAACACTAAGTGACGTATCGGCTTCATATCTAGTTCAAAACCGGAATTACCGAGGGACTAGGCAGGTCTTAATAGGTTTTTTGTGTCAGTAAGCATACTAAAGGTGTTTATAAAAAATGTGGTTAGGATTATGTCGTAAGATCTCTGAAAGGTCCTTATGCATTATAGCCTTTTACTTAATTGTTTAAGTAGGTTGCATTATCTACAATCTTCCGATTTTGTAAACACCAACCATCGATCCAGCAGGGATTTGCTGATAGCATTGAAATGCAGGGTGATTCACCGAAGGCAACCGCATTCCATAATTGTTAAAATCAGCAAGCTAAGAAAAGTTGGCCTTTTGAACTACTCACGGGAATTATCGCTTACTGACAAATGTTAAGTAGAGTGATTTACATAATCTCCCCAATTTTGTTCTCCGGTAAACTTTTTCCTAGTTGGTGTTGGTGATCCCACTGGAAGATGTCTCTCAGTTACCTCGCCCGTGAATCAGGCACACTACCCCTACATATACGCCTTCGCCGTTGGTCGGGTGGGGGTTTAGCGATGACATTCAAGTTCATTTTAGTGTCTTCTCCCAAGGTTTGAGTACGCGACCCAAATTGCCCTCGTACATTTTTTTATTTAATATAAATACTGGGCTCTTATTGTCCCATCCGTTCTCTCCCTGAAACTGAGGTGTGCGTGAGCCTGCGGGGCGTGCTTCACTATTTCCCCAGACGACCCCACGACATAATCCTACCAAAATGTGCACATGTGCCTCTAGTAAAACTTTATCAAAAAGCAATCTACAAATAAGGAATTGGTCTAAAAGTAAAAGGGTAAACAACATTAGTCTGGGGATGTCTTAAGTACGGAATTCGGTGGTTACCAATCGGAGTCCTCCGTTTATTCTCTTCGCCAAACCTATAAATGGATTTTCGAAAGTTTGGAAACTCCCATTTTACACACTGGTCTAAACATGGCCAACGCATCCGGAGGATTTTACTATATTTCTTCCGATCCCATTCCCCGCTTGGCCTTTTAATGATAACAATCTTTAATCCTTTTTGCATAGCTTGACCCTAAGGATACGTATTCACTAGCCGTCAAATGTTTTCTCGTGAAGGCGATTTGTGGCAAAAAACTAGATCCTGCATTATTCCCAACATTTGCATATGGTTTAGGTCCTAGTTTAAGAATTATGGGTAGTATCGAAGCAGCGTCACTGTGTCTGACGTGTGAATATTTGCCGTTGGGTTAAGATGAGATACCCTAAGTCGATTTCAAGCTACACGTATCTACAAAGTATCTACCCGCATGCAAGAACAGCATCCTACTTCGCTAAGCCGAAGCGTGGCAAAGACAATATCGAGCGTGATTTCGAATCACTCGATTGACGGCGGTCACTAGGTGAACAAGCACTTCGGGTCACTCATAGAGTTCCGAGGAAACATTCCAAGTTCTTGGGGCGGCGGAAACTTGCGACGGCAGAGACAGTCGCCATATGACTAACTAGTCTGATTTTATGCGCCCACTAGGGGCTTGTACAGGCATTAAAGCTCCCGTGGCAGAAGATCAACTTAAAAGACCTCCACACGCGTCCTACCATGCCGCGACATGACGACAAGACAACAACAACAATTATCCCCACGCCGCCCAAGCCGTCGCAAGAACGCGACATCTAGTGTCCTTACGACGCCACACATGGACGACAGGTGATATGAGCTTATTATCGGACCCCATCACATCCCCTTTTCTGGTCCCAAATTATAACTGGAATCTGACCCTTTTTATCCCTTAACGCCTCTCCCCCTACTTACTACTGATTTTTTGTCTAAACTTTTGTTAACTTTTCCTTCCCTTACATTATTATACTTGCCTGATTATGAGTAAACAAAAACGTTTGTTCACCTAACTTGACTTCCTGTATGCTAACGTGGCTATCGTCACAGAACTTTAAAACAAGAATGTCAGGTTGCAGCAGAGTAGCCTGGCTACATTTAAGGCGGTGGCTGTGATAATCATGCAATTGGCAGACGGACATTACCAACAAAGTCAAGGGATACTACGATGGACAGTTCTGGCTTATTAGCCGTTATCAGTCGGTCATACCCAAACTTAAATGAACCCCAGAAATTGGTACCACACCCGAGGTTCGAGGCCACGACTTTATTAGTTTGAAGTCAAATGCTCTAACCACTGCGCCACGGGCTCGTTGTCTTGTCGGTTTTTGATCGGGATTAGACAATGGCAGATAAGCGTGCACCAATCAGTTAGGGGATACAATCGTCCATTCTTGGTGCATTTGGAGCTCACTCAAGAGCCTTCTCCACCCGGTGGCTAGTAACATAGGCAGAAGGACATTACCGACAAAACTTTGGGTGGCTAGTTCTAGCTTATTAGCCGATGGCCTATAGCCGCCTTGCGGCGTGGGCTTGAGGGTCAGCTCCAAAGACACCATAGACGAACGAGTGTGTCCCCGTACTGATCGCTGTACGCCCATCTGCTACAGCTATGCAATAATTATGGACGGGGTGACAGATTCGAATAATTCAATTGACCTTATTGTGAAAAATTAGCACCGTTGGTACTCAACCCTTGCCTCGTTGACGTGGGTCCGAACTCACCAAGGCCACCCATTTTTAACACCGGGGTCAACTGAATTATTTAATTGGACAAGAAAGTTTTCTTGGCCACGCTATAATGCGAAATGGTAAAGTGTGACAAAGGAGCTTGATTTAAGTTTATCCAGAATGCATTTAAATAACTTAGTCGCAAACAAGGAGGGAATATCAAAAGAGGTAACTGCGATCGGCAAAAGAAGAAGTCAATTCGGCCTGCCGTTTAATTATCCCCCTCAGATCCATCCTAGTTGTCAATCGCAGATAAGGCTGATAGAGACACAAAGACTGCCGTGTGCATATAATAGTTGCTATGCGACAATTTGCATACTATAATTAGCAACACTGGCATGTAGCCTGTGGATTGTACTTGATGAAATGATTGCTTTTTACCCTACTCCCACGCCGCTAGCTGTTGCGATGTAAGAAGTTGGCGTGGCAATTCCTCGGCCATTTGCTTGGCTGGAAGTTTAATTATTGGTCTTCCGTGCTTTCTTCGTAGCAAGTTACGCCACCCAAGCAAGCTCAGTGCAACCTTATGAAAGGGGAGGGTCTTTGATTTGTTACTTGATTGCAGCTCGGGAAATCATGGTGCAAGCAGCCCATGTCTCACATAGTTCTCATTCTTTGCATGAATTTCTGCCTCACAAAACTAGAAACTATGCTAGAGTTCCGTCGGATGATTCACGACCGGGGATCTGAAGGCCCTCTTCCTCAGTGCTGTTGTACGTCTGAATATTCCTGTCCGGAATGATCATCCAGCTGCGCCGACGTAGTTAGTTTGACCACAGCTAGATCAGATCCTCTGAACAACCCCAAACGTTCCCTGCCGTGACAGTGCGCCTTCGGCCTCATGATTAAGCACCAACTAGTTTTCTCTGGCTTTTGTGCAGTCCAAACTCCAAGTGAAGTAAGACAGCGCGGCCGACCTCTTAAACGTTCTTTTCGTAGAGGAGCGTCCATCAAAATCAGAGACCGGGTGGATTGGCTATCCTATCCCGTTTTCGTATGCACTCGTCAAGGACGTTGTGCGGGTAACTTTTCGCACTAAAAAATTTGTCACAGTTATTGTAATTCAGTCAGTTTGTCGTCCCATTCACTGCGAAATGTCGGCATAGCTCATTTATCCGATTGTCTTTGTAACAGCTTCGGTGATTGCTGTCAAAGTGTAGTGTATGTGTACGGCTGAACCACCATGAGAACCTCCAAGCTGCCGTAATGAAGGCGAACCCCGATGAAAATCTGCCTTAATCTGCTGAGCTCCATCTCCCGTATACTGAGTTAGATACTGCAGTAAGCAAAACGTCAGCCTGAAAAAGGGCAATAGCATCATGCAAAATAAAGGCATGATAAAACTAAGGCTATTACTGAATAACGTTTCGTTTTCCCATAAGATGACATCGCATATCAGAGAGAGTTGAGATGGCAGACACCGAGGCAAGCCCTGATGTGCTCCGAGCCTTCAAATATGTTTTTTCTCGGAATGGCATAAACTCGGATTCATCCTCCTTGTTGAGATCGAAATCTGCACGCATCTGCTAAGCTGTGCTTCCCCGCACAGAAGCGACTTACTCGCCAAAATCACAGAAAGGGAAACCCCGGTGTGTTACACACTTCCTTAGACAAAAAACAAGGACGATCGTAAACTCATCTTCCCAGCTGGTATGCTTATTGCAAAAGATTGGATGCTTTTCTTCTTACCCATTTATTCATGTCGCATAGGAAATACATTCTCGCCCACCTCATCAAACTGCATAGTAAGATGCGTCTCCATTTAACAGAGTTTCTACCTAGCTAGCTCTCTAAAGTTCGAACGCGATTGAACTAGACATGTGGAACGAGGGAAGTCCCATCGTCTTTACATGACTGAAACCCAATAAAGACAGAGAACCAGAAAACCTTTTTAAGGAGTCTAGAGGCCTCTAAGTGGGCGTTCTCACCCATCTACAAAATTGGCAGCCATTGACTTCCCAAAACTCAATCAGGGCGTTCGATCGAAACCACCCTTTATGAGGTTAATGGATAGACTTAAACGGCTAAATGGTTCGTACGAACCCCGAATCTGCAAGACAGCCCGGCAAAATCTACCTGCCTATATCTGCTGATCTGCAACTGCATAAAAAGATGGCATGCCCGCAAGACACCCCCTGAGTGTCTCACACAAACACCAGATGAAGACAAAAAATATAGTAAGCCCATATTCCTATCTACTAGGATCAGATTGCTCTCCTAGTATACAAGAGACGTCCCCAAAACCTCAAGAGAGAGTAAGGTAACGCAAAAAGTCGAAATTTAGCCTACTAATGCCATAATGAATAATCAAAGATGTTTGTTCTTCTAACTTGACTTCCTGTATGCTCATCTAGGTATCAAATTTTAGTCTAATAACGGCAAATAGCTAAATAATTGCTTCTGAATACTAGATCCCGACTTAGCAACTTGATTACGAGAATTAACACTGCTAGCGTTGGCAGAACACTTCCTTGCCCTAGTCTGCCTGGACGTGCGGTGTCTATCGAAAGCCACATCCAGTAACTACAAGCGATGATTCTCCTATGACCCGGACAGACAAAGCCCCTAGACGCCATATCAGGTAATCGGGACTTGTTGGCATTCAGTCAAGTCGCCAAATACTGCTAGGTATTAGTCAGGCCATCTCAAATGACATCCTTATGTAGAGCCGACTTTCAACGTGCATAGTTTCGTGCTTGTTACAATAAATGCAGTAACAATTGCCTCTGGACTATCCGAACTAAAATCGCTAGTGTCAACAATATCGATTCCGATGGTCGAACTAACACACACCACGCCGCGAGATAACGACGAGACAACGGCAACAAGTGTCACCACACCGCCCACGCCGCCCACAACGTTGCAAGGCCGTGACAACTTGCGTCCTAACGCCGCCAGACAGGGACGACGGGGTGACATGAGCTAATTGTCGGATCCTTTCCCTCCTCCCCCTCTCTCTAGTCCTTAATTATGACTAGAATCTGACCATTTGATTCTTTAAAATTTCTCCCCCCCCCCTATTTCCCTAACTACAAGTGATTGGTTTTTTCAGCGTTTGTTACCTCTTCCCTCGCTTATAATGTTTTACTAGCCTGATGATGAATAGTTGAAAACTTTTGCTCATCTAACTGGACGTCCTGTATGCTTGCATAAGTCTCATCGCCGAGCTTAAAACCAAGAATATCAGAGTGCGGCGGGAATGCCTGATCACATTTAAAATGGATGACTGCAATAATTATGCAATTGGCAGAAGTACCGTACTGGCAAAGACAAGGGAGACTAGCATGCCATTTCTGACTTACTAGCCGTCGTCAGCCACTTATACCGAAACTCGAGTAACACCCTAGCTGAGCTTTGAACCTGCAAACTACTAAGTTAGAAGCCAAGCGCTCTAACCACTGCGCCATGCACTCGTTGTCCTGCCGGTTTTAGGTCGGGAATATACAATGGCAGATAGCCGTTACCGATCAGTTCGAGGGCTCACTCGTCCGTCCATGGCATCGTTAGAGCTCACCCTCGAGCCTAAGCCGCAAGGCAGAAAGACACTACCGAAGAAATGATGGCAGATTTGAATAATTCAATTGACCCAATTGCGAAAA
Source organism: Ligula intestinalis (assembly GCA_036362985.1). Taxonomy (NCBI): domain Eukaryota; kingdom Metazoa; phylum Platyhelminthes; class Cestoda; order Diphyllobothriidea; family Diphyllobothriidae; genus Ligula; species Ligula intestinalis. Next base: position 29,498,908 of record JAYGXS010000001.1, read on the forward strand.
ATTCGCGGCCTCGGTACTCAAGCCTTTCCTTGTTGACGTGGGTTTGAATCGCACTGAGGCCATAAATATGTCTCACTTGGGTCAATTAAATCATGCAATTTGATGGGAATGTCTTCTGGGCCACGCTATAGTGCGGAAGAGTGGAGTGTGACAAAGGTAACTGATAAAGGTTTATGCAGAATACGTTATGATAACGGTTTCGTAAACAAGGAGGAAACTTCGACAGAAGAAACGGCGATCTGCAAAGGAAAAAGACGATCTGGCCTGTCGTTTCTTTATCCCATTCAGATTCATCATAGAAGTCTGTCGCAAATAAGGTTGATAGAAACACAAAGACTGCAGTGTGTATATGATAGTTGCTTTGCAACTATTCACATACTAGTATTAGTAACACTCGCATTCATCATGGGTGATTGTACTTCATGAGATGATTGTTTGTTACTCTACAACCACATCGCCGGCTGCTGGGACGTTGGGAGCTAACCTGAAAATTCCTCGAAAATGTGGTTGGCTGGCACTGACGTTGTTGCTCATGCACGCTTTCCCGCAGCAAGTTACCCTATCCAGGCAGTCTCGGTGCAATATTAGGGAAGTGTGTGGGTTATTGTACTCGTTACTAGATTCCAGCCAACGTCTCACATGATTCTAATTCTTTACGCAAATGTCCACCTCGTCAACCTGGAAACTGTGCTAGAATTCCGTCCAATGATCTACGGCTAGGCACTTTAAGTGCCTCTCCCGTCTCACAGCTGTTGTTTGTCCGAATATTCGCGTTCGAGTAATCTCCCAGATTCTTAAACATCATTATTTTGACCGCAACTGGATCCGATCATCTGAACGACCCCAAACATTTCCTGTGATGGCAGTGCGTCCGCCAGCCTCATGATTTGCCGTCAAATGGTTGCCTACGGCTCTTGTCAGAAGTGAACTCAAAAGCAACAAACAGCGTCATTGGTATGTAAAAACAGGTATGTTCTGTGGTTGCTGATGAACAAAGGACCAAGCTTTGTCATTATTGATAGAAAGGTTTTGTTATTATTCCCATCATACCCAAAAGTACAAACAAAATGACGGTCACTTTAATTTGTCAAATAATTACGATATGATATGCTTATATATCAATTTGATGTTCGTCTTTAAACTCATTATTGCCTCTTTGCAGTTTATCTTTCTTTGGTTAATCAGGCCTCAGTGTGAATTTTACAGAACGGTTTATCAAAGAACATATTCTACTGAAATTTTCAATTTAGATGTTAAATTCTAAGAAGCGTCTTCTATCCACTTTTAAATAAATATTTCACCAGAAAACTTTTTGAAAATCATAAAAAAAACAAGACCAAATGTGATGTTTAAATTTTTAATATGTTCTCAATGGGAGAAAGAGATTTTACTTGAGATATGCGGAGGCATTGAACTGGAAGCTTTATTAGCTAATACCGATAAACAACAAAGTTGATATTTCCTCCGTCCTTTAACTAGCCTGCTCCTTTAAAGGGAAAAAGCGTGCCTGTTTGAATAACGCATGTCTCAATAGGGAAGACTTACACTTAGATCCGCAAGTCGCTACTATTATACAGAAAAATATATAAGGAACATTTCATATAAGCAAGACGAAAATACATAAAAATAATTGTTTCCCAAAATTATTTGTAATCACCCTCATTCAAGCCAAGCAAAAGTGCCGGAAAGCTGAAGAGCTTTGTAATTCACTTTCATCACTGTTCCAGGGACAATTTCTCATTGTTAAAAGGAAAACACAAATGGCTTGCAGCGAAAGGGATGAGGTGGGCACATAGTTTTGTGTTAGGCAGGATTAAGTAGCTGGAAACTGAAAAATCTAATGACAACTTTCGTTACGCACACGCTGTATTTTGCAACTATTTTGAGTGCTAATGTCGAAAAGCTCTGTTTTATGGAATACTAAAATACAAGCGTTATAGAAGTAACGTTAACATGGCGATACGTACTTTGGCTCTGTTATGATGAAGAATATCGACGAGGACTGTGACTATCTCGGTGAAGATTAAGTCAAAAGCCTTGCTAGATCTCATCAGACAACAGATAGCTAAGAGACCAAAAATAGCATTTACGTCAAAAGCAATCTGCTGTCATATGATATACATCATTTTTTGCCAGTCAGTTAAAATTGACCTGCTTAAGAACCATGGTTCATTAATACTAGAGAAAAAAACAGTTTTATAAGAAAGTTCCGCACAATTCACGTACATTTTTATTGTATGGGACATTTTCAAGAGCGAAATGTATAAATAAACCATCTATTTTAGCCCTCCAATAGTGGTCAACCAATGCATTCCAGTGCCATATCGACTTCAGGGATCTGCAAGGAAGGAAGGAAGCTGTTTCCAAAAATACATGCATTTGACAGTAGCACTTATAATAATTGCATAAAACGGCGTGTGCTTAACTTTTTAAATAAGACTTTCCAGTTTTCTGCTATTAATTTTCTACCTATCACCTATCTACGACGCGTTTTCCACGGCCTTGGTTTGCTGTAAACGGATTTTCTTGTTTTTTGCAAATTTTAGATCATCCTCAGTAAATTGCATGTGTATATATGTACGTATATCACTTATATGAAGCAACAAAATTGGGTTAAAACGCTCCTCCGATTTCTGGCACTTTGTGGTTAAAAAAACCTAGACAGGGAATCATTTTGCGAAAAAAATACTGTGATGCATGATTGTCTATGTTTATATATCTGAATAAATTTTTCATAATTTCTCTGTATTCAAATAATTACTCAAATGTTTTTACGAACATAATTCAAAGAAAACCATTAAAGAGAGCAATAAGAAAGTATCTTTTCTATGTGGACATAATTTATTCAGATATGTACGTTTTTTCCCGTTGACGCAGCAGATTCGTCACTGGACTAAAAAGTACACATTTTAGTGCATAATGATACCACATAATAGAGCCCATACTTCTCCCAAGGTAAAAGTGCAGTTAAATTATCAATAAGGCATCATTTTGGTTCTGTTTTAGCATGCCTGCTGAAAAGCTTTCGAAACTAAAGGTGGATGGGAGACTCTCTTCTTTGAATTTGCCAACCAAAAACCGAAATGCCCAGAAAAATATGCCATTTGATAAATTTTTCTGTAAAATTAATGAAAACTCCCACGTTGCAGGTATTTGCATGAAAAGGGAAAATGACTTGTCAAGCACCGGATCATTTTGTTTATTGGTCTGAGCTTTTAAACTCTTCCTCTTCATCTTCAGATATAAGAAACAGCAACTAAAAGGAGGTTAATTATATAAGGCATAGGCCAATCAACTGTCAGGTATCATCAAATTGTGAAGACGTTAAAAACAGCAACCAAAAAGCATGGACGCAATTATAGTGGTGTATGCTAATTAACGGTCAGTGAAGTCGAGGTCATTCGGGGTCATAAATAGCAATTAGTGTAGCACCTTATTCCTGCCTCCTCTTTAGGTCGGTTCGTCATGGGGTCTTCTTCGCTTACAGTTCTTACATACGGTTTGCTCTTGTTCTGTCCTTTGTTCATATGAAAGTGTCAGACTTTGTAAGCGACGGGAAGGTCAAGATGTATATTGATGGACTTGGCCTCGAAGTACCAAGTCTCAGGTGGCAGCCTTTTGGCTATTGAGGTTCTTTGGCGTACGACTGTGAGTCCTTGAAGATCGAAGTCTGGGCCACTCTATCCGATGTGTGCTACCAGCTGCGAATTTTGATCGTCTCCGACTCACTAGTTTTTGTTCGTGTAAGCGAGTTTATGACTTCACTTACAAGTATTGAACACTCACCGGCATGACTGCACATCCCCCATCGATTTTCAATGTTTTTTCTTACACCTTGACAACCTGATGTAACCTGACAGTTGCTTGGCCTTTGCGCAATATAATTTCCCTCCTTTTAGTTGCTGCATCTTATATCTGAGGATGGACTCCTGTAAGATTTAAAAAGCTCAGTAAAGTAAACCAATTTATCCGGTGCTTGAAAAGTTCTCTTATTCATTTCCTGTTAGATGCTCCCTTAAGTAGGATTTACTAATGAATGTTTAAATGGTTAGGCGTAGTATGTAGTTAAAAGAGGAACATCCCATTTATATGTTGGCATTTTGTTCTACTGGACATGATTATTTGGCAGATTACAGTAGCCGTATTTAGTTTTGCGAAATATTTGCATCAACTTGTTACCAGTGACAAAGTTTTGCCATTGTACTCGTCAGATCGCCACAGATAATACCCACTCGTATCATACGGGTGAAAATATTCGCTGTTATTGAGCTCACTTCTAGCAAGAGCATTAATATTGAGCTAATACTTTAAATTCATTGACTATATTATGATAAGCGTTCATTTGCTTTGATAAAACATATGTATGCGCTTAACTTTGTAGGGTTCTAAATAGGAGTTTATTATTCTTTCCCTGGTCTCGTCTTCGCCGAAGGTAAATTATAGTGTTATCTTTCTATTGGCAATTAAAATGATTGATGCGAACATTTCTGAACTCAATAATGCTAATATTTTTTGATATGCAAGAATTTGCCTGCACGTAGTTCTGGATCTTAACGTTGCGTCTTTTATTTGATAAAAATGCTGGTTGATGTCGCAATTTAACGGTATTTAATAATCATTTTATATAATTATTCTGAGGAACTATCTTATTGCCCTGATCTTCACTTTTAAGAAAGATTTGGTTTCGTTGCGGATTGGTATCGAAAATGTACTATTTTAATGTTTAAATATCTCCTCTAACTATATCAGCGTACATTGTTCAAGGCAAATTCTAACAAAAAAATAGTAAAATTAACTAGAAATATACTTCGAGAAACGCAGAAATAATGCAGTTAGGATAGAATGGTCAAATCAGAAAAATATGAGAGCAACATCTACAATGTCAGGTACCCTTTGAATTCCAAAACTGGTCAGCAGTGTTTAGATGCTAGTAAATGCTTTTTCGAATAAGATTGTTAAACTTTGCCTCAGAGGTGACATCAAAGCGAACAAATTAGCATCGACTGAACGATTTTAAGCATAACATCCGTTTCAAATGGCAAAATTAACTATTCAGCGGAAGTTGTCTTTTAAAACTTGGAATTTTTGTTTATTTATTATAACTACAGTATGATTGGGAATTCATGCAAAGTAATAATCGTAATAGTACTTGGTAATAGACCATATATTTTGCCACGGTGTTTGAACATAATGAGTGAATAGGATCCTGAGAAAGTCCTTGCATTTCATGACTGTCTATAGACCGCAAAATCAATCTCCAGAGGGTGGCGAGACCTTGTTTGGAGTAATGCGTGAACTGGCTCAAAATGAAAATGCACTGATCACTAAAGATTTTAACGCCCCACTGATTACATGGGATGAGCTATCAGTTAAGGGTTCTCATGAGTCTTTTAGCTTCAGATTCGTAAAGCTGAGGGGGGACCTCTTTCTCGTGCAGAATGTTGGATTCCCAGCGAGAATAAAAGAAGCACAAACAGCAAACTGTTTGGAGCTCGTATTATCAAAAGACCCGATTGATACAAGCGAAATTAGGTCAATCGCGCCTCTTGGAAAGAGTGATGATGTCATGGTCCTATGGGAATATGCTTCAAACACCAATCAACCGAGAAATGCGGAGGTTCGGTTAGACTACTGGCGCGGAAATTACACCGCAATGAGAAATGAACTAGCAGCAATAAATTGGTATGACCTTCGAATCAGTAGTCCAGATTCCAACTGGAAAACTGTCAGGGATCTTATGAGCAAAGTTATGCATCGAAACTGTCCGCTGAAAAAATTACAAAAGGCGAGCAGGCCCCCTGGTTTACGCAAGATCTGAAGAGCCAAATAAACCGCAAACAAAACTCTGGAGAAGACATGCATCAACGCGCCAGCCTTCACACTACGAAGAATTCCGCCAAAAGCGGAACAAGGTTAGATCAAACATTCGAAAAGTGCGGGAAGACTATGAAGCGAAAATTATCGAGGAAGTCAAAGGTACTTTACAGTTACATCAACAGCAGGCTTAAAAACAAAGACACAGTTGCAATACTAAAAGATGAAAATTATGAGGAAAAGGCAGAACACCTTAGCAAGTTTTTTGCATCTTTTTTTACTGAGAAACTGCATTTTAATCCGACAGACTTCCATGCAGAGATAAATGGCAAAATCATGAAGGACCTCCGTTTAATAGAAGAAGACGTAAGGAATGAACTTCTTGCGCTTAAGCAAGCTAAGTCTCCGGGTGCAGACAAAATACCAGCAAAGGTACTGCAAGAGCTGGCCTCGGAACTTTCTAGATCGCTTACGCACATTTTTCAGTTGTCCTTTGATCGAGGCCTCTTCCCATCCGATTGGAAAGTTTCGAACATATACCATATTCACAAAGGTGGATCCAGAACCAACGCGAACAACTATCGACCAGTGAGCCTAACTTGTATCTGTTGTAAAGTTATGGAAAGGATCATCAAAAAGGCCACTATGAAGTTCCTCGAAGAAAAAGACTTCTTTGATGGTGCCCAACACGGGTTTTGATAGAACCACTCCTGCATGACTAATATGCTTTATTCTATGGAGCCGTGGTCCAAGTCATTAGACGAAATTACCCCCGTAGATGTTGTTTACATCGACTTTAAACAAGCCTTCGATAGTGTCACTCACCAACGGCTACTCTACAAGGTTGGCGAATCCGGGATAAGGGGCAATTTACTAAATTGGGTAGGAGATTTTCTCATAGGCCGATCGCAGTCCGTGTGCATTGGAAACGCAAACTCCGCTTCAGTGCCAGTTGCGAGTGGAGTGCCTCAGGGCTTCGTTCTTGGGCCACTTTTGTTCCTAATCTACGTCAATGACTGTATGCATGGACTGGTCAGTAATGGAATCTTGCTTGCAGATGATATTAAGATATGGCAACCCATTAGAAACGCTTATGATGAACAAACTCTGCAAGATGGACTTGACTGCCTAGGTGAATGGTCCAAAAAATGGTTAATGAGGTTTAACTTTGAGAAGTGTGTCACATTGCGGCTAAAGACGAAGAAAGTGAGCGCGACGGATGACTCACACAACTACGTACTCGATGGAAGGTGCCTGTCGAAAGTCAATGGACAAAACGACCTGGGCATGGCTATTGTGCCATCCTTGAAACCGTCTTTAAAGTAAGCTAGGGCTGCCAAGAGGGCGAAAAGTGTTTTCTTTGCCATTAAGCTAACTTTTGTCGAAATAGAAAAAAAACTATTCGGCAAAATCTATGGAGCATTTATTCGCTCACATCTGGAGTATGGCGTTCAGGCGTGGCGACCATGGATGCACAAAGATAACCAGATGCTGAAAAGAATTCAGCAAAAGGCAACGAAAATTGTGAAGGGCCTAAAGTTTTCATCTTAAGAATGTAGACTAGAAGCGCTTAACGTTTTGCCCCTTAAGTATAGACGAATCCGCGGCGACCTCATACAGACGTACCGCCTCGTGAGGAATCGAGAGTGTGCCCTGAAGTTTGATGACTACTTTGCCACTTCAACCAACCTCCGTGGGAATTTCCTCAACTGCGGGGAAGCATATCCCATCTAGAGGTCCGCAAGCAGTCATTCTCACAACGAGTCATCGGTGCCTGGAACGGACTGCCCGCGGAAGTCGTAATGGCCAACTCCACAGATGTGTTTAAACGGAAACTAGATGAACATCTACTTAACAGTTACCCTTCATATGTACAAGGAAGCAGGATCCATTTACACCCCTGAAATACCTATCGATAAAACTAAACATTTATATATGCTACTCACTGTTTTAAAGTAACAGATTTTATGTTGGATATATTATGTACACAAGAGACTATTCTGACTGCTCACACGCACACTTTAAAATTTGTACATGTATACATGTTACTCACTGTTTATAGTGACATATTTTATGGTGGATATTTCATGCATACTGTATTCAAAAGGGTCTTCAAAGGCATTGCCTACTTCCTAAAATATACTGAACTATACTGAACTATATTAGAAAACGACCAGTTTAGTTCAGTAAATGTAAGGGTAATAGGCAGAAGTTTGGCTAAATCGAAGGTTTCCTGATATTGAACAAACTTCCGATGGCAGAACCAAGCTTTCTCTTTTGTATGCGTTGTGATATGAAAGGGCGCCACTATAAGCTAAACTGTTTAAATTTTATTCTTTCCAGAAACGGAAAATCCAGTCGTAGGTCAATGAAAAGCAGAGGAAGCCAAGTTTAAGAAAAAAAAATTAAATTTTTCAGGTTTTCTTGCTAATGCGTGAAGTTTTTTGCCGCAAAATTCAGTAATAAATTTGCACGGCAGCATTTTTTACCGTACCGAGAACTGGGAAGGTACTTATGATATATAAACGGAAACGCGTGACAGACTCTCCCTTTGCTGCGTTAAACAATGTCTTCAATATGTGAAAGCATTTCCTTTATGACATTGACTTCGAACACATACGAAAATGGCAGAAGAAGGGCTGCCGCATATATCATTAACTAATAGGTTGGGTATTAGCCAAGCCACATTGCCCGTAATTATTTACCAGAGAAAGGTACCTAGAAGTAAGAATCGTTGACGAGAATAGGCCAAAAACAAACAAGATGAGGATTTTATCCGTCGAACACTGAACAGTAAAAATAACATGCCTGTTAGGACTATTCGCAGGGAAAATTTATCAATGTTTCCTCTATAGCTGGTTGCACAAAGAATACTGGAATTCGGCCTTTATTGGCAGATGACTATAATGAAGCCATTTTAAGCAAGAAATTTCTCAAAGAAGTTTTCTATTTGCCCAGAAAAATGTTGATTACAGGCTTTCATACTGAAAGGGTATTAACTTTTATCATTTAGCCCTTTTCTTAGACAGACCTCCAAAGTCAGTAAAAGTGGTCATATTTGGATTACACATTATCCAGATTAGGCAGTATTGACACCAACTATTAAGAACAGTCGACGCCCCATGGTTTAGATGGCTATCAAGTTCAGAGAGATACCGATCTGGCGGCCAACAAAAGAAACCATAAGCAGTGTAATGCTTGTCACCTTCGGTTGTAACTGCATTCACCAACGTCGAATGGACATTGTCATGCGGCAAGGAAACACCACTGTTCACCGATCGATAAAGGAATGAGCATAATTTACCCTACTAAAATTATTTAATTTTTAAACCACAGCCAGTCTTTGTGCCTGCGACCTGCACCCCATTTTTATTTCTCCAAGCAGCCCGGACCTTCATCTCACTGAAAATCTCTCTGCTTTCATCAGAACAAATCTGGGAGACGCCAGCGAAACATATTTAAATGGCGCAGAAGTTGAAGCTTTTGTTTATTAATTGTGCATAAAGACCAAAGCACCATTGAAAAATTGGCTGTGTCTATGCCCTCCCGAATTACTGTTGTTTTACATGCTAAAGGAAAATAAGAAAATATTTTTATTTAATGCATAAGTTACCTTTTCATAGGGAAAGATCCCTTCACTGGTGTCAGTTATACAAGGCCTTAAATATTTGACCTTTTGAGCAGTCGTTTTTTAGTTCTAAGATAAACTATACGATGTAAATCAAAGTATGCCTTCTTTTTAATATTTAATGTTCCTTTATTGGAGTATAACTTGCGGGTCCATGGGCTAAACGGTTTGCTAGCTGCAAGGGTTTCTATACAATGTTGAGAGTTTTGCATGAATTCTTGGCCATACTTTGTAACACACTCTTCTTTTGATGGCATTTTATCACCCACATTTATCTTGAGATGTGAAAAATTTGAAAAAAAGGGCCAGTCCTAATGCAACAAGTGCTAGTCCCTTGTCTAAAAAACAGGATGGCGTGATCATTTTCTCCGTCCATAAGATGTTCAGAAATGTATCAGTGGATCTCTCTTATTCCTTCTGAAAGACTTCCATGTTGGTAGTTATCCTAGGATGTCCTACATTAAAATGTTTTTCATTGAAAACTTCTATATTTTGATGGCCTTTTGGGATAGCGCGGACAGGTTTCTATAAGATGTTCTGGACATTTAATATCTAGTCAAAGTACATCTTTTGTCGTTACTGAATAGGAAGCAAGAAAAACCAGTGTCTTAACTGTATTTTTTACGTCCAGTGTTGCTCAGGCGGTTACCAAAGCTTGACCTTATCACGTGACACTCGTGTACGGGGCAGTTACTTGCGGCTGGTATGTCTGCTCACTTAGCTGATTCTCTTGGACTGAATACGCCTGAGAAAATAACGCGTCATTTACTGACTTTCAATTGTTGAGCTAAATGCTTCTTACTTAAAAATGAGCCAGTAAAGGACGATGACAATCAATTGCTAGCGGTTAGAATCCTGTGCAGTCCACATTAGAATCGAGCAATTTACTAGCAGTGGGTATATTTCAGCCCGAATACCAGTCTTGACAACTAGCCTGGTTTGCAATTGCAACATTTATGCTCTACGTAACGTTTTTCTGAGCTGCGAGTAGCTGTGAGCAAAGTTACAGACAATAGGCTTCAGAAAGGCGAAGCAGAATAAGGATTACGCTCAACCTCAAGAGATATATTTCCAGTCTCTGCCCAATGTATGTAATCACTTCAAGCAAACTCTGCTACTACTGTACATGTTGTCAGGATATGACGTACATTCTGCCATGCTTTTAAGCATCAAAATATTCTGCGCCCAATTTCTTCCATGAGCACCTAGCGAAAAATTACCGTCACTGAAGTTTCGCGAGCTGAATAGAGGCATTAAACTCATGAAGACAACAAATTGGAACCTTGAATATGGCATGCATTTCGTACTTCATATGCGTCTGGGTGGCTACACAGTGCACTTACTTCATCAATAGTAAAAAAGCTCAAGCAAACAAGTGTAGTTAAATAGGTAATTAGGTCTAGAAAGTAGAACCAACAAAAGTGTAATGTTACAGGTGAGAAGTGAAGATGAATGGTCAAGAGCGTCATGTCAGGCATCCGCATTAGAATATACAACACATGAGGAGGGAGTGGCAGATGGCAATAATTTAATTGAACTAACTCTAAGAAATGTGCGGACTGGGTAGGATTCAAACCACAGTCAACAAGGGAAGGCTTGAGTACATCCAACACTCCGCCACCTGATCTACAAGGCTCACCGTGAACTGTGAATTTAATTACGGTCCCGGTGAGCCTCATATCTCAGTTGGCAGAGACATGACTGCATTTTAGACTTCCCTTGTTAACGTGGGTTCGAATCCTACTGAGGCTGCGAAATTTTTTACAATTGGGTCAAATGAATATATAATATAATTACACGACTCCAAAAATATGCAGGAAGTGCGTTTCAGCTGATGTTAGCTTTCGGAAAGGTCACCATTATGGGCTCGCAAACGAAACACTTTGTCTTTTTGTCTAAGCATTGTTCACTAACGTTAGTTAGAAATAAACAGGAAGCCGTCAAGGTGGCATTCAGCAAAGCTAGATGGCAGCCAGTGACAATTCAAAAATAAGGTTTAAGGTATACGGGTAATGGCGAAGAGTGATAATAACAGTAACCCATACGTGAGCAAATAATACAAGTGTATTATTTTTTGAAAAAACACGCCTCTATGCACATGCTACTGCCTATAAAATTTTCCATATTTAGCGATGATAGTAACTATTTTGAGGAGCGTAAACATGTTTTCCATAAATGCGGTTTCATACAAAATAGATCATTATTCCTCTGTTGCACAAACATGTCATACTGCAGACTAACTAAACAGTATTGCTGGAAGCCAAGGTAGTGTCCTACTCCGTAGCGGATGATGGTTAAAAAACTAGGTGGGTATTTTTACTGAACTGTCTACCTCAGGCATGCAAATGCAGTTAAGAGGGTGATTGCAAAACGTACTTGGGGCCGGTAATTCTGCGAACCGTTGTATAAAAATGCATTTGGAAAAATGTAACTGCCTGTCTAATTATCCGTCCAACCCGATCAGTGACCATAGACAATGCGCTCCAACGGTTGGACTTGAACGCTGGCTCCAAGATGGTAGTTGTAAATGTGACCGGTAGTCATCCATGAAAATTGTCCGTTGGCAATTTACGCAGTGATGCGCAAAGGAGGTAAACAGGCAACAGATAATCATATACAGTGACATAAGATGCGGGTCAAACTGGCAGAGAGTCTCATAACTAGTCCGTATCCTCCCAAAACTTTAAACTATGCCAGACTGGTAAATTAGGTAGCTCAAAGGTGTGGACCTTATTAGTTGATGAAAGCCTGCATTCAGATGGAAGGCTGGTATTTTTTCGTACATTTCTGTCAGCCCGGATGTTCGCAGCTGTATGAGCAAGAAGGTATGCCAGCTCACGTAATAATGACAGCTGGTGTTGGTTGCCTGCACAGGAGCCATGTCCCAGAAAGCTTATACCCGGAAGGGTGAGGGATACATATTCCGCACGAAATGTGCGGGTTGTGCTAGTACGTTGCCGGTGGATTGAGTTGCCCACCGGCGGGGATGCTGGGAAACTCTAGCCAGTTAAGATTAACCGTATGAAGCCAGTCCCGCTGCAACTGACGCTGCCGGTGCTATGAAAGCGCTCGTGCAGGAATGACCGCACCCAACAAGAGAAGAGAGTGGATGGTTAGAGGCAAAAGGTAACAGTCTGGTTTTGGGCTCACCATGCTTACTTCGCATAACTGTTTATTTACTTCGTAATTGCAAGTATTTTTTGCCAACGCAAAGGTTAGGCATGGTCAACCCACATTGCACTCCCCACACGGAAGAAATTAGCACCCTGTGGTAAATTTTCGTTAATTAAGTGGAATAATAAGCCGGCAAGACTATAAGGAGGCGAAGGTTAGCTTAGAAGGCACGATCTACAGACAGTTGTTGCTGTTGCAAAAGTAGAAGACCTGAATGGAAGCAATTTCACAATGACACTCTAAATGCAACATGAAATGCCATAAGTTATGTTGAGGGGTCAGCTGCTTTTGAAGCCAAACGCAGAGATATGACTGTCCGGTGGTTTGCCTTGGCTTTGTTAACTAGTTTTAAAATGTAAGCCCTTTGAATAATGACATGAACGAAGGGTATGGTGAAGTATCGACTGATAGGGGCAACCGGGAAGACAACGCCTGAGGAACAAGGAAAATTTGACTTCGTGGTGCAGACGTAAATTTAAGGGGATTCGCATTGGCATGCATTTAATGATCAAGGACAATTTTTCAACATGTCCACAAAGAACATTTAGAATTGAAAAGGATGTAGGTGTTAGAGTAGTTCGAAGCCGCAAGCGCATGGTTCCGATCTGAAGGCTGTGCGCATAAGCGGACAAATGTTGGTGGGATTGAGACGCAGGACAAATTATACAACGTCCGATGGTCGGATCAAGCTATAGGTAAAAGGGGTAACCCAATAACTTGCAATAGTAAGTATCCACGGAGAGGCGAAAAATGATGCCGGTTGCGAACGCACGCTAACTGAATGGAGAGAAGAGGCGACTAAAACGTCGACAAGGGTAAGCAGGAAGATCTAATCCGCAAGGAATCGCAGCTGACCGTGAGGATGGTTGTCCGAAGTAGGTATATCGTAAAGGAAGAAAACATTGCTGAAGATGGCATTTCTTAGAAACAATCGCCAGGGAGGTGAAAAGATGAAGACATCCGCTTGTGCAGGCCGGCCGAGGAAGCGATGGGAATGAACTAGGGATAGCCGTTAACCATATAAAGTTGAATTGTCGGCAGCAAAACTTGCCCAAAATGAGGTCTCAATTTCAGCAGGGACCTGTTCGTCTAAGTAAAAAAATGTTATTAACCAAGTGGTCATGCGGTATTCAACCGCCAATAGGTCGAATGTACGCGTGGACTCGTGAATCGGTTTGCAAAATGCACGCTGGCGTCGGATGAATGTACGCTTCTCCCGACCAAATGGAAGGGTTAAGTGATATAAAACTCCAAAAAAGGAGCAGGCACGGTATTTGTGGTAGCTGTGGTTGCCTGAAACACCCTGCACGCGATCTTTAGTGAAGCTAAGAATGCAAAAGCTTTTACAGCCAACCGACTGATGTAGGCCGGCTAGAAACCTAGGCAAATGGTTGGAGGGGATGAGGGGAAGCCCTATCCTCGAGAAGGGAGTCAAAATCGGAGAAGTATAGCGGCTATTGCACTAGATGACTGGATTGTGTATACCATAGGAATGGCCTTGTTGCAGGTCCCTGGGTTAGCCACAACGCTTTCATCCAAGAATGCCAGGGGCAGTGAACTTCAGCAGCCTCCAGAGAGGCTTGTGACTGGATACTGTACGCTAGAGTGCACGAATTCCTTAAGACCTGAATCCATAGAGCTTAATATATTGGTGGAAAACCATCTCCGTAAGAGAAAAGGGGGGAGGTGAAGGTTATCCAGGAGACCGCAGAGGATAGCTCTATGGACGGGGAGCGTGCAACAGAAGTCAAATCCGAACGCATTGACTCGGGCGATCCAAGGTGTATAGAGTAGGCGATCAAACGGTGAACCGATAGGAAGCCAGTGATTTGGGCTAGGAGGCACTGGATTTAAATAGAAAGCAGCTGCGCAGGAAGACGAAGCCAGATATACACACAGATTGGGCAGTAGGCAGAGAAAGTGGACGTGTGAAGGCTTGATTAGCTGCAGGTGGATAGGCAGGCTGAACTGGAAAGCCTACGGCGCTCTACCCTAAGAGGGCTTTCACGAAGGCAGATGGAATACATTTCGCGGAAGCGATGACAGCAGGGGGAATGGTTTATCCTTTCTTAGTACACCTACTGTGAATTGTTAAGTAGCCTTCCATTAATGGTAAGGATGCCTTGTAGGATCAACTAAAGTTCCGTATAAAAAAACTCTACTCGCATCTGCTCAGCAACCCTATTTACGCCGTTTTTGTCTTTCGATAAAATAAATCGAAAAAAAGGGTGAACGTCGGGCTGCTAAACAGATACAAGTAGGCTTATATTATCAATGGGGTAGAGATGCCACAGGGGACCACCAAGAAAAAATTGTGGCCAGAGCGATGGTAGTCGGAGAACAGAAGGGTGGGCGCCGGTGCCCATTGGGGCCAATGGGCATATGATTGCGCGGTAACACAATGAAAGAATATTAACACACCGTGGAAATTTGTTCTGCTGAAGTACGGAATAAATTGGTGAGGATGCATATCGGGTAGATGAACACGTGAAGCGCAACCAAAACCACTGGACTAGGCTATACTTATCAGAAAAGTGAATAGTCAAGTTGGAGACTAAGAAAATCCGAGCCAACCTGAGCAGCAACCCATCAGGAGTCGATTGGTGCGTCGGTTGTGTGACATCATTTTTACGCTTTGCGTAAGTTACGAATAGCGTAGTTAATCGTAAGGTGCAAAAAGACACCTGATTCAGGGAAAATAATTATTTTCTCCCTTGCTGATTTTCCTTATTGACAGTCAGTTCTAGATTTTTAGTCCAGGGTCTTGCAGACTGTGAATTTCAAGGTAGTAAAAGGTAATCAAGCTTGCCTCTCTTTGCACAATCAAACCCAGACCTGGATGGTTACCAACGTTTTTTAAATATTCAACAAAACAATCGGTCACTGCAAAAGATAGAACATGCAATGGCCGGTAGGAGATTTATCCAATGCCAAAGATTTCAACTGGAATTTATCACCTTATTTAATCTTTATTATCCGATTTCTCTGCATGTTTTTAATCTGGTGACGACGATAGTTTCTTCCTCGGGCAGTTTTATCTCGATACCCCTAACAATTACCACCTGTGATATTGTGGTTGACACCGTATGTATCGAATTTTTTCGGCGCCGCTGGAAATATTTTTATCGTGCGGAAGATCTTTCAAAAACGGCATTTTCGAAGATGTTGTTTTTCAACAAATTGCACCAAAAACAAACCTCTGCGAGCGAATAATAATTGCAGCCTAGTAAAACGAACCATCAGAAATTGAAGATCTAGGTCTTATCAAAGCTATCAAAGGTTGAGCTGTTTTCCCAATACCCTGCCAACACATGGCCCCTTTCACTTTTTGTGGTCAGACGAGGTCAAATGCGACCATGGCCATGCCTTTTTACGGAAATATCTGGAAATTCTCTCAGTGGTTCAAATGATCACTTTTACCTAGCAACAAACTGTCCTTATCTAAATAAACAACAATTCCTCTAGAAAATACTGGTAAACCTCAAAAATAGGCCATAGTGATTGATTTATATTCACTGATACCAAATAACATCATGGCGTCAAATCACCCACTTAGACGCCTCATTATTATTTCGTTTGTGTTCAGTGCCGTGGTCTTCTCATCCGGCTTATGTTTGTTAGCCCTTTGGTACGTTTTGCTGCATCTATTTCTTGTGCATTATATCTTACTGCATTACTTTATGACATAAGTGATTTATTATACACTGATTAGGGTATAAACAGGTCTATTAGCCGATCATCACTTCTACTGCTTAAAAGTGCAGATGAACCGTTCATGTATCATTTTTATTGCCGGCGGGTTGCAATGGTAAAACGTAAGTATTACGGTTTTCACTGGAGCACTATATGCCAGCGGATTGTACGCCAGAGGAAGGCGTTCGATGTTGGGATGGAGGAAACCCCCGTCCTCCCAAAGCCGCCGTTTGTTAATCAATCACTAGAGCTGGAAATGCCCGAACTAAGTCCAGAAATTTCTATAAGTCGGAGTTTTACGATTTTTCGTTACTAGAAGATGCAGAACCCCCAGAAATTGATCAGACAGTGGAGAAGGTGATGGGCAGGTGCTACCTGATAAATTTACGGAAATTCTGCTTGAAATGCAAAAATTTCACTGTCTTTATGAAGGATATGTTCCAAATAATGCGGCATCCAGAGCTGGCTAAAGACCCAAGGACGTTATTACAAACGCCTAGAACTTGCACTAGTAAGGCTCTAACGAAAGGACATTATGTTTATTTGGGCCTTGACCGTGGACTGATTTATGAACTATAAAATCGCCATGCAACGCCCATTGCCGAAATCTACTTTCAAATGCACATCGTGGCCTGCGCAATACAGATGCAGATAAATTCGTAAAGGTGCCCTAACCAATATTATCAACGACACCTATGCCCGCGATTACGTATGACCAGTAAAGGCTTACAATGGCTTTTACGCATGTGAAAGGTATGCTGCATTCTGGATTCAATTTCAACTACTACAGGTGTTGTCATAAGGGCAAATATCATGCAAATAGCATGGCATTTCTATTTTACAGTGGAAATCTGCGAATCAACAAGTCGTTTCGATTACAAGAGCACCAATGGCATCACAAGGGCATGTTTCCGTTCCTGGATTCGCCCATCGACATAATTGCCATAATTCCACTCAACTATGTGCATCTCATCTGCCTGGGTGTCATGTGTAGATTGCTACGTTCGTGGAAACTGGGACAATGTGGGTCTGTGGGGTCTTTTAAGGCTTTTATTTAGGCATGCAGTAAATGCATGTAGGCCGAATTTTCACGCAGGTGTAGAACACCGGAGTTTCTGTCATTATGGAAAGCTGCTGCATGCTGACAGTTTTTACTTTAAATCGGCCCTGTCCTTTTTTATCCTACCTTGACGACCCCCTACTACAAATACTTCTTAAAATTTTTAATCGCGGTGTACATATTTTCTCATCCAACTTTGCATATATCCTGCGGCGAGTATATAGGTGTTAAGGCTATCACGGTTAACCCTAACAGCTGCAATCTTCCAGGCCCGGTTCCTTAGGAGATGGGAGAAGTCTTGGGAAGGTAGAGCAGACGGAACAGTGTATTTTTTGCAGAAGGGCAAATGGGAAAGTTGCCAATCGGTCTTGCATGGCGTCCGACCGTGTGGCCCGTGGTACAGGGTGGCGTCGCCTGCCGCGACGTGCCTAGGCGGAATCCCAAGTTTCACCGGCCACAGCCACCAACGTGAGGTCTTGTGTGAGTGGGTCCGTGATTGGTTGCATTGCGCGAGATTAAGCCGTGTGTGTAGGTAGATGGCCCTGGTCCTTGAGCGATAGATAGGCCAGGGGTCTGCCATCATCGTAACTACAGCGTTGGCGAGATGAGTCCACGGTGGCGTTAAGGTCAACTACAAATATGTCTGTCTCCTTTTAAACAATTTGTTTAACATAATCCCGCCTTATATAGCTCTTGTGATGTTGTTTATGATGTACATTGTCTCCTTCATCTGCATGTGAGGATGTTACTTGTTTGGAGTGCTGGACAGTTATTCGGCATGTCCATTCGAGCCTTTTTAAGACACGTTAGCAACGGCATCAAGGGTTCCACCAACGTTACTTCACAGGTGTGCAGGTGCCTTTCTGAAAGACGGCTCTGTGAGTTACCAATATCTTCACTATTGTGAGAAGACGATACTGGAGTCACAGAGCCTTTTAAACTACTCTGGCGGTCGACTGCGATTTTTCACAAGGGGTATGTTCTGTCCACAGAGTCAATTAATAATTTCGTACTCATTGCACATAGGCCGTGCATCCTAACATCTGTGACAGCTACGGACATAAAATATCGCCCTCTTGGTGACTGGTACGACCTTTTTACACTCACTCACCTTCACTTTTATACTTTGTACATTTTTAAAGCTTCCGTTTTATCGGTCATGCCCTTAGCTGGTACAGTAGGTGATGTAATTTGTAAATGCGTTGCCTTTAATATTGACGTCCATTTTTTTCTTATTCCTCTACTGCACCCTGTCAATTCATAGTGATCCCTATTTCGTTATGCCAGTTTCACCAAAAACTTACTCACAGAATGTTGCCTTTAGCTTTGGTGGCCAATTTTCTCTTGTTCCTCTATTACACACTGCCAATTCATAGTGATCCCTTTTTCGTAATGTCAATTTTGATCAAAATTTACTCGTGGAATATACGACTTAGGTGGCCCATTTCGAAAGCATATACTCCATTGTGGAATTTCCTCACGATAAAGTGTTGACGCGGTGGCTGCGACCTGGTCTTACGACGCTGGCAGCATACTGTGGCCCAAAAAAACAGACAAAGGGCTATATTGTTGGCAAACAACCAGCGGCCATCAGACGGTACGAAGGTGTATGCAGCTAAAATGCTGAAAAGCGTGCCTACATTGCAGCAGGCGCAAAACGGTGCACGGAAGGCGGAAACACATGAGAGCATCTCTAGTTTCAAGTCGCATGAATTAGGTAAGGGCAGGAAAACCAGGTGTGCATTCCATATGATTTATACCGTTAGTTTTCTTCTGCAGACGTAAACGCACACTTACGTCTGACGCAGAAGACGATGACTATCCGCAGTAAAGACCGATGCAGCTGTCCAATTCGCCAACGCCATCCGAAGTACTACCGTTAGCCTTACTGTAACCATAATGTTTTAGGCCTAGTACAGAAGCCAATATGCCACATCTATCCACCCACTTTCGATTAGACCAAGGCAACTTACACTACCAGTCTCGATTCAGTAGCCAACTTTTATTATGTATTATTTAAGGCTGTCTATGGAGCTACCGGTACTTGCTTGCTTGTCATCTGTGGAAAACTTGTGTTGCCAGAAGCTGTTAAAAGCCATAGGTGAGATAAAGAATACAATGGTGGCGATTACCATTCAGCCATTTTATTTCATGTTTTTCTAGATTTTGTCCCTAGAAGTCAGGTTTTTTTCACTTAAAACAAACTCCTTATTTCGCACACTATTGACCTAGCAAAAGATTAAAACAAATACAATAGTCACTGCGAAAGGAGGGGTTTGGGTTAGGTTTTTTTCCTGCCTTTTCGGGTTTTTGACGGCGCCAAAGATGTGCTTTACAAATAAACCTTATTATTATTATATTCCAGATGCGGCCGCACGAATGTTCCATATACTTCTCCGAAGATATCAGTATTCAGGTTAACAAACTTTCTGTGTTGTTTATACTTGGGAACCTGTTTGATGGCAAGATATCTGATGTTCCCTCACAGGACTGTGAAAGATTTTTTTCAGTTTCAGTTTATTTGGTGAGGACAGTAGGCAATGCCTTTGAAAACCCTATTGATTACATGCCGGTGCGTCACACGCATTTACATGCATATACAAAAATGACCACTACTAATATAGCGTCGACAAGCAGTGTGTAACATTGTTTTTACAAATAAGTCAGATGGTTAGAGTTCAGACGTCGACGGACAACATGGTACGCATGTAATTGCCCAAGCATTGTTTGTACAACTGAAGGGAAGTGGCCTCCATGACTGACTGCGGGCAGTTGTTCCATTGTTGTGTGGCACGTTGCGTAAAGAATTCAGAACAGAGGTTGAGCTTGGACATCTTCGTGTGGGGTTTTATGTTTCCGAACTAGACGGACCAGTAAGAAGGATGGTTCCTTCCAATACCTCCTCAATGGGCTACCCCCTTCACACTTTGACGAAGAAAAAGCCCTCGGTGCTCTTATAAACTCCTCGATTTAACCATATTTACGGTGTCTAAAGTCAGTAAAACGCGCGACACAGGTGCTGTCTGCGATTTGACGGGGTTTCGTCGACCTCGACAAGGAATTCTTCAGAGAAACGTACGGAACGTTTCTTCGGTGTAGGCCTGGTGCCTGTGGTTAAAGAATGATTATATGCACCTGGAACAAGTGCAAGCGAGGGCTACGAAGATGGTCAAGAATTTTGGTCATCTGCCTTGCGAAGACAGATTTACTGAACTTGATTTATTTCCTCTCAATTACAGGTTACTCCGCGGTTAACTCATCCAAACCTACCGCATTGTCAGATGCCGCGATTGCACCCTAGAATTTGAAGAATTCTATGAATTGGCTCGGATGAATCATCTGCGGGGTCATCCCTTTAAACTGCAGAGAAAAATAGTTAATATGGATGTTCGACGGAACGCCTTCTTACAGAGGACCATCGCAGCGTGGAACGGACTCCCTGACGAGGTGGTCCTCGCAGATACTGCTGACAATTCTAAACGCAACCTGTATACCCATTTGCTGAGGAACTGGACAGATGTGCTTTACAAATAAACCTTATTATTATATAAGGAACATAGGGTCAGTAGCAGCAGTTTGCATCTGACTCACACCTATCACTGATGTTAAGCCTACATTTGTATCAGGTGCTATTGCTACGGTTGAACTCTTTTGCAATTGTTGGATATAAAAAGGGAGCTCAAGGGCGAAACCCTTTTTTCCCGTAAGGAAGTGACTTAAAGTGACTTCAGTAACTTATATTAAAACAACGTACTTCTATGGAAATTGCTGCTTCGCTTCTACTATCCTGTCGCCCTGGCAAAAGGCCACACTCGGATGCATATGTAATCCTCCTGACGCATCATCCAAAGATGATTTCAACCTTTGTGAAATATTAAGATTTATTTCAGAGTCCCCTTTCGAAGTTAAATTGATTGCTGGAGGTTTTAATTATCCTGAAATCAACTGGCTTTCAAAACCTTGTCCACCTAGATTTCAGCCTGTCCTAGATACCATTAGTGTTTCTTACTATGCTTAATATGATTTTTACAAACGGCACTGCTCCCTTCTTCGTTGATTTTAAGCAGCACGTGTTCTACATTGATCATGCATTAATTCACTGTTGCCATCAGCTTCTTGCTGTGAAAAGGCTACCACCATTCGTAAATATCACATTTCAGGTATTAGTTTAATCAACAACTTTCCTTATTCATTGGATTAGTAGGGTCTCTCTTCCATGAGCAACGCTGTTTGTCTTTCCGAAGTCAGTTCGGTTGTTTCTAATAAAATGCTGGAATCTTTTCTGACTAAAATTGCAAACACAGCGCATCAGAATAAACTGTCCCTCAATTTCTTTTGCCAAGGCTAAAGAAATGTAGGAGGTAGTTTAAAGATCTGCCTAGTATTTCGTTGTCAGCACATCTAAGAATCCAGAGATTTTCGAATTGGCTTCAGAAGTTCGTCTAGGACGTGAGATACAGAGAGCATCATGCGCACTTAGCTAACTTAACTCTGCAAAATCTGTTGCTCAACATTTCCGTCATCGGTCCTCCTCTAAACGGGGTCACAAAATTCCTCCGAACACACGTACGAGACTGGAGTGTTAAGTGCATTCTTTGATAAACAGTTTACGACCGAACTTGTACTGCTTTCTCCGTTTCAACTATAATCATGAAATACTCTCAGTACCACTGATTTTGCCATATAATTCATTCGTTAGAATATAATTCGGCTTAAAGCTCGCACTCTTCGCACTCTTCGGTATACCAAAATTAGTTTTTACAAGAGTATCGAGCTTTTCCAATTGCCTAGCCATATAAGTAAAAATGTATAAATGGATCAGTAGTTTCTTGTACCTCAGAGAACAGAGGGTCGTTGTTGGAAACTCGACCTCGAAGTGGACAAAGGTCGAGAGTGGTGTACTGATCCCTGCCCTAAGATCAGCCGATGGACAACTGATGACTGAAGACCAGATGAAAGCCTCCCTCCTCTCCGATTTCTTTCAATCCATCTACACCCGAGAACCTACAACTTTCGCTGATGGTACGTCCGCTCATCGACCGATAACTGCACCCTTACCCTCCTCCTCATTGCCCAAAATAGAAGACCTAGAGTTTTCATAGAACGATGTCAGGGCCAAAATACTCTGACAAATTACCTGGACCGGACAAAATTCGTGCACTAGTATATAGAAAATAAGCTCACGAACTATGCAAAACCCTGGCTGCCATCTTCCAGAAATCTTTTGACGAAGACAAACTCCCAGATGAATGGAAGTGTGCAAACATCACCCCCATCTATAAGGGAGGTTCATGACTTGATTGCGCAAATAACCTTCCTGTCATTTTAGTTTGCATCGCGTGCAAAGTAATGGAGCGTATTTTAACGAAGCATTTAATTTATTTTCTCGAAAGCAACAAAATACTATGTGATGGACAGCATGGCCTTCGCCCAGGACGCTATTGCCTCACGAGTGCTCTTTACTCACAGGAAAAGTGGACAAAGGCCGCAGATAAAGGCTATCCAATTGATGTTATATTCTTCGACTTCAAAAAAGCCTTCGATAGTGTACCACATAAGCTTCTTCTGCAGAAGATTTGGGACGTGGAAATTCAAGGAAAGATGTATAAATGGATCAGTAGTTTCTTGTCCCTAAGAGAACAGAGGGTCATTTTCAGAAAACCAACCTCAGAATGGACAAATGTCGAGAGTGGTGTACCGCAAGGCTCAGTTTTGGGTATGCTGCTACTCCTGATTTATGTAAACGACTGCCTCAATGAGCTTGATTGGGCAGCTGTCATGTTTGCGGATGGCATAAAAATATGTTCTGAAGCTAGCTGTGCCGACCACGCAAGAAGGTTACAGTCAAACATCGATAAACTTTTAATTTAATGTACCCAAGTCTCTGGTGTTACAAATAAGCCCGTGTCGAAAATTGTGGCAGAAACACATGTATTTTATCAATAGCATCGCATTAAAAGAGGTTGATACGCACAAAGATCTGGGTATATGGACAACCGCAAACTTGATGCCAACAGAGCACTGTAAAAAGACCGTTCAGAAGGCAACGAGTACCCTGCACTGGATCAGACGAGCGTTCAAAATCTTCCCACCTAAACTCTTCGGAAAAATAGCTGGCACCTTTGTGAGACCACATCTTGAATATGGAATGCCAGTTTGGACAACGCGGTTAACGAAAGATATGGACCTTCTAGAACAGGTGCAATGCAGGGCTACAAAGATGGTCGCTGGTCTCGGAGACTTACCATATCACGATAGATTGATCGAGCTTGACCTTTTTCCTTTGTCTTACAGAAACGTTCACTGCAGCCTGCTCTGGACATTTCGGATAATCCAGGCCCACAGTTCCTACCTGAAATTGGAGGATTTCTTCGGTTTAGCAAACACAACTCAACTGCGTGAGCGTCCTAACAAGGTCACAAACGAACGCACTCGATTGGACCTCCCAAAATATTTCTTTAGCCAACGCGTGGTCCAACATTGGAACTTGCTACAAAGCAAGACGGTATCCCCTGACGCAAATGAGGGATTTTAAAAGAAGACTCGCTGTCATTCTATTTGACAAAAGACGAGTTCAGCAACACGAATTCCTACTGCCAGCATTGTCAACAATTCTTCTGGCTCTAGACTGTTTTCATACTGTTTCTTCCCAATTCGTTCGAAAGTCTATCATAGTATCATATGTCTTCCTACAACTTCATATTGTTTGTAAGAATAATATGGTTTGCTTGACATAAATTAGGTCCTCAAACGCATTCCTTGCCTGTAACCCTTCAATATACATACATTTGCTATATTCTCAATCTATCTCTTAAATGGATTTTTCCTGACTCGCGGAAGACATTTATTTTTCCTCTTGTCTTCAAGTCAGGATCCCGTTCGGACGTGAATAATTACCGAGGCGTTCATAAACCCCGGCCCTAGCCAAACTTCTAAAAAGGGTAATTTTTAAGCAAATTCTCAATGTTTGCCTATAAAATAAGCTTTTAAGCGACTCACAGCTTGGTTTTACATCTGGTCGATCATGTGAAACGTGTCAATTATCTTTCATTAACCTCGTCACTTCTCTTGGTATCGACCAGCAACCCGTGATTGTCGATGGTTTAGATAAGGTCAAAGTTAATCGCAAGGTACCACACAGACGTCTTCTTGGGAAACTGCAAGCAATTGGCATCCGTCCTCCTCTCCTCGACTGCATTGGTTCCTATTTGTCTAACCGCAGCCAGAAGGACTTAGTAGGTAATAGCTACTCGACAGCTCAGTTGATAATGAGTGGCGTTTTTTAAAGCACACTCTTGGGTCCTCTACTCTTGATTCTATACATAAACGAAATTTTAACTGTCCTGAAAAATTAACTCAACCTCATTTATGCAGACAACCCGAAGTGCACATACTCATTATTGAAGGACATCGCCAATATATGCGTTCATGAAATATACGCAGACCTGCTTACACTCTCATGTTGGATTGCTACCGGACAGGTGGCAAGTGTAATTTTATGTGATTTGGCCCCGCCAAGTTTCATGGAACCCTAGTCTTTTCAAATACTTTACTTCTAAAAGGATCCACTATAGAGGACTTAGGTTTAAGTTACACAAATAAAGTAGCATTATCGTCTCATGTGGATCGAAATTCTGCAAAGGCTGCACCGATATGGAGTTTTATATCTTATAATTTCTCCTTTCTGGAATAAAGTTAAAACTGTACCGCATGTTTGTTCTCGCCATCCTAGGATGCTGTTGTCCCTTCTTTGGTCTGACGAATGTCCCTGACCGCTGCAGGTGTGAAAATATTGAAAGAGTTTTTACTCGAAAAATATTTGCCATTCGTCAATCCACTATTTCTTCTATGTGCTGTTGAACATCGTGGCGGGCTTTTCTGCTCTCGTCTCTTTGTTATCGCTGATATTTCAACGATGATCTCATGACCTCTATATTTTCGTCCTCGTTTTGTCCCCAAGTGTACTAGTGATACCGATGATGGAATCCCGCTGTCTCGCCTACCTGATGGTCGTTCTAACAAACAGCCGTATTTTTATGTGTTGGTGAACAGGAGCCTAAAACGGATAACCAGAGTAAATGCCTACAAAATGCATAAACTTTGCTATAAAATATGAAACGCGAAATTCCAGACGTAGAAACTGCCTAGCAGCAACTAAACTACTACGAAATACTTCGATAAGAAACGGTTAAAACTAAGAGACAATGACATAAAAGGCACCGAAATGGCTCACTGGATCCGAAGCCTTTTCCACAACAGTAGCCAGAAAGTTGAATTACAATAAAGGAGAATCGACCAAAGTTACTGGCCAAGTTCAGTCACCTGGTCCAGCAAAGCTGATCACCACAATTGATAATGCGCTTAAAAGTGGAAGGTCTTGCTTTAGGACCTTTTTTCAAGCACAAATGTCAGATAATTTGGCAGTCACGCCAAAAAAGGGAAGTCGTTCAGCGACGTGTATTGAGCATGTGAACCAAGCTGCGGAAGAGTGGCATATACTCAAACAAAACTAGGTATATAATGATACATTGAAACAAACGCAGGCACAGTTATATGATGCTTCCAGCGGGAAGGAGCGTTTTGAATCCTCACATGCCCTCCTCCACATCTGTGTATTTTTCTCCCCCCAAGAGCGATAGTCGGCTATTTCGTCTAAAAGATGATCAAATCACATTCACCTTATACAATTTGCAAAAAAGCAATGAGTTTTACATTCTATAAAACGAATCTACTATTATAATCCATATTGTTATGAAGAGCAGTTTTTTCTCCTTAAGGGTTGATGTGCACTGCACATATTAAAAAAACAACGTGGTACAGAGTGTCAGCGTTCCTCTGTAAACTATCTAGAAGCAGTAAGGGGGTATGACAGCATTTGGGGGTTACTTGATACATAACTAATTCGGGCTTATTAGCCTTCATCAGCAAAGTATAACCTTGAACACCAGCTGGTCGGACAACACAAACAAACGCACACACACAAACGGCGCAGTTCGAACACCACTGGTGTCTATCAGTTGGGTCATAAGCACTTCATTGAACCGCAGTTCATCAGCGCCTCGCCACCTACCATTTGCTGTCACTGTTGATCAGTTATACATTCAAATGCTGTCATACCCCCCTGACTGCAATTATGACTTGGCCAGAATCGGCCTGGAAGGCGGTCACCCGTTGGGGACCTCTGACCACCACATGAACTTTGTTAAGTTCGGAAGCCTATTCGATCGATGTTCGCGTATTCCTGAGTGAATTAACTTTTAAGGTTGCGAAAATTCCCATCACAGAAATCCGAAGAGTAATTGGTGAGCATACGTATACTTTCAATAAATTCTCATCAGGCCATTAGGTTTATATGGGAGGGGGTAAAGCGTAAATTAGACGGAACGCCACGCCTCGCAATCCCATCATCGCTAGCTTTCCGCAACGTCGTTAAGGTAAGTGATTATTCCACACCCCC
>JAYGXS010000001.1:29547402-29578346 GCA_036362985.1 Ligula intestinalis
AATGAAACATTACCAACAGAAATTTCCAGCATCAAAGACGCCCTACTTAAACGTGGATATCCTTCATGTTTCATTCAGAAATACAGTAAACCTTTACGGCTGAAAATTACGGAACAGTTTGTTCCAAAAAAGCCCGTTTTTATATCTCTACCCTTCAAAGGTGATAATGTATCAAATACAATCAAACGACGTTTGCGATGCACCATAGAGAGAACGTACAATGCAGCTGCATTGGTGTTCCTCAGCCCTATTAAAGGCCTTCCCGTTAACGGGACAAAAGATGCCTTGTCTTTGCACGCCACTCCAAACTGCGTCTATGAATATACATGCACTTGCGGATGCAAGTACATCGGGCGAACGCAAAGGCAATTGGCGACCAGGGCAGCTGAACATTTACCCTCTTGGCTTTTTAAGCAGGAAAACAAAGTACCTCGGTCCTATATTACAAAACATCTATTTGACAGTGGTCACTCTGTCGATCTGAAAAAATCTTTCCGAGTTCTTGTTCGAGCACGAACAAACCGGACATTACGCTACATGGAAGCAGCCTACATACGGCGGGAGAAACCCGACCTATGTAAGCTATTAGAACATGTTGCTAACCTACAGCTGCCTTGGGGTCCATAGGCCTACATTTAGTCACCTTTTAGTTGTTTTTGTGTTGTTTCCCCCCCAAATTTCCGCCCTTTCCCGAGTTACGTTGACAATATGAATGGTCACTTACGCGTAAATTTGACCTTGCTTTTATCGATTTTGTTAATATTCAAATTGTGCTATAACCCGCTTGTTATTCATTCATGCAAAGACGGGCCGCAGCTGACGAGCCGTCACGAAATTTATTTGATCGAATAAATTCTGCCATATTCGCTTGCTTCAAGTATATGAAATTGCTGCAAGTTTGTCATCGTTTCATCACCACCGATACGTTAGGCACAACGAAGACTGGGATCAGTCATTTGAGTTAATTTCACTAACCTCCACTTTCTATCCTGCTTTTTTTCTACAAGAGCCCTGTTGTTGATTGGTGTTAATGTGGTAATCGCAGGTATCCACATCGAAACCTCCGCTTTCCCCGCGGCGAATTTACGGATGTTCTTCATGAACTCTCCCCTTCTGCGATTGGGAGGTAAAGACTGACTCCCGGTGAAAGCCACATCCATGTGCATTTACTCTTACACTTGCTCCTGTGGAGCAGGATACATTGGCCGAACAACGAGGAACCTGGAAAAGAGGGTACGTGAGCACATACCGGCCTGGTTAAGTAAAGGTAAAACTAGATCGATCACGAGTTTGATTCTAGTACATCTTGTCGATACGAATCATCTAGTCGATACTAACGAAACCTATCAGGTTGCCTACCGGATACCAGCTAACTTTTCCAAGAGCCTGCGCCAACGGGTGCTTACAACAGCCAAAGCGGTGGCTACACGGCTAGCGAATCCAGTGCTGTGTTGTCAGAAATCACTGACACACGTCCTTGCACTTCCGTGGCCGACCCTGACGATAGATGGCAATCACATTTCGCCCCCACCCTCCAGTGATAGTCGCTCGCTTCGTGCAAATAGCATCTACATGTTTCTGACCTCTAATCAACGCCCGCAGCCTAATCCACTTTTCCTGCCTCTCCCTCCCTCCCCAACACAGGAACCTCTACACGCCGACCTTGCCATGCGAGCCACGTGTAAACGATTAATTGTAATCAGACTACACTTATAAACCCTGCCCAACCCTACAGTTTTCATATAGTCGGAGCTCTATTATAAACTATTTTAGAACCCAGGTTTTCAAAGTATTCCCTACTGCCTCCGGATATATCTCAAAACGGTTAGGCCTATTCCTCTCGTTTTTCTTCAAATTGCCCAGGACGCCTTTTCAACTTCCTATCATTTGTCACTCATATCAACGTCTGGATCGTGAGGCTCTTAGCGATTAACCTTTGAAGTCCGTTCACGTCAAAGATTTTCGGGTCATTATCTCCAGCTTATTTAAGCACCTCCAATGCCTACTCATTGTGTTTTGTAAATTTAGGTTCTTCTTTTATAAGCTAGCACTTTATGGACATTGACGATTCGAGCATTCACAAGTTCGGTGTCCTCACTATTTGCCTTCACTTGCACTTTTTTATTGTCCTCGTCTTTTGCGCAAGACCCCTCCCCGGAGGCTCAAATGATCTTACTCAGCCCAATTAATTAAATGGCAGCAACCAGGGTTTTTTCCTCGCAGGCGCAGACGCCTTCCAATGCGTCGAAGAGCCTGCTGCGATAAAAGCTTCCGTATAACATGTGAAAAGGTACCTCCATACGACAGGCGGCCCTGCGCTAGGTTCCAATAAAACTTTAATAGTAACCCCAAACTCTTCTGGAATGTATCGCAAGAGGGGGGACGTATCTGCATCCGTATCCTATCGAAGATGTCACTAAATGACGTCCAAATTTGGGTTCTTAGTGTATGCGATCTGGTAGAGAGGGAATCTTAAGGTGTATTTTGCGCATTATTTGCAACTTTGACAACTTTGTCTTATAACTTACAGAATTCGGTTCAAGCTGAGATCGAAAAATTACTTCCATACGGTAATTGGCTCTCACAGCCATGCCAATAAGCGGCAGAATACCGGCAAAGTGTGGCTAGTCTTTTAGCTAGGCAAGGATGGTTAATAAGTACATACGGTATACTACTGTCTACCTGTTGGCAGTTTGTGAATATTCCGCACCTATGCTGCAGTGGCTCATGCACTTCGACCCAACTACTTAATCTAAATTTTGGTCTGGGCTTTTAAACCTTAAATACGCTGATCTAATCCAAATTCAAAATAAATTTCTGGGGAAATGATTAGTGGAAATTCCAAAACTGGCATATCTACCAGAAAGCACACAGGGAATGCTCGGGCACTCATGTGCCGGACACCTTGCAGCTGCGTCAAGCATTGGTAGAGTACAGGTGAAACACGTGTCCGGGAATGTAGGTAGTACCTGTGCCGCCAATATGGCAAATGGCTACGTAAATGGTTCTGATTAAGCCCTTTGGTAACGTGATTTTCATTTAAAGACTAAGAGTTCCCCTTGTTTGACATATATTATGTAGAGGCCTAGAAGCGACACTTTGTTCAGTTTTCTGGATGCGATTATGGCTTCCTGTCACTGACACTTAGTTCAGACCCCAGCTGAAATATACGATGTAGTAGTCTGGTATTAAGGCATTAAAGTCTGATGTAATTACTCAGTTCACAAGTGGACGCATAAAACTCCACTCAACCCGCAAAATATGCAAACTCCACTTGTATAGGAGAGGTTACGCAAAGAAAAGGTTGCCATTCGACTGGAAACTAGCTGTTGCATAGGCTTAATGCGCTTAATGCTTTATCTTGCCAGTTCTATTTAGCTTTATAAGACCGAAGGCGTTGCACTTAACCGTCAGTTACCTACTGAGTTGGATGTGGATATAAGTAACCTCGCATTACGGCTAATTTTTCGGGTATTTATTCCCCTGTCCTAATTCTAAAACCAACCCTAACGATAATACTAAACTATCCTGGAATTAAGTGTAAGACGATCAGAACTATGGACGAGGGTACCTGTATCCGTGCCTTACCAGAGATTTCACTCAGTGATGTACCATTCCTCCTTGTTGATGGCACTTCTAATTTCGAGCAGCCCTTTGTTCTCAACTCTTTCAAGTTGGCACACCCAAAAAGTCAATAGAACACATTTCGTCCCAAACGCACTGCCGCCATCACGTCTACAACACATTCATAGTTCTGTCAAAGATAGATGTTGTTATGTGCATATTGAATAAGGGCGCTACCATCTTAATTTAATGCCCGATCTACATCGAACCAGGTCGCTGGCTGTTTGTTTTGCCCCAAGATCCATTTCATTGCTCGTCTTTTCACTGACTCGCAGCGCTATGCTGACTGGCATCAGCGGTCCAATTTCACCGAACATGTCGCCTGGCAACCTACGTCATTCCTTTGTCCCTCAGCTCCGATTTTATTCTGTTTGCTTTGGTTTTCCTGGTTGTTCATACAACAACACGAATATTTGCAAACTCAGAAGTCAGGAAAGACTACTGGGGTTGGACTTACGTGTAATGTGATAAAGATCTTTACAAGGTGCGCTGCAAGCAATTTCTACTAGCTGTCTCTTCTTGAAGCTGCGTTATGAGCTGTAGTGGGCACCACTGTGTGGATCCCATGATAGCTGACTCACCACGCGAAGGCTGCAGTCACGCTGATTGCCCGCAACCTATCCATCTCTTGCTCAATGTATGGCGCGACCTACTAACACGCCCAGTCTCGTCTGCGCACACACCGCGGTGTGACCTCGCGCGGTCCAACGAATCACCATTAAGTCTGACCGAGACAAAAAGAGCTTTCAGCGGCCGCCCGTATTACTACCGCTAGGCCACACTCCGGATCTAGCCCGCCTCGCGACTGGATGTGCGCTCCGGCAGTCAAGACTTCGCCCTTAATATTCTTCTTTCCGTCTGTAAAGAATATACTCTTCCTTCTACTCGGGTCTTCCTATGACTTCTCTTATCTCCTAACGACTTGGGCCTGACATATTGTAGCCGAAAGGGTTAAACTTTCTAAACCTTAACACTACGCGATGACGAGTGACTTCCCGACTTGTCCGTGCGATAAGTCAGTGTCTGCTGTCTGTCCTCTTTCACCACCTGTTTTACATTGTGCCCAATTTCTCCTGTCTCCCATGTACAAGGGGAAAATATATTTCCACAACGTTGTACAGTATGTGGCTTTCTGATATCCGGGATAGTCTGGGCCCAAATCAACAAAAACAAATGAATTACCTACAAAATCAGTCTTACCTGGCTTTCCAGAAGGTCAGGACTGGAGTGCATACTATCGTGCCCATTTGGCACTTTCCTTTCCCCAAAAACCCATTTATGCTAACGCGCTCCTGGATATTATAGACGCTTTACCAACACCTGCAGCTGCAGCAATCGGCTCACTGTAGTCAGTCACTGCAGTTTCCTCTGTAGACGCTATTGTTGACGCTTTTTGCAAGGGTTTTTTAAAGAGCCGTTTTGTCACCTCAGCCACCAGCAGAACCACAGCCTAAGTAACTAAAATCCACATTCTTTCGTGG
Source organism: Ligula intestinalis (assembly GCA_036362985.1). Classification (NCBI taxonomy): domain Eukaryota; kingdom Metazoa; phylum Platyhelminthes; class Cestoda; order Diphyllobothriidea; family Diphyllobothriidae; genus Ligula; species Ligula intestinalis. The sequence goes on from JAYGXS010000001.1 coordinate 29,552,508, forward strand.
CTCTTTTAACCTCTGATGAACCCAACACAAAGTGCAATCTCTCATCAACGGCATATTCGGCCGCTTTCGAGGTCAAATCCGAAACTCAATCGGGGCTTATGATGAACTCGCTCAATGAAGCTATGGCCTCCTTGTGTTAGTTATCCGCACCACCAACGAATTTCTTTTATGGGGTGCACGATCGCCGGGGGTCATTTATAGCTCTAAGTTAGGAATTTCTAGAGATTTCGGAAGCCTCAACCAAACACTGACATCTTGGATGCCAGTGTTTTCGTGCAATGTTTCAACCAAGCGGTGGTTCAGCTTTGAGCCAACCCAGAATCATGTTGTTTACATGTTTTTTTTGTTTATTTCATCTAACAACGCTGTGATGTGATGAACCCTACCACAAAATGGCGAAATTCTAACGAATTCCCAAACCCCTAAGATAATCTCTCAGACTTAGATTGAATCAATCCTCGCGCGCCGACTCCAAAAATTCGCAAACGTTCATTTATGCCGATGGCCTTAGAGGTGTTTGTTCACAGGCTAAGGACAATGCAAATGTTTACGTTGAAGAGATTTACTCTGACCTATTATGCTTGTGAAAAAAGAGTTCAACTTGTTAGATGGAGTTTTCTTCATTCAAATGGATTTTCTTGTGTTTTGACCCCATGACCTTTCAAAAGAGCTCACTCTCAGAATGCTTCACAATAAAGGACTTAAGCCAAAATTATACAAGTTAGCTTACTTTATAATCTCATGCTGATGGTATTTCGGAAAAGGCTGCACAGATATGTGGTTATATGCCCCATAATGATTTCCTTCTTAAAATGAGGCTAAGACTTTATCAAATTTTTATTCTTTCTGTCCTTCTATATTACTGTCCAGGCCAAACGAATGCTTGTGCTCGCAGCAAAGTCGAATATGTTCAGTGTGTTTATCCAAAACTCTTTGCCTCTGCTGGATCCAATATTTCTTATACCAAGGGATGCTGATTAGCGAACCTTAAGTTTTTATGAGGTTAGAAGACACGAAGTAGGCCTTAGCTTTCTGCTTTGTTGTAAGACTAGCCATAATCTTCTATGTATTTGTGCTCTCATTCTCAGCATATCGGCCTCATCTTATGAGCAGTCTATTCTCCCCCTTTTACCTCTAAGTATCAACGCTTGCTCTTTCCTCCATCCACGTTTGTCTTCTTGTGGAAAATCTTTCCCTAAATCTCTAGTCATCGCCTAACGTTTCGTTATGCAAATTACGTAAACTTTTTACCTCGGAAGGCCTTAAGTCATTATTGGCTGTTTTGTTCCCAAGCACTCCACTTCTGGACCTTGAAAATGATCCTCCTGGGATTAAGGTGCAGATACTGCATGCTTTACTTGTCCAAATTAAAATCTGCATAGAGATTTCACAACCTCCTGCTTTTAATTGGTTGCTACGGCAACAGTAGCTTATGCAGCCCCACTCATTAATCCCTACAACCTGCATGTTTTCCTACGAAAACGGTGTTTATCGGGTTTTATGGGCGGGAAATAAGGACACACAGTGGAATATACTTTTATAAATGCGAAATGCATTTTTATTTTACTGTATTTAGAAGTGTTGTTGGTTTATATCTGTAGATTTTCCTCATCTATATTATCATTTAACTTATTGCAGAAAAACCCGATTTTCAAACTGCAGGTTTCTTGAATTTCCCGAAAAATTGAAATGGTGTTAAGTATGTCGTCTACTTAAACTTACCTATGGTTTAACTTACCGTTCTGTAATTTACATGCGGAAAAACCTGCTCCCAGCGACCGCGGGTAGCAACATCGACTAAATTTTTCACTCTACACTTACTTCTAAAAATAACCCTTTCTACCTATCCCATTTCCCCACCCCATAAAACTCTATAACCACCGTTTTGCAGGACAAAATGTTGGGTCTAGGGGTATATGAGGGGAGCTACACAAGCTACTTTTGCCTTTGCTACTGTTAGTACCCTCGCCCCCCCCCCCATGCAGCGATAATTGTGGCGGCGGTTAGCGTCATTTCCCCATTTCGACCCCAAGCGATCAAGACGGATTCCTCTGCTTTCCATATCTGCTGGTAGTTTGATCTCTCAGCCAAGATATATAATGCCCACATCTCCCTGAGTTTTAATTATCCAGCTAGCTTCCTCCTTACCTAGACACTGAGTGTACTGTGGCTGATCCCGTCGGGTTCCTCTTATCTCGTCCCTTGACAGATATTTTGCTATCATCCCTAAAGTATTATGATTGCATCTGCAGTAAATAGGCGCACCCAGTTTAGGAATTATATCTTAACGAGGGACATTTCGTAGCCATTTACACTCTCACCTGTAAATTCTTACCTTCGTACTGCTCAAAAGTCTTTCTTTCTCCTGGAAAACTAACTAAAGTACCTTCCTTTTGTTCTTTTTTTAAAAGCAAATCTGAAGGCTTTTTCACTGTTAACTAACTCTTTTTCCTGCGACTACTTATTTTATAAACAGAATCTGTATAGTTTATGCATACTCGTTCTTAAATTCATTCCGAAATTCATTTTAAATGGACCATGTAGGTAACTTTATGGGTGTCGAAGTAAACAATTTATTTGCTTATTACTTATTATCAGCCACACATCTTCCTCTGATTAACACGTAATCGTTGGGTCATGACATTCCTATGCGTCCTCTAAGTGTAGTGGACATTGTCTATTTCAGCATACACGTATCTGCTACACCTGTGATTGTTTCCTGTCGAATCAGCCTCCGTGATGTAACAAAGTTTACCAATTTAAACGTAACGATTTATAGCAGTGGCTCAGAACAGCTCAACCCACTCTCTCCTCTAGGTAAGGAGACTTGGTACCGAAGTTCTCTCTCGATGGATTATGTAAAGTTATGTTCCGAACTGACTTGCCCTCCGTCACCTCCAAGTAAGCACTGGCGCCAGATCGAGGACAGCAACGGGGAGTTTTTGGAATGGACGACGAATAATGTGGCCAGACCACCTCAGCTGCCCTTCCTGGATGGTCCCCGCGACGTCACTACAGTGGGTTCCCAATTACCTAAATCCCGCAAAAGCCGATGTAATTCATCCCAAATATGTTCTCAGGCAACCATGGTCAAACAACTTGAGTCTTTTATCATCTTCCACTCACACAGGCCAACATTAACCATCGAATTGGAGGATTGAGCAAACAGATGTCCGTTACGTGCACACAGTGAAATCGGCTGGTAATGACAGCAGTGAATATCATCGCAATCAATGCCTTTCAGAGCGTCAATATCGACACTAAACTACCGGGCGTCAACGCCCACACCACCGTATACGTTCGCATTACATCGAATTTCCCTCCATCTATCAGAAGAGAAGGGGCCCAGGTGCATAGGCCTGGGAGAGTGAAAATGCTGCTATAGTAAGGGTGAGGTGGACCATCAAAGATGAGAAGGTTTTATCATGACTGATCCTCATGTCTCACACTGACCGAGCATTCAGCGGTAAACCTCCATTAACATGGCGACAGAGTTACTCAGTCACGCAAGGTCTATAACTAACTGGGGGGAAATAATTTGGTCGTTTCCTTCTGTCATCAAAGTTCAAGTTCACTAACATGGAGTGTGTTATTTCAGTCTCTCAGTTTCTGTACTTATTAATCGCTCCCTCCGCTGTCATAGTGCATACTTTTTGGGTGAACTTAGCGTTGGGAGACAAATAATTCTGTCCCTGCTGCTGCAAGGTGTAGTTGGCGATTTTCTGAAGACTTTAATACCTACCGTTGAACATTTATGGCTGCCCCTTTGATTCGGAGTTATATGGGCAGGACTTCGGCTCTGCTGAAAGATGGGGTCTTGCAACATCGCGACGCCTTGCGCGTGACAGTTTTGGTGGTGGTGATGGTGGGTTCGAGCAATCATCCGAAACGTCGGCCAATAAACTTCTTTCTCCAGCGATCGCACCCTCTTCTTCTGAGGCGTATGGTTTATTTATCGCGAGCAGGATCTCGCCATGCCATGGCTACCACTGAACCAGGATTACATGGCGTATCGGCGAGCCGTAAGTGTTTATATTTGCATCAGTCATTTTAAAGGCTTTTTATGAAAATGTTTCACACAAGCAGTCTCTAGCATTGGCTCACAGTGATTTTTTATTTCCATCCTGTGATACGCTGACTCAAAAACGTAACCATGGCAGTCGTGGCAAAAAACTTACTTACTGGCGGCTCATGGTTGTCGTAAAACAATGCTATCATCGGGTTTTGCAGTATTCTTTAAGGCAGTCGACGGCATGAAGGAAGCCCAGGTCCACGTATTTCGGTAGCAACAACTTTCTAATTTTGAAATAGTTTCAACGTCACTGAGACGACTTACTTAATGTGTGATAGCGAGGCAAGTAGACAGAAGAAAATGGAGGCGACTTGGGGTATTAACATGTTAGTTTCAAACTGTGAACATACTGATGACGGTCCCATCCTTGAAATCATTAGAAAATTGGCCTTGGCATCACATATACTAGAATATAATTTTATGGGTAGCAGACGGGGTTGCCGCACTTGCAGACTTCTGGCGGGATCGCGCTGAATCCCGCTGCTTCTTCGTATGGCAGTTGGTGCACGTTCTGGATATTTTTAAGTGAGGAGGGCCGGAGTCCAGGTCAGTGTTGATTTCAGCTTGGGGAAACCGGTCGGTGGCAAAGTTGAAGACTGATGATGGGTGACTTCGAACACTTCGGAATTGCTCAGCCCAGCACTTCGACATCTGTGACTTTTCTGTCAGAAGTGTTGTTCCATCGGAGCTAAGAAGCGGAGCGCTTCCCTCGATGAAGATGGTTTTTATGAAGTCCAAAAAATTATTTGCTTCATTGTAATGTGCATAGCTGGGGATTACCTCAGCTTTGTTAGCTATCTAGGCGTGTTGTATCTCCCACTGCCGTTGCTGCATAATTCGACGGCACCTGACGAATGTCGCCTTGCTGGCCTCAGTCCAGCAATCCATGTAGGTTTTGTGTAGTCGCTTTTTCTCAGCCAGTTGGTTGCTGATATCAGCGTCATCGTCATTACATCAGTCTAAAAGTTGAAGACATTTGCGTCCGAGGACGTCCAGGGCAATAGACTGGATGAGGTTTCGCAGTAAAAACCCTAGTTTGTCTATGGTGGCTTTATCAGCTGGAGCCCACAGATGTTCCAGCGGCTGAACCGATTGGTCACTGAAGCCAAAACCGTAAGCAGAAAAATACAAACGAACAATATTTATTTTATTTTGGGGAGTACCACACCCTGCGGCTTCCTTTGAGGTTGAAGTTGGAGCCTCATTTTAGAGACTATGTCGTGGTTATCCTACAATTATCAACATCACCGATCCTCATGTTCACCAGCTCGCCTCTTGGCAAGAAAACAGCCCATCACCTGCCAGCATCGTGGTCATGAGTACTTCGATTGACAGGAGAAGAAAGGGGCCTTTATCAGTACATTCACTGAGACCATGGGAACCCAGCGTTCCCTCCCAGACAGCATGGCCTGTCCCGACGCGACCAAGTAAATCGACAGGGACAACCATTTTGTCCGTATTCGACACGGTCGCCAGAGAGGTGTGCGATTCCTCGTTGAATTTGTTTATCGCCTCGTCAGAGTTGGTCATTAGATAAAAGCGAGACGATGGTCTTGGTGCCGGGAGTGGGTCCCTCAAGAGAAATGCGCAGCGCCATCAGTCGGTCGTTGGTGCCCTGTGGCAGACGGAGCAGTAATCTCACGATGTCGTTCCGAATGGTAAAGGCGACGCCAGCATCGTGTCACTCTGCCTTTGAGCGGCCGCTCCAGAAGAACATGTAGTTTGGCATCAATTTCCTCCGCCTGAACCTGTTTAGTGAATCGAGTCTCACTGAGAGCGGATGACTAGCACTGTTCTCCATTTCAGACGGTTGCTCCTAAATAGCGAATGAAAATTCTGGACTAGTAACGTTACTTTACTTACTCTGGCTGCTCGTAGGCTACGGTGGAGCGATGAGGACGGGAGTAGTTGCTGTTATTCCTTGTTTATTGCTGTGTTTCAAAAACATTTACAAGCCACAGTGTACTTGCAGATTGCGTGATTTTCCAGCACTTATTTAGAACAGCTTTTCCAGCCCCGCCCCACTCAGCGTGAAGGCAAGCGGTGCGTTCCTTAAGAGATTTGCTTGGGCCTTCTTGCCGGCTGCAGAGTGCTATTAAGGGTCAAAACTTGATTTTTAGGTTTGGAAGATCCGAGTTACTCTGGATCATCTGCGATATTCCATTTCACTTTCTCCTTGGGACTTTTGAAGTGGATGGAAGGTAAAAGGAAGGGCAGCAGAAGTACTGGGTATGAGGTCACAGACAACGCTGTATACCCTTGCCTACTTTAGTTTGCCGATTAATGCGATTACCGGGCTGTGGCTGTTAGGCAAAGTCTAGTCCCGGGGAGTCACGGATGAGAGTTCATTGATAGTTAAGAAACTTTAGGTGAAGTCACCACCTGCACGAAGCAAGTGGGCGTGTGGTGACACGCTCCGCGCATATAAACATGTGCCAAGGCTCACCGCCACCAATGAGTACACACTCACTTGCCACCTACACCCGTCCGTCTAGCCAATCCATCCGACCAATCACTTATCAAAGCCGACTCACACAAAGGCCGTTCCAGACGCTGTGGTGATCCCCACAGTCATTTTTCATCAGACGTGGCACTGTGGCCGGCGGTGGCTTGCTCCTCTGACGGTCAAATCCTCTTATCTATTCTCCATTCCTTCTCTACAGAATAAACTCTTCCTACCATGCTGGCCTCCCACGAATTCTCTTCTCCTAAGGAACTTGCCCTGAACATCGCAGTTGCTAGGATTTAACTCACTTGACCCCCTGTGATAGCACGACCTGTTACAATCTACACGGTTGAATGCCTAAGTGGCACTAACTCAAGTTAGCAGTGCAGTCACGGTAAGGTCTAAAAATGAGTGGATCTGGTTCCTAAAGGAAATATTAGGCATGGCATTTATCGATGTTCATGAACAGAATGCCGACAGGATGATCACTGCTGATGTCTCGGACTAGTTAGCGATGTTGCGGAAACTGAGTACAACTAAACCGCAACTGTTATGGGTGTCAAAAATACAGGCGGATGGGTTCCACAGCAAAAGTCGTCATTGTTGCCTCAGCAGAAAGGTCAGTATAAGTAAAATTCAGAAAAAGAATCTTTCTAAATGGTCTTGTGGAATCATACCTTGGTTAATTCGCCATAAAGTCGCGCTTGAATAGATACTTCAAAGGTCAATAACAGACTTACTGGGCTTAAAATAGGTTTTTCAAAATCTGCCACCGACTTCGACAGTCTTACAATTAGCATCTATCCTAACTACGAACTCAATTGCTTTTTGCAGCATACTCAACATTTTCAGTAGAAATGTAGACTCAAGCATCACAACCGTAGGATATATTGCAAAAGAAATGTGCTCACTCCGGCATGCTGGGTAGGATGATCCAAGGAGGCTATTTACTTGGTAGTAGGGAGCGACAATATGTCGTGAAACTTTCCCGCATGTGGTCTTCTGCTGAAAGGTTTGGGATCCAGAGCATTGAAATTCCATAAACTGCACATGGTGACGGTGTTAATAACGCAAACTTGACCGCTATTTTCTTCCTTTTAAAGATCGTCACTGCTAAGTCGAAGACAAAGGATAAATAAATGGGAGACACGATTTGCAGATTCGTTGCGCCTGAATTATATATTCGATTATTATACTACCATGGGTGTCCGACATCTTGACAACTTCTAAAATTTTCGATCTTACTACCTTCAGATTTATGGGAAGTAGGTATTATATAGTGGCGATCAGAGTAGGTTTATTGTTGATGCCGTCGTTGCTCATGTAAATTCTCCCTCAAATTTTACTACTATATCATTAAGTTTTTGATTTCCAAAGAAGATTGTAATCACATTGTTTGGCAGCTGAATGGGCTTGACTGTTTATCAAGGTCTACATGTTTGACGCCATTAGTTGAACTTGACGCCATGGAGGTATCAACATGTATCTAGAGCCGATATTTTCGCGGGTCAGCACTTTAAATTACATTCGATATTGTTGTCATATTGGTTTAGTGAGCATGATGACAAAGCAAGTGCGCAGTTGCCGGAAGCCTAATTTATGACCACCGCTCGATTAGGTATACAAAACATTCTTAGCACAATTTGATAAGCATACAGGTTGATATAAACGATCCCAATCGAGGTGTATGTGTGTAAGTAAGAAGGAGACAGGTCAGATAGTGGCAATATTGCTCTGTTGTCTGAATTTTGAACTCCTGTAGATGTCCATTGTTAGGGAGGACAGCATCCATAAAACATTATTAGTCAGCAAAGAATAAGTGTATGACCATTGCCACGACTCGCTCTCTTGCTGGTTTAGATAGGAAATATTAGCAAGCGTTGATGAACACTCATCGATCGCTAACGAAAGTTACACGTCCCGTTCTGCCTTGGAGCTCATTCTCGAACCCTGCCAGCAGCCGCACAATGGCTAGTAGTGTACGCAGTGCAGGCAGCCTCGAGTTATGCACCACCTAGGGTTTGGTATGACTGTCTGATGACGACTGAATAGACAGAAACTCTCATTTTACTCTGTCTTGTCGTCTCCGGCAACGTTTATCTGCCTAGACAACTAATCGCTGTGTGGCTGCTGGCGGGGCTCGAGAATGAGCCCTAAGGTATAACGAGGTGCGTGAGTTGCGTTAGCGATCGATGAGCGTTCATCAACTCTTGCTAATATTCCCGATATAAAACAGCGGGACAACGAGCCCGTGGCAATGCTCATACAATTAAATTTTGCCTCAAGGCGCAACGCAACAAACGAACGCAACAAACAAATATGGAGTCCCCTCCCCCCGCTCCCGTCTACCCTAGAGCCTCCTCCGTGTTTCACTTATCCAGTTTCATGCGATCTGCACTCTGAAGCAAAAATAGCCGATGGCATAAAAAGACTGTGCAACAATAAGGCACCTGGAGAGGACGGCATACCCTCTGAATCCTACAGGTCTCTTGCCGACACTCTGGCGCCTTGGGTCCATGAGGTGACTGAACATGCATTGAGAGCACAGACCGTTCCTGATGACTGGGGCTCAGGCATCCTTTTGCCTGTCCACAAGAAGGGAGACAAGACAAAATGTGAGAAATAACGTGGAATAAGTCTCATCCCGGACGCGACCCAACCAGGCCGGATTTCGTGCTGGGCGTGGATGTGTGAGTCAGATATTCACACTGAGACGGATCCTTGAATTCCGCCATATCTACCAACATTCAACGACCATATGCCTTGTTGACTTTGCCGCTACATTCGACTCCGTCCATCATGACTCCCTATGGTGGATAGTGGTATTTTGTGGTGTACCACCAATAATAATCGCCATGATCAAGGCATACTACCGCTTCACCACTGCGCGGGTTTTAGTTCACAACAACCTCTCAGAACCCTTCGCTATTCGGTCAGGTATTGGACAAGGCTGTGCCCTGTCGTCCATCCTCCTTAATTACGTCATTTACTGGGTTCTCGGGAAGGCCTTACAAGAAGGTGACGGTATTGAACTTGCACCCGGGCGCCGGTTGACTGACCTTGACTATGCCGATTATATCGCTTTACTAGCATCAAGCTTTGGCGATCTTCAGTCTTTGGTGTCACGGGTGAACGAGGTCGCGAAAACGATTGGTTTGTCCATAAATGTTGGGACGACCAAAGTATTTCCATGCTGCGTCTCTACCGAAGAGAAGGCGCCTCTTGAGATTAGTGGCTGTTAACTTGAAGAATTCGACAGTTTCAAATACCTTGGAGCGAGGTTGCTGCCGAATGGACAGAGTAAGGATAACTTTGTCTCCTGAATTGATGCAGCATGACGAGTGTTCTCCAGCCTTCGGAAGTGCTTATGGACAGGACGCGATATTTCCCTCTCAATGAATATCCGCGTGTACCGAGCATCCGTGTTGTCCATTCTCCTATACGGATGCTAATGTTGGGCTATGCACGTGGAGTGTGAAAAGAAACTGGAAGTCTTTGACTACTGCTGTCTGAGGAACATCCTTTGAGTGAATCACACTAACTACGTCTCAAATGAGACAGTCCGCAGTCGCTGTGACATAATCACAAGAATATCCCAGGTCATTCAGGAAATACGGCTGAGGTGGTTTGGACACGTTCTTGGTCGCCAACCTCAAGAGCTCAGTGTTAGTGCCCTCGACTTGAAACCGTTGCCTAATAAGAAACGTCGAAGAGGGGGTCAACTCAAAACCTGGCTCGACTCAGTCCGTCAAGACATGGAAGTGGTTCTTGGGCCTTCGGTCTTCGGCACTGGCGAAGAACATGCTTCGAACTGTCGAGGTCTGCGGCCACGGATCGCCGCGCGTAGAGAAGCACCATACGGGACATAATTGCTGCCGGTTAGATCAGTCATGATCGCAGCTGTAAAAAGTAAAAGTACAAGTGAGTATAGACTTATCTTTTGCCTCAAGGTGGAACGTAACAAACGAGTTCCGTTACTGATTGGTGGGCGTTCTTCAACGTAGGTGACTTCATATACCGGTTCCAATTGACTAAGCTCTCGTCCGAGGCCACATTTCCATTAGTTAGCGTCTTCTTTTGTTCACAGTATTCACAGTTATTATGGCGGCTGCAGAGCTGAACTCAGACGTCTGATGGTTTGGGGAGCTAGGATCTAAATATAAACGCAACAAAGTCACTTTCAAAATGAACGTCTCCAACTTTACGTCATAAATATTGCATTTCTCGATGGCCTAGGTGACCAGCATCAAACATTTAAGCAATAAATTCTCCTTTTTAATAAATTTATCCAACTTCGACTTATATTTCTTGGGATATCGACCCTTCAACACACGTGGGATTGGGTATGACTAGCTGATGAGGATGGTCATTCTAGCCTCCCTTGTCTTTGTCGAATCCACCTCAACCTTTTCAATAAGTTGCTATGCGACTGCCTACGAGGACTGTAACGTAAGCTCCCGGGCAAAAACGGAACGTACATTGTTTCATTAGCAGATTGGCGAGCCCGACATATTTACTTATACCCCCTCTGATCTACATATATATGCTAAGATGAAACCGTCAAAGACTCAGTAGACCACAATGACCATTTCTAGTCAGTCATAGCCAGTCATACCCAATCCCATCTGTGGCTCACCCGAGATTTGAACACCCAACCTCTGGCCATTGAATGCAAAACTCTAACACTGCACAACAAGCTGGTTATTTCTGTTTGTTGCGATCAGGATTATGATGATATAATGGGCCTTACCGATCTGGTTAAGGAACAAGTATGTCCGCTTGTGCCCCGGATCTCACTATAGAGCCCTCGTGAGCAGTGGCATGGTAACTTATGATAGAGGTTGATAAGAGGGACTCGAGAGCAAGTCGCAAGGCACAACAAAAGGAGTGAAAAGAAGAAGTTATCACTGAAACAAGAGGTTTTATCGGAACTATTTAATAATAGGTAGTAGTGGAACAGTCTGAGACATGCTCAGATAAGGGTGAGACATGCACAGATTGCACGGTATTTATAGTTCGTAGCGATCACCCGCCTGCGTTCTATAATTGTCAGTTCCTTTAGCCACCGCTTGAGGTCTTTAATGGTGCTGTGATGGTTCATTGATTGCCACAGCGCTCTTGTCCGCGTCGAATGCGAGTTTGGCTATTACCTGTGATTTAGGATTCCCGACGGAATCCGAAACGTCAGGGCAATAAACCTCTTGTTTCGGTGATCACTTTTTCTTCTGAACTGCCTCTTGGAACTCGCATATTCAATTCTATTGGCAAAATGAGTGATTTCTGCGACTAATAGGTCAGTGCTCATCTACAATTTTACCTATTACCGATCGAACCTGGCAAGGCAACCGGTCCGCGGCGCAGTGCTTAGCACAATGGTCTTCTAGCCCACAAGGTCGCGAGTTCGATTCTCCGCTACTGCAAGACCTCTATTCTGGTATCGCTGGCCGATGAGAACTAATAATCCAGAAATAAACATTCCAGTCTCCCTTGTATTCGTCGGTAAAATCGTTTTGCCTATAATATACCAGCCCTTGCGCAATTTCTGGCGACACTCGACAGAGAGAGGGCCCAAGAAAAAACGGGACGAGTGAGTTCCCTAACCGACCCACGAGCGTTCTTCTACAATTTGACATAAAAATACATATTATTGTAGCTTTTATTTGTTAAGAATAATAATATTGCATGTATTACAACTATATAACTAATTTATTAAAAGGAAGAGAAAAATAACTGAAGATATGGTAATTTTAATACAATAATACTTTTATATACCTAAGAATCCGGGGTCCAAATATGTTATCGCATTCATCGTCTCCCGAAGAAGAGAAAGAAGAAAAGGGAGTAGGTTCATCGGAGTGTTATAGTCGCTGCGTCTGTTGGTCTTGAGTGAGCCAGCCTTGCCGTCTGCCTCGTAGTATCTCCGTGCTGGCCGCGTCATCAACTTGCAATCAATCGTAAGAGCTAACTCTCTTTGGTCTGTGGTCATGTGCAACAGCTGAACCACAACTTTGCCTTTGAGAACATGAGGGTGATCGGCATGGCCAGTGAGAAAATGACCAGCCTAGTGCTGGACAGTTGGTCCTCCGCTGGCACAATTAACAGAGCTACAGACTTGAGCCTTGCCTAACAGGCGCTTCACAAAAGGCTCGAATCAAGTCAACCAGGGCCAGCAGAGCAAACGAGCACGCAGAACCGAGAGCCTTCGCTCAGAGAAAATAGGGGTGAAGGTCAGAGGTCACGCTGCCAACATCAAACATTGTCTCATCGTCGCACCCTCTAAGCGAAGAATAACTCAACTGAACAGCAACAAATGATCAGTCTGCCGATTGACGTGGGGGAAGCCAGCAAGCATATTGACTTGCCTAAAACTACGTTGACCGCAGAGGGGACGAAGGCCACGCAAGCCCACCAGAAGTCAACCTCTTGGAAACCAAATGTAGTTTGCAACGAACGGGCAGGTCAAAGTTCGCGCGGCCAGCACGGATATAATACAAGGCTGATGGCAAGGTTGGCTAATTCAAGACGACCATATGCGGTAACTACAGAACTGTGGCGAGGGAAAGGAAAAAGGTTCCGAAACGTCAGTTGAAATATAAGTTGGTCCACGAACCCGCCCCCTCTTCTTCTTCTTCTTCTTCTTTGGGAGATGTTGAGAGTGGTACTATAATATTAAACAGGATAATTTTTACTTAAATTCAGTAAGATTTAAATTTAAGTATGAAACTATATATGCACAATAATATGCATGACCTGACAGCATCTATCTGTAAATAGGTTTTTCAAAGGCTCTGCCTTTCTCCCTTATATATACTGAATTATACTGAATTATGTGTCTTCGTGAATAGACGAAGCAAGTCCCACATGAGATAAGTTCGTTTATTGCGTCAACCTCTTATGAACACATTCCCTATTAATGTGCGGCATAATTTACCAGGGATGCTACAGTGCAGTACTACTAACGTATAAACGCAGCTGACGTTATGGTTATGAGATATTTTAACTTGCTATATTTTTGTCCTATCATAAAGGAAATACCAAGGGACCTCATATATAAAAACAGAACGTTCATACGCTACGAGAATGCTCACAAACAAGATTACATGTACTGGTGCCAAGCAGAACATACCTTCAATCTTTCCTTGCCCCCTTATTGGCCGCTCTGGAATTTGGAATTTATATTTTTCAGCGCCGGTACGGCACTTTCTGTACAAAGTTAATTTCGAAAAAATAAAAATTCAAAAAATAATTTGTCAATATGTGCAAGTAGACGCAGAAATTCGTAATAATGTCAGCAGAAATTGTCCTTTTGGGGCAACATTTAGCAATGTTTTGCAGGTAATTTTGAACTAAAAACGAAATTTTATGGCACTTAAAAAAACTCTTACAGTGAAAATGAAGACAGCGTTCAACGGGCCTTTATGTTCAAAAAGTTTGTAAAAGAAAAATACTGCTTAGGAAGATAGTAGTAGGAACATATTAGTAGAGCAAAAATAGGTGTGGGTGGTCTGATGAAGGTGAGTTGTCAACGAAACTGCAGCATTTTAGACTGAATACTTCCGCTTGGCTTCGTTTGATTCAGCGGTTGTTAATGGGAACCCCTAGGTTCTCAGGGGACGCGAGGCAGAGAGAATAAATTCAAGCGGATCTCCTAAATTCCCGGTGGTCCTTTCTCGGAGTCATGGAGAAAGCTGCTCGGAAAAGATGTGATGTCTGGGATGTCTTCGTCAACATGTGAATCTGGGTCCTGGCCTTGTGTTTTGTGTCAAGGCCACTGTGTAGTACGTAGTGGGTTCGCCTTGTGTGTGTGCATTTTTTGCGTTTTCTACAAACCCTATGATTACTCCCAAACGTTGGGCGCCCCCAAAGGCTTCTAGCAAAAAAGACTCGGGGTCGATGGCTCCTACGATATTACAGACGGAGGTTTAATTGCATATATATGTATGTATATTTAAGAGTTACAGGCAAGAAATGCCCTTGATGACCCTATTAATGTAACGCCAACAAGGTTGTTCTTACAGCTAATGTGCAGTCGGCGAGCACATATGATATCATGACAGACTTTCGAGTGAATTTTCACGTAAAAGAATGAAAACGGTCTAAAGCCAGAACATTTATTCACAGTGCTGGCAGTAGGAAATCGTGTTGTAAAAGTCGCCTTTTGTTAAATAAAATCAAATCGAGTCTTTTTTTAAATTCCGCAATTGTGTCAGCGGAAAACGTCTCGCTTGGTAGCAACTTCCAAGGCCGGGCCACGCGTTCACCAAAGAAATATATTAAGAGGTCTAATCGGGTGCGCTCGTTTGTGAGCTTGTAAAGATGGCCACGCTGGTGAGCAGTGGTGGCTAATTGGAAAATATCCTCCAATTTTAGGGAGGAACTCTGGCCCCGGATTATCCGGAATTTCCAGAGAAGGCTGCACTTAACCTTCCTGTAAGACAAAGGAAAAAGGTGAAGTTTGATCAATCCCTCCTGATATGGTAAATCGTCCTGCGTTGCACTTGTTAAAGAAGCTCCATATGTTTCTTAAACCACGGTGTCCAAACTGGCATTCCGTATTCAAGGTGTGGTCTGACAAAGGCGCCAAATAATTTTCGAAGAGTTCAGGTGGAAAGATTTTGAACGCTCGTCTGATCCAGTGTAGGGTACTAGTTGCCTTCAGGACGGACTTTTTACAGTGCTCTGTTTGCATCAAGTTTGCGGTTGTCCATATACCCAGATCTTTGTGCGTCTCAACCTCGTTTAATGCGGTACCATTGATAAAATAACTGCGCTTCGGCGGCGCTTTTTGCCCCAGGCTTATGTGAAGAACAAGACACTTGGATACAGTTAAGTTAAGAAGCCACGTGGATGACCAGATAACCAGTTTATCGATGTTCGACTGTAATCTCTTTGCGTCGTCGGAGAAGCCAACTCAAGCCCAGATTTTTATGTCATCCGCAAACATGACAGCTGCGCAATCAAGCTCATTGAAGCAGTCGTTTGCGTAAATCAGGAATAGCAGCGGGCCCAAAACTCAGCCTTGCGGTACACCACTCTCGACATTTGTCCATTCTGAGGTTGAGTTTCCGACAATGACCCTCTGTTCTCTGAGGGACAATAAACTACTGATCCATTTATACATTTTTCCTTGAATTCCCACGTCCCAAATCTTCTGCAGAAGAAGCTTGTGTGGTACACTATCGAAGGCCATTTTGAAGTCGAAGAATATAACATCAATTGGATAGCCTTTATCTGCGGCCTTTGTCCACTTTTCCTGTGAGTAAAGAGCACTCGTGAGGCAATAGCGTCCTGGGCGAAGGCCGTGCTGTCCAACACATAGTATTTTGTTGCTTTCGAGAAAATATATTAAATGCTTCGTTAAAATACGCTCCATTACTTTGCACGCGATGCAAATTAAAATGACAGGATGGTTATTTGCGCAATCAAGTCATGAACCTCCCTTATAGATGGGGGTGTCGTTTGCACACTTCTATTCATCTGGGAGTTTGCCTTCGTCAAAAGATTTCTGGAAGATGGCAGCCAGGGTTTTGCATAGTTCGTGAGCTTATTTTCTATATACTAGTGCACGAATTTTGTCCGGTCCAGGTAATTTGTCAGAGTATTTCGGCCCTGACATCGTTCTGTGAAAACTCTAGGTCTTCTATTTTGGGCAATGAGGAGGAGGGTAAGGGTGCAGTTATCGGTCGATGAGCGGACGTACCATCAGCAAAAGTTGTAGGTTCTCGGGTGTAGATGGATTGAAAGAAATCGGAGAGGAGGGAGGCTTTCATCTGGTCTGCAGTCATCAGTTGTCCATCGGCTGATCTTAGGGCAGGGATCAGTTTCTGAGATCTCTGCGTGCTTCGTATGTAACCGTACAATATCTTGGGGCGTTCCAATGACTTGTGTTATATGTTCAACTCGTATTTCTTGTGCAGTTTAGTAGCTTCTCTGTTACAAATGGTACGTTGTTGCTTATACTCCCTTGAGTGTTTATCGGAGCCGGTTTATCTGTAGCGCCTGCAGAAGCGGTTTCTATTTTGAAAGCGGCATGCAAGTTTGCGTTCATGTTAGACATGCTTCGTGGAAAGATGAACCTCGCAGATGTAGCCCGCCATTACGACGGTAAGATGCAGCAAAAAAACGAAGTGGCTATTAGGTGTATAGTTTTATCAAGTTTTCGTGAAACTGCTGAAAATATTTCGAACGCGTGAGTTCCCAAGATGGTGGAGGGTAGACCTGCGTTTACGTACAGTATGTACGGTATCTTATTGTATGTACTTTATATTAAAGTTCTAAACATGCCTAATTTTACTCGTAAAAACTTAAAGGAAAATCTAAATAATAGCATAGATCGTAAAGTAAACTTCAAGTATTTTAGGACATACCGAGTGTCTAACATGTGAAGATGGGTATTCACAGGCCCTCGCCACTAATTGCAGAAAATTACTGTGATCGAACTGTTTCTACTGATCAAATTCTTCTGAAAATCTGTTGTTCCGAATTTTAATTGCAAGCGGGATTTCATCAAGTCCTGTATGCGAAAATTGACCTGCTTGCTTTGTAGACGTATTGTCTATGACGAGTTCCCCTTTTCACAATGAGACGAAAAAGGTTGGACTGCGATGGTTGGTACAAAAACCCGGTTGGCCTGTGATGCGTATTATGCGCGACTTACCCCTCAAAATATCTCAACCACAGGCCTCTGAATTGAGTGTCTGTGTTCAGACGATATTCAGAATTTAACATTGAACAGTGAGCTCGCGGACGCTTTACACAACGTAGACCTGTGGGCTGCCGCTAGTCGGTAAGACGTGACCGTTTTCAAGGCAACAGAGTGTAACGAATCAACAGTGGTCTACCACCAGTTTTGGCAACAAGTTCGCTTGCATGTGCCGGTTTTTGAAAAAATCCTGCGTGACCATCTGGCTCGCGGCCGGAAATGCGTCTGGTATGATTGGACCTACCACGAAAAACCATCCTGCATCGATTTCGCCCGAAGATTCCTCCTGGATGGTAACTCCTTCGGACGTGGGCGTACCTGTGTGACTGTGAGTGTTTTGTAGCTTCAGCTTGCTTAGAACATTCTCGTCGAAACTGTTTCCTGTCATCGCAGAAGTAAAATATATTCAAACATGCACTCAAGACTTATATTCATTTGCGAAAACGTGTGCCACAAATCCGATAGAGACTCAGTGCGTTTTCTCCTATTCAGGATTATAACGGGAAACTGACGGCTGTTCATTCAAAATTCTTCCTTTTCTGTTCACTAGGAAAACTTTCTCGATAAATACAAAATGCTAAGATGCTGAACGGTATTTTTTGACGAAAAACTTCAAACTTGTAAAGGGGGCCCCAGAGTCAGAGTCGTCAATTGCACAAGAACGAATTGACCATGACGTGGGTCTTATGCGAGTGTACGCCAAACCGTTGCTAAAACCAGGCGATTCTTTCCGCATTCTTAAGGCATTTCGAATAGGGAAGGCTCCAACAGCTCCAGAATCAATTTCTCGGCCACGACCTCTAAAAGTTATTTTAGAAACTGAAGCACAGGCGAAACTCTTGCTAGAGCGCAAACCAGCCTTACAGAGTCTGCATTCGCAAGTTTTTTTTCAGCCGGATTACGAGTTGAAAGAGCGGAGAAAGATGAGACGGCTAATAATAGAGCTGGAAAAACGGAGATCCAATGGCGAGACAAATCTCAAAATAAGAGAGGGAAAAATAGTTCAGGTCAAAAGGACATCGCTCTGGTCGAAGCCGGTAACAGTGACGGCCTAGCTGTACCGCCACCGAAACCTCAGACATTCCCTCTTAAATTGGTCGTTTTAAATGCCAGATCACTGATTAATAAAATGCCCCTGCTCCAGACTATGGTTTTCGTCAACCGCCCAGACATTGTTATGGTAACTGAGACATGGGCATCGGCCTCTGTAGCTGACTCAGAACTCTCTGTTCTAGGCTATTCATGCGTTCGGAACGATCGAAACAATGGCCGTGGCGGAGGAAGCTGCATCGATATTAAGCAGCCACTTGCATTTCTCCCGTTGGACTATCCACAATTCACAGCGGTGGAGGAGAGCTGCTGGCTACGAGTTGTTCTAAAAAACAAATACTCCTTACTTGTTGGCTGTGTTTATCGCCCACCTACTGCCAATGCAGACTACAACCTTTGTCTCTCGCAGGCATTTCATGCCGCAGCTGACTTGAATCTTAAGTATTGCTTGATTGCAGGCGATTTTAACCTTCCTGACGTGCAATGGTTTCCACCATCCGGTCCTTCAAAGTTCGAGAACTTACTTGAGGCAATCGATATCGGCATGTGGGATCAGGTAGTCAAATTTTCCCACTCGAGGAGCAAACATACTCGACCTAATTTTTTGTAGGGGATGCGAACCACTTTCAGTGTCATCCTTAGACGCACTTGGGAGTTCAGACCATCTTACAGTTGTTAGTGAACTAGAACTGGAGGCGGATGAAACATTTTCCCAAAAGTATAGTTTTTATCATGACTTCCGATCAGCAAACACGGCTGACCTACTGGCACATCTAAACGCTCTCGACTGGTCTGAACTTTTCCAATGTTTGGATGTAAATGTTTGTACCGATGCACTGTACAAAGTGTTGGATCCACTCATCCTCCACTTTGTCCCCCGTAAGAAAGTAATACATGTCAAGGATGAAGTGTACCTTCCTCTGTCTTTCCGTCGTAGGCTGCGTAAACTCTCTCGTCGTTTGCATCGGCAGAACGACACTTCCGTTCTGCCCTTGATCACACTGATCTTTGAGCAGGCTAAGAAGCTCTCCGAAGAAAAGCAGATAGCCGATGAGGCTCATTTCGCTGAAAACCCTTCCGTTAATGTTGCGAAACTCTTTTCGCGTACAGTAAAAGCGCAGAGGAAAACGCAACACCCATACTTCAAGATGCTTTAGGAAACCCCATAGCTGACGCTAAGTTGACCGCCGATAGCTTCAATGCGTTCCTATCCAAAACGTTTAGTGAAAGCTCGTTCGCTGCACCTCCGGTTATCCAGGCTTGGACGGGTGCCATACTCGAAACCATAAGTTTTACCGTTTGGGATGTGACTGTAGCCATTCGTCGTTATCGCCAATCCTATAGTCCAGGACCAGATGGCGTCCCAGTTAGCCTTCTAAAAGCTGAAGCGAATGATATCTTTCCGTCTATTCTTTGTAAGGTATTTAATCTTGCTCTTGAGAGCGAAACCTTTCCATCGTTGTGGAAGGAATCGCACATAATGCCTATTCGCAAGCATGGCCGATCGACATCATTCGACAACTTTAGGCCAATAAATACACTTCCCGCAGCATCGAAGATCTTGGAGACCTTAATCAAAGAAAAGATGATGCGTCACTTGACAGAGAACAACCTGCTCAGTACAGCTCAACATGGCTTTCTCGAGAAACGATCTTGTGACACCTGCCAGCTCTCTTTCTTTGATTATGTGCTGCAATCTAGAGACAGCGGTTTTGCCACTTATAGCGTCTATTTTGATTTTACTAAGGCCTTTGATCGGGTCGATCATAACCTCCTCCGTCTGAAAGTGGCCTCCTTCGGCATAGGTAGCAAGCCTCTGAACTTCATATCTTCCTATTTGGATGCTCGCACACAACGAGTAAAAATTTCGAATGTTATCTCCAACCCCACGCATGTGAGGAGTGGAGTTATGCAGGGTAGTGTACTGGGTCCGCTCCTATTTTGCCTGTTTGTCAACGACGTTTCAGATTGTTTTCAGTATGGCAGACCCTTCATGTACGCTGATGATCTAAAAGTCGCTTATCGATATAAACCGGCAGATCGCAACATCGTGCTCGAGCTAATAAAAAAGGATCTTCAGGCCTTCGCCCAGTGGTGTTGCACATGGCGCCTCACCCTTTCATGGCACACATGTTCCGTTATGGTTGTTGGCGACGATCATCAACCGGAATTAAGCATTGACGGCCACGAACTAAATGTCCTACTCTAATAGTCTCAATTTGTCAGAGCAATGTGCCCTGACAGTCTCGAAAGCACGCCGAACCACCTGATTTATCCTTAGAAAATTTAAGACTATCAAAGTTAGAACTAGCCTTTATAATATGTACGTGAGACCTAGTCTTGAATACTGCTCACCCTTATTCAGTCTTCTGCGCACTAGTGAACGGAAGAAAATAGAATCGGTGCAGCACTTCTTCACTAGAAGAGTTTTCACTGCAGAACACCGTAACTTAACCTACCAACAAAGGTGCGAAATTATAAAGCTGGATCCCCTATGGCTTCGTCGATTGCAGAAGGGTCTATTTTTACTGTTTAAACTTTTGAATGGTCATACCTTTAATCCTCTTAGTACAATAAGGCAGCTTGAGCACTCTCGACGCGCCAGTCATCGAGACGTATTTTTATTTCTTCCTATGGCACGCACAGTTAAGTACCGGCAATTCTTTTCAGTAAATGCCATATCAATCTGGAATAAGCTGCCCAAAAGTATTAAAACCCAGCAAAACTACCCTATGTTTAAGAGAGCTATAACTAGTTTTCTACATTCAGGACAACTTTCACGAATTTTGGGTGCTGACTCGGTGGAATCTCTCTTTCACTCTGATGGCGTTCGTGGACTTTGAACCCCGCCAGGCTTCACTGCTGAAGATAATGCGGCTGAAGCAACAGCCCGCAGTCTGCTAACCTTCCAGCCGATAGCGCGCAACTTTTGCCGACAACCATTGAAGGAAGACTGAGAACACTGTGTTCTTGTGCCAACCCTCTCCGTCTGGAACTAATGTTTTTAAACGATATGAAACAGTTCTCCTGCTGATGAGTCAACTCAGCTTACAACTGTACATTTATTCCGTTTGTATCATACCTTTGAAGGCAGGTTTTTTTCACTTGAAACAAACTCCCTATCTCGCCCAGTATTGACAAAACAAAAAACCTGAAACAAAACCAATACTGGCTGCAACATAGGGAGTTTGTTTTAGGTTTTTTCCGGTCTTCGAGGTGTTGGAAGGCGCCCAAGAGGTGCATTACCAACTCTTTACAATTGCCTGTAAACTGGCATAATAAACATATTGTTATTATTATTATTATTATTATTATTATTATTTGACTCACTCCAGGAGGTGTGTCAGCCAACACATTTGCAACAAGTGGGTCGAGAAACACTGGAGCATAATGGGCATAGTCAGAACTAGACAAAATGACCTTTGTTTGTCACAGAAAAGTCGTATTAACAAAAAAGCCATTCAAGGTAAGTAGAATCATATTTCACGCAGCGCCACATTAAATTATTTCCAGCTTAAGGGCATACCATGTGAATGTAGCTCCAGCATAATATCAATTGTGAAGTGGAAACGTTCTACCTACGGCTGTAATTAATTATCATATAGTAATCTAAGCAGTTTTCTTCGCACATATCAGTAAACTCAGAAGATCTTTCCAGAAGTTGTTGGAAACGACGGAAGGTGCCCGAGAGATCGTGAGACATTGGTGACAGTTGCTTTTATGTGCTTGTGGCGCAAGTTCACGTGGTTTCTAATTCTTGTGTTGCATTACCCAAGGGGGTGGGCCGAGGCGCGGCGTACGGGTAGCAAGTAAGTTGCTCGCCCACTGTGACATTCATCACGTCAATGTCATCTTTGGATTTTATTTGCTGTTAACTGCGTGTTAGGACTTGACCCTTTTGTTTCCCGTCGAATGCACACTGGTGTTAAAACTAGCCCCCGGTCAAGTACGTCTTAAGTGGTACTTGAATACTGTCCCAGCCCCCGTTCGGCTCCCTTACCTTTTACTCACCTCTCTGCCACAACGGTTCTGTCCCCCACAGATTCAAGAGACAACTGTTTTAAGAGCTACTTGCTATTGCCCTCCACCTCTTCCTCTGGTTCGATTACAGCTGTCACCACCGCTGACCTCAAACGCTTGCAATTCACTCCTCCTTTCCTGCACAGAATTGCCTCCGTTCACGTCCGCCCCATAGTCTCTGTTTCACGCACCGTGTCCTTATTCGCTTTCTCATTCTTTAATGCCTGCCCCGTGTGCTTAGGCCCCATAGCAGCAACGCGTCTATGTCATTCCCGACTGCTCCTCTAAGCACCTCGAATGTACATCTACCCTCCCTGTTTTTCTACTTCACATTTTTCAACCTATCGTGCACCGTAAATCTTACTGTTTGTTTCTGTAGAATCACACCGAGTTATCCTGGCTGTCTTTTTACACACAAAGAATATCCGGCTGACTAATTGACTGACATTTAACGTAACTTCTGACCTCGGGTGTGTCTATTCAGTGGAAGAAACGCAGCCTTGCATTAAGAAACACTGCATAATTAACAGTTATTCGAGTTATCTGACTGTCTTTCGACATAACTTCTGTCCTCGGAAACATTACAATACGTGACACTCTTCAGCTATTATGCACAGTTATTTGAGAAGCTCTTCAGTTAATAGCAACAGTACTTCAAGAAGCCGAAGCGTTTGTCCGCAATGGCACGCTGTCAGCACAGTGGGATGAGGAGTGACCAAATCTGTTGAAACATGACTGTTGTACCGGTTGGAAATATTCGAGTTTCAGCCACCCATGACCACTTTTTTCGTGCTACGCACCTAATGCCTTACGGTCAGAATGGTCTTTTCCATCGACTGACTGAAAGGAGTAAGAGAAGTTCTGAAAATGCTTAGGATATCTTGAAGAGCGTGGGGAATTATTAGCATTACGTATTGCTAGTGGGCGCAGATCTTCTTCGTGCAACACACTGCTGAAATTAGAGGTAGGAGAGAAAACAGTGATCTGTTAGACAAGAAGGCACAATCCTAGACGCCGCATATTGTTACTAGATTATGTCGCACAAAACCAACTGAACTTCGTTAAATGTGTTCGAATTATCTATTGACTGCTAGCTAACAGGGGAAGAGCTGGTATGTGCGTCGTCGAAAGACGCAGCATTTCCATGTGAGGCAGATAAGACAAGATTTATTTGAAGGGTCCTTCTAGATACCTATCCCCCCGCCGAACTGCTTAACTTTTTTGTGGTAAAACATTTAATTCTTGTCTAATGAGGGTAAATTAATATGTTACTGTGACGGAAGTGACCTAAAAATATTCAATAAAATAAGATTGCGTTTGTTTTACTATGCTAATAAAATTCTATCAACATAAACTTCTGTTGCGCAGGATAGGAATGCTAATTGAGGAAAATTCGAGCTTATGTAGGCGGAATTTAACGAAATGGAAATTCATCCTCCTATTGGTGGAATTTAACGAAAAAATTTAGTTGGGCAACCAATCGTCAGAAGTAGATTTTATTATAAATCGACGGGCTTTTGGGGCCTCTAAAATCAATCCTGTCGCAGATAATATATGGGAAGTAATAACGCGTCATCCATTTTTGATTGAAGACAGAACCCATAGCGAGCCCGTCCTGTTTAGAAACGGAATAGCCCCGAACCATTTGACGAAAACTATGTACAATTAGAAGAACAGTCAACTAATATTTAGGCCAATGAGCGGCTTCGAAAATCATTTTATCATATATTAAAGGACGAGACAGAGATGTACGATGAGATCTTTTGTATGGAGCATGCATGACATGCCACGAAGTTAGTATTGATGTTTACCTGGCATGAAAGTTTCGATTGGTTCTAGCTGAGTCACTTGTTTAGAAGCGTCACGGGGAACCCTTTTGACGATAATATATTGGACGATAAGGCATAAGGGCATTGAGAGGGGATATTTAAAGAAGATGAGATCATCTTCTAGTCAAGCAAAAGTCACGTACGTTAAGAGTGGTTTCCCTTCTGGGTTTTCAATCTGCAGCTATTTATAAGGGCAGTGCGATGTAATTACGGTTCTCTAATGACAGTGGCCTAAGGATTACAATTATTACTAATTATTAAGGTTTATTGGTAAGGCACCTCTTGGGCACCGTCAAAACCCTTGGAAAACAAAAAATTAAAACAAACCCCTTTTTTTGCAGTCAGTATTGGCTTTTTAGTTTTATGCTTGGTCACGAGTGTGCAAGCTAGAGAGTTTGTTCCAAGTGAATAAAACGGTCTACAAAGGTACAATAATATCAGAAATAGAAAATAACATCGGTGCAGTAAAGCGGTTAAAGGTTTCGAAGTAAGAATATTTCAGATCTAGACAGAGACTTTCATATATGGATTTTGATTAATTCTTCAACAGCTGTGGCCAATTCGAAAAGTCAGCTCATCCGAGTTGGATACAGAGACGCATCATTCAAGGGTAAAAATTGGTCCGTTCTCTGCTTAGCAATATTGTCGATTAAAAAAAATGTTGCAGCTGTCTTTGAAGGTGGTCGGGAGAGCTAGCATCTGTTTGCAAAGCACCGTCATTCAGCAGCGAATACCCAAGATGCCTATTCGTAAAGCTTGACGCCGACCTAAACTAGCTATGAGACAGATGATGCTAGACATACTATAAAAATAAACTAATAATAAATAAAAACAATTTTGCATGTAATTTAGAATAAAATTCCTCAGCAATCCTAAAATTTGATAGAAAAGATTCTTGGGATGTCTATTTTCCAATTCATACGAATGATAAAATTTTGTATTGATTTTTATTGCTCTCAAATGTTCCTTGTTTCATCTTTACCTCTCCACCCTCTCCCAGCAGATTCTCATATTGATTTGCTGCTTTTTGAAATCGGTGAAATTGTATTGTTTTTCGTGGCTGACGTGCTTTTACCGGTGTATACCTTATTCTTAAAATTCTTCTTGATCTCTGGCGTCACCTACTCGGGGGAGGCACGCGATCTCCCTGTAAATCGGCAACATCTCCGCACCAAGCACTGCCTTAAGTTCTTGTCGCGCGCTTCAAATTGCGGTTTAAATTTCTCGTCCTTCGTGGGAAATATTATTTTCTGGATTTCGGTTCACCTAGCTCTCTGGCGGACTTTCGTTGTTAGCTATTGGATTCACTTTCGCGATAACTCCAGCCTCAGAAGACACGACAGGACATTAGTCAAAACGAGCATCATCCCCGTCACTGCCTTCTGTCAACAATTCTCCCGGATTCCAGCTCTCTACAAAGGGCTGAGTCGTTTCAATAACCTTTTTCATACAGTTGAACGCCTTATGCATATTGCATAGAGCTTCAATATCGTTTATCATCAGTCTGCTCTATTATGGGAGACAAAATAAACGTGTAGATCAGCTTGTAAAAGCTGCGGCGCGAGAGGGACTCGAACCCAAAATCTGTCGTTCGTCGATATCAGTCGTTACCACTACACCATCAGCGTCGACTGCTGACTCTAATTTAATTTGGTTTAAAATCCCTAGTCGCAATTTCGAGGGCAGAAGTCGCAAGATTGATGCGATGAAATCACCCCCC
>JAYGXS010000001.1:29578746-29614510 GCA_036362985.1 Ligula intestinalis
TGAACAAATTTAAAAACCTTGAGAAGGTAGTTAATAGTCTTAGAGTGGAGATGGAGGAGCTGAAATTTTTTTCGTTATTTCTCCCTCGTGAGGAGAAACCAGCGATGCGTGAACTTGAGCGAGGAAACCTAACGTACGGAGAAACAAAATCCCTCGCCGAAGTGTCTAAGCACAAAAATGATCCGGCAGCCAGGGTGCTTGACGGAGTTGGTAGTCTGCCATGGACAGGGGAAACAGTCAACCCACTGGCTTCCAAGAGAACGAAGAAGCGCTCTCGGGCTCCCAAAAAAGGCCAACCAAGCCCAAGTGCTAATATAAGTTAGCCGAGATTGAGCACGAGCCAAACAAAAAGGGCACCTTCGCAGGCCAAAACGAACAGGAGCGCTGAACCTCGTAGCGAATATGTCCTAACAAACCCTAGAGAAGCAGAAAGGGACGACAGTCAGAAGGTGAGTAGCACTCGTATAAACTGCATAGTCATAAAAGGCATGACAGAAGGTACTTCCGATACCCCGAAATCAAGATTAGAAGAGGACAGGAAGTTATTTAAAGAATATCTGAAATTTCTCCTAAAGGGTAAAGAGAAAGTCCAAGTTCTAAAGGCATTCCGAATGGGCCGTATAACAGACTCAAAAGAGGAACAACGCCAACCAAGACCGTTGAAGGTTGTTCTCAAGAGTGAGGCTGAGGTCCAGCTATTGTTAAACAGGAAACCAATACTTAGATACTCACACCCGACGGTTTATTTTCAGCGAGATTTTTCCCCCACGGAGCGGGAGAAATGGAGATTGCTAAAAGTAGAACTCCACAGAAGATGCGAACTCGGCGAGAGCAATCTTCGAATTCTGAACGGGGAGATCGTCCATGTCCCGAGGTCACTCCTCTGGAGAAAGCCGGTAACACTAACCGCCTAGTCGGGATAGAAAACAGTCCGTCTCCATCAGCACCGACAGCCCCCTGCATGCAATCTCACGCAAGAGGCAACCGCCTGCATAAAGTGGTGAATAAGTCTAAATTGAGCTTTCATTACACTAATGCCCAAAGTCTTCCCTCAAAAATTGATGAACTCAAGGCAGTACTTTCGGAGCGGAAACCTGATGTAGTTGCCATAACGGAAACATGGCTAAAAGCAGAAATCGCAGATTCGGAGATTTCGATTCCAGCATACCAGCTTTTCCGCAAAGACCGCCAAAACCGACAAGGAGGTGGGGTTGTCGTGTATGTCAGAACTGAAATCTCTATTGTTGAAAGAGAACATACTCTAGCCCTGGAGTATGAGTCCGTCTGGTAAAAGATCAAGAAGGCGAATTCACAGAACCTTGAATTCCTGGCCATTTACCGGCCACAAAACATTCTGAGCGGAGCCGACGACTCACTCCTTGGTCTGGTGAAAGAAGCTGCTAGCCACCAGGAGGTTCTCATCCTTGGTGACTTCAACGCCCCTGCAATTGAATGGAACAACCTGACAGTTGAGGCGGTGTCAACTTCCTTCAGTTCCAAATTAATGGATCTCACGCTTGACCTGTCTCTAGTTCAGAACGTTAAGGGCATATCCCGATTTCGAGAAAACCAGCGGGCTACTTGTTCGGATCTCATTTTCACGGAGGATTCGTCCTACATAGATGAAGTGCATTCAAGTGTTCCGCTCGGTAAGAGTGATAAAACGACGCTAATGTGGGATTACTCACTCCATACTCAACGGCTGAGGAAATCGGAGGACCAGCCAAACATATGGAAGGCAGATTTCAATTCAATGAAGAATGCACCATCGACCGTGAATTGGGACTGCCTACTCAAGGGGGATCCGGAGGAGGATTTGAGATCACTCAAGAGGGTTGCATTAGATCTGCTTAAGCGCTTTTGTCCGGTCAAGGTACACAAGACGACTAGTCGTCCTGCCTGGTTGACGAGAGACCTTAACAGGCAAATGAAGAAGAAGAAGAAGAATAGGAAATGGAAGTTATTCAGGAAAACTGGGTCGCCAGTACACATCGAGGAATTCCGACGCCAAAGAAATGCAGTAAAAAAATCAATTCGCCAGGCCAGGAAAAACTATGAATCAAGAATCCTCCAACAGGCCGAAGAAAAGCCCAAAATTCTATTCCGCTATATTAACAGTAGATTTAAAAAACAAGGATCCTGCGCAGTACTTAAGAATGATGATGGCGGAGAAGTCGTTGAGAATGACGAGAAAGCCGAGTACTGTAGCCGGTTCTTTGCCTCGGTATTCACTAGGGAAACCGAGCTTCATTTTGATAATGCCAACAGTGCTGCTGCAAACGCCGGTCCAGCACTTCATTCTCTACTATTTCCAACATCTGTAGTTGAGAGGGAGCTGCAGAGCCTCAAAGAAGCAAAGTCATCCGGTCCAGACAATATACCAGCCAAGTTCTTGAAAGAATTGGCAAGCGAACTCTCAGAGCCCCTAGCACATATCTTTCGTTCTTCATTTGAACTAGGAAAACTGCCATCTGAATGCAAAATAGCAAATATTTACCCGATATACAAGGGCGGAGCCCGAACGAAGGTTAACAATTACCGGCCCGTCAGCCTAACTTGCATTTGCTGTAAGGTGATGGAAACGATATTTAAGAAGACGACAATGGAGTTTTTGGAGGAGAACAACCTACTGTCAGGGCTCCAACACGGCTTCAGAAAGAAGCATTCTTGCCTTTCCAGCCTTCTACTCTCCACTGAGCAGTAGACTCGCGCACTAGATGAAGATGGTAAGGTTGACGTCATCTATACGGACTTCAAGAAGGCATTCGACAGCGTCCCACATAAGCGTCTAATGTATAAATTGTCAAAAATTGGCATAAGAGGAAACCTGCTGGCATGGATTAAAGATTTTCTCACAGAGCGATCGCGAACTGTGTGCATCGGTGACTCAAAGTCAAACCCTACATCTGTTCTGAGTGGCGTCCCCCAAGGTTCTGTCTTAGGGCCCCTGCTCTTCCTTATCTATATCAACGACTGTGTTTACGACCTGGGTTGCAGCGCTATCATGTTTGCCGATGATGTCAAACTCTGGAGATCCATCAGGTCTGACGCCGATAGGAAAGCGCTTCAAGAGAGTCTCAATCGACTTACCTGCTGGTCTGCTCGTTGGCTTTTAAACTTCAACATTAGTAAGTGTATGGTTTTAAGACTCCATACTAGAAGGACTGATGAGGAGAACGATTCCTTCCAATGCCTCATCGATGGGCACCCGCTTTCAAATGTGAACGAACAAAAGGATCTCGGTGTTCTAATAAATTCCTCACTTAAACCATCTATTCAGTGTGTAAAGGCAGCTAAACGCGCGACACAGGTGCTGTTTGCGATTAGGTGGGGATTCGTCAACATTGACAAGGAGCTCTTCAGGAAAACCTACGGAGCGTTTGTTCGGTCCCACTTGAAGTATGCTGTCCAGGCCTGGCGTCCGTGGTTCAAGAAGGATTACCTGCACCTGGAACGAGTGCAGGCGAGGACTACGAAGATGGTCAAGAATCTTGGTCATCTGCCTTATGAAGACAGACTGACCGAACTTGATCTTTTCCCTCTCAATTATAGGCAACTCCGCGGGGACCTCATACAAACCTACCGAATTGTTAGAGGCCAAGACTGCGCCCTAGAATTTAAGGATTTCTTCGAATTGGCTCGGACTGACCATCTGCGAGGTCATCCTTTTAAACTACAGAGGAAACCGGCCCGTATTGACGTTCGACGAAACGCCTTTTCTCAGAGGGTCATTGGAGCGTGGAACGGACTCCCGGAAGATGTGGTCCTCTCAGATACTGTTGACATTTTTAAACACAAACTTAATTCTCATTTGCTGAGAAACTGTGGCAGATATAATGAACAAAGTGTCAGTAGCAGCACCTTGCAACTGGCTCACACTTATCGCTGATGTCAAGCCTACATTTGTATATTTGTATTATTTACTATTGTTACGGTGGACCTATTATGCGATTTTGGTTATGAATAGGGAGCTCAAGGGCGAAAGCCTTCTTCCCTTAATAAAGTGACTTAAAGCTAGCCGACGTTTAGTTCAGGTACTTGCGCAGTACTCCAGTCTTTTACAGAAGAATGCATCCTCCTAAATTAAAACGCCATGTTCACTTCGAGTAAGGGGGGATCTAAGAATATCGCCCATGAATGCAGCTATTATCTCGGCCCTGATGAGGTATAAACCGCCTGACTACTGTCAATCACGAAATCGTGTGTCCAGTTTTAAATGCCGGGTAGAGAACTTCTCAGTTTCAAACAGAAGAAACATCTTTTACAAGGAGATTTCTCATCGTTTGTAGCGCTTTTTCCTACCCTCAATCTCCAGAGAGATGTGATCTACATGCAATAAGCAAACATAAGCATCATGTACACATTATTAGGGCTTTCTTATATAGTGCTTTATATGAATTAAAGCATGTAGAGATGTGATCTACATGCAATATGTGTTTGTTAAAACAAATTATCACTAGCTCGCTGATGAGTCCATTTTTCGCAGCCTTCTGTTGTTAGTAGTGTTTGTAAACCAGGGCGATATGAAAATCAGGTAGATTTGGTGCGCACAAAGAACAATTAAGAAGTTCGCCATCAATGTTCCTATCCTATGAAGGCTCGTCCGCAACGTAGTCGAGACCATCTCATATAAGTACAGCGATTCTCCTACCCTTTCGTGGATTTCGGTCAAAAGGTAGAAGGCTAGAATGTATCCAGTATTACAGCTGGGTCTTCCATTGGCTCATTTAACCGTTTTTCAGTCAAAATATCAAGTGAGCTTGA
Organism: Ligula intestinalis; assembly: GCA_036362985.1. Classification (NCBI taxonomy): domain Eukaryota; kingdom Metazoa; phylum Platyhelminthes; class Cestoda; order Diphyllobothriidea; family Diphyllobothriidae; genus Ligula; species Ligula intestinalis. The sequence continues at coordinate 29,583,511 of JAYGXS010000001.1, forward strand.
AAAAAGAGCACGGTCAGTTTAATGTCATGTAATTTTTTGAATAGACTATGTACAGTTTTAAGCACCCTAATCAAATCATTGGTTCTTTTCAATCTCTGAAAAAGGTTAACCAGTTATGGCACAAGACATTGACTGTTAGTTTGTACGACGCACACAGTCCGGCGTAAACTTTTGTATCTAGAGATGCTTACTGGAATCGAACGGCAATGTGTTTCCCAGCAACGTTACTGATGATTGGACTTAATTGAGCATTCCATTTCCACGATTTGATTGTTCAGTTTTTCAGGGTTCGCTCTCCTTCTAAAGGTGTCATGGTTCCGTTTGTAATATTTTCATCTGAATTCGACCGGTGAGGGTGTAATCCTGTTAAAAGAATATTCCGCGTGGTTGTTTCGTAACGTGGACACACGATTAAAAACAACTTCAGTGGTCTCGGTCGCAACTTCTCAGCGTTGTTTCTAACGAAAAATCTTCTGGGACTCGAACACCTCATAGGGGTCTTGAGTGTCATTCAGTTAATTTCTGGTACGTCAATAGATTTTACTTAAGCCTATTTTGGAGCTTTACTAAACTACTCAAGAACACTATGTACAACTATACAATGTGAACTTTCAGGCAAATAACCTGTAATGTCATTCCCCATTTTTGTACCAGTATATGGATAGATGTCAGTTAACAAACATTAAAGTTCTGTGGGTAATAATTGTCAGTGACTTCATTTCGGCAGTTTCAAAAAGCATCTTGGAATTTTTGTCAATAAAAAATGCTACGCATTACACTTCGTACCCTAATCTTCCTCACTTTTATGTGCCAAGACTAAAGAAATTGAAAACAGTTGAAATATCAATCTACCAGTTCATTAACTGTGCATCTGAGACAAGCAGAGATTTTCGAATTAGCGTCTAAGATTCGCCCTGCACGGGACAAACATAGGGAATCTTGCGCACTCATCGAGTTAACCTCTGCAAAAATCTGTTGCCCTAATGTTCCGTCTTCGGTCCTCCGCCAAACGAGGTCATGAAATCTCCCTTTTGCTGAATGAAGAGAAGACCTTTGTTGCTCGATTAGTCTGACAAGGCTGAAATGTTTAATTCATTCTTAGCAAACCATCTTACGACGGAATGTGAACCAGCCCCATCGTTTCAGCCACGCTTAGTCAATTTTATTAGTACCCTTGATATCTCCGTAGAATTCGTAAGCACATTTTTCGTCCAAAAAACTAACACTCCTCGGGAACTGATGGTATTCTAATTTCAGTTATCAAGAGGGTGTCGAGCTTTCCCGATTGCTTAGTCATCTTTTCTCAGTCTATCTTCTAAATGGTTTCTTCCCTGACTATGGAAGACACTATTATAACTGTAGCGAAGTCCGAGATATCACCGCCCAATTACGCCTTGTGTGAGTCCCCCAATGAAGAACACGATAAGAAGAGCGCAACAACAGAAGTCTCTGAGTGTATGTATAAGGTACAACATATTACGAGCAAAAAACGCGTGGAAACTATGTCCATCGGACCAATCAGCTTCTGGCCTCGCGTGGCTAGTGGCACGATTGGCTGGTGACTCACGGTTGACTGTAGCTCGAATTTTAAATTATTGATTGATTGCCTGTCAGTATGCTTCACCGATTGATAGCTTGCCGTGAGCGCGCTCGATACCTGTATGGTAGCTCGCTGCTAGCTCTCCATTAAGCGCCTCCTAGCAGACATCTATTAGTCTTCAAGTCAGGATCTCGTTCAAATGTAAATAATTATCGAGACGTTTACAAGACCCCGGCTGTAACAAAACTTCTTGACTTTGCACATAAAATAAACTATTAAGCGCCTCGCAGCATGGTCTTCTACCTGGAAGATTATGTGAAACCTGTCACTTGGCTTTTCTTTACCTTGTTAGTTCACCTCGTAATGAGCAGCAATCAGTCATTGTGATCTACTTTGACCTAAGCAAAGCTTTTGACAAGGTGCCACACAGGCGCCTTCTAGTTAATCTAGAAGCTCTGGGCATCTGGCCTCCTCTCCTCGATTAAATTGGTTCCTACCTATCGAACCGCAGTCAAAAAGTCTTAGTAGGCAATAGTTACTGGACGGCTCAGATGATCACGAGCGGTGTTTTTCAACGCACAGTTTTAGGTCCCCTCCTTTTCATTCTTTACATAAACGAAATTTCAACGGTACTCAATAACTCCGAAAATTTCATTTATGCTGATGACCTTCAGTGCATTTACTCATTATCTAAGGACACGGCCAGTAGTTGTGTTGATAAAGTCAACGCAGACTTGCGTACTCTCTCACGCTGAAGCGCCACATGGCAGATGGGGTTTTCTCCATCCAAATATATTTTCATGTGTTTTGGTCCTGCAAAGCTTCCTCGACCCTTCATCTTCCAAAACAGTCCACTCTCAGAACAATCTATGATAAAGAATTTGGGTCTAACTTACACGAATAAGCTTGCGTTATCGCCTCATGAAGAGCTAATTTTTGCTAAGGCCGCACAGATAGGTGGATTTATTGAGGAGAAGAAGATGACTCGATCGCTGGGACAATACGTTTATTTGCCTGACGTTTCGAAATCGGTCGCGGATTCAACATCAGAGACATCAGCAGAAAACAAAAACAGTAGCAGTAGCAGACCCTTTTCTGCTACTGTTTTCTGTTTCTGTTTCTGATGCTGAATCTGCGACGGGTGTCAAAACGTCAGGAGGTTGAACGTAGTGTCCCAGCCATCGAGTCATCTTCTTCTCAATTACTTCCTGAGACTCGCCTGTTTGCTTGCATAGGTGGATTTATACCACATAAATTTTTCCTTTCTGGAAATAAAGTTGAAACTATACCGCATACCGAATGCTGCTGTCCCCTTTCTGGTCTTACGAACGCCATTGACTGTAGAAAAATTGCAAAGTTTAAGACAGTTTTTACTCCTAAACGATTTTCTCTTTCTGGATCCAGTATTTCTCATACAGATAGATATCAGTTAGCGACCATCCAATTTTTGGGTAAGAAAACTCGCAGCTGGTATATGTTTCCTGATTCGCGTTAACAATTAAAGCTCTTATTCTGGTTAACCGACTTGACGCCAATTGCAACTCCTCCATGATCATTTCACCACCCCTTACCTTTACATATAAGTGTTCTCGCTTTTGCCTCCAAATATGCTTTAATTTGGAACAATCTTCTACCCGAAATTAGGTTTTCTTCTACATTACTGATTTTCAAAGGCAAATTACGTGAACGTTGTAAAATTTGGGGAAAATAAAGTCGTTGCTGTCTGATTCCTTCCCAAACCCGCAACTTGTACATTTCGAAGAAGGTCTTCATGGCAGTTGAATCTCTTCCGGGGATAGTAAAGTAGTCCATAAATATGATAATATTTTCCTCTGCAGCGTTAATAATAATAAATAGTATATTTAAGGTCCAAGGGGCCCCTTCATTGCAAACCTAGTGCTATCGTAAAAAAAAAAGAAATCCAAAATTGGTTATCACAGCTGCTTGTAAGCAACGGCATGACCACATGGATTAATAGTATGTTACGCGGGGTAAGATGGTAAGTTGGGTCCCACTTACACCGAAATTTCTTATAAAATAATGATCCGGGCAGTAAAAAAACTCCTACATCGGTGGTTGAGTTCATGTCCTAATGCTGCAAACTCTTCTCCATTTTGCAAACTTGGCAGTGGTCTTAGAGGTCGCTATTAATGGTCATTGCGTGTTCTAACGTTGTCACCAACTTGTCGGTGGACTCTGCAGCCTAGTGAGTCTCATCTCAGTGATGTTGCCTTGACTTCTACTGTCCCCTCCTCCTCTCGACCCAGCTGTCCCCAACGACCCCTTCTTATCTCACCGCTATGATTCAATATGATTTTTTTTCAATGAAAAGGAACTTTCCGAACCTTAATCATTGCTATCTCATCTCATTGCATCATATCTTTACCTATAAATCTTCTTACCTATTTAAGCAGTTGGTTCCCCTACAAGTTCTGGAAATTGGTAGCTCGCTGAACTCTGCAAATGATATAAGAGTTTTTTTCAAGGCTTATACAGGGTGTCCCGGAAAAAAGGTATGCAGATTTTATATCATTGTACAAGTGGTGTTTATCATAATTCTGTTATAAGAAAATATAAAAATATTCAGAAGCATAATTTTATTGTCCTTTTCACTAAATGTTCTCAATTTGACGTCCATTTTGGTAATGACACTACTGACAACGCGAAGCAATGGAATAGTACGCAGCATGAAACAATCACCTTCGTATTCGGATCCATTCATGGTTAATGGCTTCTCTCAATTCACTCACTGTTTCAGTACTCAAAATGCAGTGAAAAAAAATAAAATGATACTTGTAAATATGTTTTTTTTAAATAATAAATTTATAGTAAGCAACAAGTTTACAATTATCGAAAATGTGTATGCATTTTTTTGGGACATACTGTATTTTTGTCCATTACTTTATAAGAGGCTCTGATTTCTTATGTGTGATATATTACTTATTCCCGTTGTTATACAGTTGCTAACGCGCAGCTGTGGATACCAAATTTGCATTTATTTTTATCCCAGTACTGTGTTTGTAATGAAAGGGCCACTTGGGCCTTAAATATCTAATTTATTATTATTTAAAGGGTAGCATTGCTAATCGAAAAATAAATTACTCAATTCCCCTTTCAAACCAGCCATGGTAACGGATGTCACAGTACATATTGAAATTGAGTTACAGGATCGAACACGTCGCTGACTGAAAGAATACTTCCATCGGTCTAAACGCGTATATGGACCTTTAGTTTGATAATCTTGGTCACATATTTCACCCATGTTGGAACACCGCCAATCTCCGCCCGGTCGCAGATCAGTAGGTCAATAATCCCTAATAATTTAGAATTCTACTGTGCACTTATGGTGCATGAATGTCATCCCATCCCAAATAAAATATAGCCACGAATTACCACGAATTTACCACGAATGCACGAATACTTCGTACGAATTTGAAACACGAACTCATACGAAAGTTCGTACGTAAATTCGTACGAAAATTTTTATATCAAGTTTTTTGTACAACGGGACGCCTACTTCTCGAAAAACCCGCCATTCGCACGATCTACCGCGTAGCACTTTTTTGAAGTCTGCTTTGTGTGTTAGAAAATATTCTTAAACTGAAAATATTATAACAATAGGTGTACAAAAATATTTTCCTCGCAATTGTCCTTGGGTATGTTAAATCACAGTCGACGGGCCGGGTTGGGGTTCGGACTCTGGAATTTAAAAATATAAATAGATTACAGTGTGCAAAGCATGATATCAAAGACTACGTTAGTTTTTGCATTGACAAACTGGCCATTAGTGCGTTGTGCCTACCATAAGTTGACCTTTCTCTATAGACTGAACTTGTGTGAAGGATTCACAAAGCAAACATGGAATTGAGACTAGCCTGCGCCGTCAGCTGCCTGATAAGTCCGATATGAGCATACTCACCGCTACCCATTGGCGTTATCTCGGTTTCGATACGTATTTTTATTTCTTCCTATGGCACGTACAGTTAAGTACCAGCAATTCTTTTCAGTAAGCGCCATATCAATATGGAATAAGCTGCCCAAAAGTACTGAACCCAGCAAAGCTACCCTATGTTTAACAGAGCTATCACTAGTTTTCTACATTCAGGACAACTTACACGAATTTTGGGCGCTGACTCGGTGGAATCTCTCTTTCTCCCTGATGGCGTTCGTGGACTTTGAGCCCCGCCAGGCTTCATGCTGAAGATAATGCTGCTAAAGAAGCAGCCTGCAGTCTGCTTACCCTTCAGCCGATAGCGCGCAACTTTTACCGACAACCATTGAAGAAAGACTGAGAACACTGTGTTCTTGTGCCAAACCTCTCTGTCTCGAACTAATGTCATTAAACGATATGCAACTTTTCTCCTGCTGATGTGTCAACTCAGCTTACAACTGTACATATATTCCGTTTGTATCATACCTTTGAAGTCAGGTTTTTTCACTTGAAACAAACTCCCTATCTCGCCTAGTATTGACAAAACACAAAACCTGAATCAAAACCAATGCTGGTAGCAACATAGAGAGTTTGTTTTAGGTTTTTTTCCTGTCTTCGAGGTTTTGGAAGGCGCCCAAGAGGTGCATTACCAACTCTTTACAACTGCCTGTAAAGTTGCATCATAAACATATTATTATTCCGACCGCAGAAGCCTTTGTCCATCAGCAGGTAGGTCCGGACACACACGCCTCAGGATATTCAACAGGCTGGTCAAATGAGCAGTTGGCGTCTTCTATTTGACTGCCCAGGCTCGAAGGGCATCTTCCATACTGAGCTTCTCTTCTTCAATTGTAAGTGGACTGCCAGGTTCGTTATCTTCACATTCGGAAACCTGCGTCTGTGGGCTCCAAAACGCACCCTTTTCAGAAGTCGAAGATGCGATCACTGGAACAAGAGTTTAATTTGCCTGACGTTTCGGATTCCGTCGGGCATCCTTAGTCATAGGTAATTGTCAACAGGTCTGAGACATGCGCAGATAAGGGGTGATACATGCACAGTTTGCACGGTATTTATAGTTCACAGTGGTCACCCGCATGCGTACTATTATTTTCAGTTCTTGCAGTCACCGCCGAGGTCTTAATTAGTGGGGTGACTACAAGAACTGACAATTGTAGTACGCATGCGGGTGACCGCTGTGAACTATAAATACCGTGCAATCTGTGCATGTATCACCCCTTATCTGCGCATGTCTCAGACCTGTTTACGATTACCTATGACTAAGGATTCCCCACTGAATCCGAAACGTCAGGCAAATAAAACTCAGTTTCCAGTGATCGCATATTCGTCTTCTGAACTGCTTCCTGGGACTCGAATATTCGCTACTATTGACGCACCCTCTCCATCACTCGGAGTTTGCTATTCCCAATCAGATTCAGAAGAAGAGGACGGATCGGAAGAGGTTCATATACTCCAGCCCGAGGATGATGCTTCAGACGCGAAAAGTTCGTCAAATTGATCAGCAAATTCACCCACACGTTCGAGAAGCACTTGTTTCCTACGCCTATAACGGGTAGTCCTCGAAACAGGCTTGGACATGCTTGAACAATCGACACAGATACACTACGCCATATAGTCCAAAGGCAACGTTCAGGCAGCAATTCGACTGCTCAGCAGCGAGAAAATGCACCAAATGGTGTGCGTAAGCGTGAGTCGGACGCTCACAGCTAAGGCCGATTGATTTTCCAATAGCTGTGCGTGAACGCATTTGCGCGCTTAGTAACCGGGCTTACGAGCCATGTAGCAACCAATCAGATTTAGCCCTGATTTAAGCACGACAAATTGACTCTTGATCCCATACATTTAGCTGTTAGAGGTGTTATTGGCTAGCTTCGTGCAGACCGCATGTATTCGCCTGAGGATCCCCAACGATGCGGACCTCGAAGCAAGAACACTAGTTATTTGTAACTTGACTATGACCCGTCAAAATACTACACATGAAAGCAACTCAATACTTACCAAGTGCTCCGGATAATAATAATAATAATAATAATAATAATAATAAAATGTTTATTATGCCAGTTTACAGGCAATTGTAAAGAGTTGGTAATGCACCTCTTGGGCGCCTTCAAACACCTCGAAGACCGGAAAAAACCTAAAAAAACTCCCGATGTTGCAGCCAGTATTGGTTTTGTTTCAGGTTTTTTGTTTTGTCAATACTTGGCGAGATAGGGAGTTTGTTTCAAGTGAATAAAATCCTGCCTTCAAAGGTATGATACAAACGGAATAAATGTACAGTTGTAAGCTGAGTTGACTCATCAGCAGGAGAAATGTTTCATATCGTTTAAGGACATTAGTTCCAGACGGAGAGGGTTGGCACAAGAACACAGTGTTTTCAGTCTTCCTTCAATGGTTGTCGGCAAAAGTTGCGCGCTATCGGCTGAAGGGTAAGCAGACTGAGGGCTGCTGCTTCAGCAGCATTATCTTCAGCATGAAGCCTGGCGGGGTTCAAAGTCCACGAACGCCATCAGCGTGAAAGATAGATTCCACAGAGTCAGCACCCAAAATTCGTGAACGTCGTCCTGAATGTAAAAAACTAGTTATAGCTCTCTTAAACATAGGGTAGTTTTGCTGGGTTTTAATACTCTTGGGCAGCTTATTCCAGATTGATATGGCATTTACTGAAAAGAATTGCCGGTACTTAACTGTGCGTGCCATAGGAAGAAATAAAAATACGTCTCGATGACTGGCGCGTCGAGAGTGCTCAAGCTGCCTTATTGTACTAAGAGGATTAAAGGTTTGACTATTCAAAAGTTTAAACAGTAAAAATAGACCCTTCTGCAATCTACGAAGCCATAGGGGATCCAGCTTTATAAGTTCGCACCTTTGTTGGTAGGTTAAGTTACGGTGTTCTGCAGTGAAAACTCTTCTAGTGAAGAAGTGCTGCACCGATTCTATTTTCTTCCGTTCACTAGTGCACAGAAGACTGAATGAGGGTGAGCAGTATTCAAGACTAGGTCTCACGTACATATTATAAAGGCTAGTTCTAACCTTGATTGTCTGAATATTTGTAAAAATAAATCCAGTGGTTCGGCGTGCTTTCGAGACTATCAGGGCACAGTGCTCTGACAAATTGAGACTATTAGAGTAGGATATGCCCAAATCCTTGATAACTCCTGGGACATTTAGTTCGTGGCCGTCATTGCTTAATTCCGGTTGATGATCGTCGCCAACAACCATAACGGAACATTTGTGCCATGAAAGGGTGAGGCGCCATGTGCAACACCACTGGGCGAAAGCCTGAAGATCCTTTTTTTATCAGCTCGAGCACGATGTTGCGATCTGCCGGTTTATATCGATAAGCGACTTTTAAATCATCAGCGTACATGAAGGGTCTGCCATACTGAAAACAATCTGAAACGTCGTTGACAAACAGGCAAAATAGGAGCGGACCCAGTACACTACCCTGTATAACTCCACTCCTCACATGCGTGGGGTTGGAGATAACATGGGAAATTTTTACTCGTTGTGTGCGAGCATCCAAATAGGAAGATATGAAGTTCGGAGGCTTGCTGCCTATGCCGAAGGAGGCCACTTTCAGAAGGAGGAGGTTATGATCGACCCAATCAAAGGCCTTAGTAAAATCAAAATAGACGCTGTAAGTGGCAAAACCGCTGTCTCTAGATTGCAGCACATAATCAAAGAAAGAGAGCTGACAGGTGTCACAAGATCTTTTCTCGAGAAAGCCATGTTGAGCTGTATTAAGCAGGTTGTTCTCTGTCAAGTGACGCATCATCTTTTCTTTGATTGAGGTCTCCAAGAACTTCGAGGCTACGGGAAGTGTATTTATTGGCCTAAAGTTGTCGAATGATGTCGATCGGCCATGCTTGCGAATAGGCATTATGTGCGATTCCTTCCACAACGAAGGAAAGGTTTCGCTCCCTAAGCAATTCACTGGTCATTCATAAGCGTGTGTAACCAACTCCTAGAGTTTTGCGAAAATCAAAATTGGGGCGGATTATCGAAGGCAGAGAAAACAGGTCCGGCGGATTTTAAGGAAGTTTTAGCGACCTTGTACTCAAAAAGGGGCATGTCCCGATGTCTGGCTTTCCGCTCGTGGCCTCAATCTGTCTGAAGCTCAAGGTCGTTGTGGTCGACAAACTTCCTGTTGCGAGACGCAGACCACCCATGTAAGCCAACAAAGGTTTTGAGCCATACACTATCCACCCACACATTGTACACCCGCACGGTGTCCAACCAATCACAGGCCGACCTAGCAAATGGACGCGTTCTCTCTCTGTTTTCTGGCCTGATTGCTGCTAAGACCTCACTTGGGACCCGGTAAAGCTACTGAGCGGACGTGTCTCTCCCAAGTCAATCACCTCTCATCTACTCTCCTTTCCTTTGTGTACACAATACAGTCTTCCTACTAATCTGGCCTTTCACGCCTTATCCTATTCCAGTAGCTTATGTATGTTAGATACATTCTCTGGTCTATTATCTGGCTGGACCGCACCATATCCCACGTTTTGGCCCCGATGTTCAATTAAATCCACATTCTGCACTGTCTACTTCGACGTTCACTTTACTCTTCATTGTCGACTCCGACGCCTCTCTATCTCAATGGTGACCCAATTTTCTTCATCGCACCTTTAATTCCATGTACTTGCTAGCAAGTTTAACACTCACTCCTACCAACGTTCTGACCTACTGGTATACGTTGACAGGATGTCCTTCACTCATACCTACGTACCGACTTACTGGTAATGGGGACAGGATTATTCAAGGACATTCTTTTCTTCCACCAACGTGCTGACTTACTGGTTTTCGTTGACGAGCTACACTCTCCTTCTATCAACCTGCCGATTTACTGGCATATATTATCGACATAACACGGTCTATGAACATCATTTCATTATGTGGTAAACCCTTCTTGGTTACTTATATATCTAAAACTGACCTATACTGTTATTTAGACTCCATTTTTCTACACTGATCCTATTTGGTACGAATTATTGAGACCGTAACCAATTTTTACTCTTCCCTTAACATACCCTAATTTTACTCCCATTAATGTTTTTGAAATCCGCTCTCCTGGGAAGGGAATATTGTAGCGACCTTGTACTCTAACAGGGGCATGTCCCGATGTCTGGCTTTCCGCTCGTGGCCTCAATCTGTCTGAAGCTCAAAGTCGTTGTGGTCGACAAACTTCCTGGTGCGAGACACAGGCCACCCATGTAAGCCAACAAAGGTTATGAGCCATACGTTATCCACCCACGCATTGTACACCCGCACGGTGTCCAACCAATCACAGGCCGACCTAGCAAATGGACGCGTTCTCTCTCTGTTTTCTGGCCTGATTGCTGCTAAGACCTCACTTGGGACCCGGTAAAGCTACTGAGCGGACGTGTCTCTCCCAAGTCAATCACCTCTCATCTACTCTCCTTTCCTTTGTGTACACAATACAGTCTTCCTACTAATCTGGCCTTTCACGCCTTATCCTATTCCAGTAGCTTATGTATGTTAGATACATTCTCTGGTCTATTATCTGGCTGGACCATATCGTATCACACGAAGTTAACTGCATATATGTGCGAACTCTAAAGCCTGAATCCATTCGACCAAAAAGCAGTCTCAAACTTACGAAACGAATTACATTTGACGCCCTATATTCTGAGATGGGCTCAAATCGAGGTAGACTTATATTTAAGACTATTTTTTTAAGAATTACGAAGTGCGATGGATTTTAAATGAAAGAAAACAACCATTTTGCCCTCCATAAAAAGCAAAATTCAATGGAAAACACCTAAGAATCATTAGCCATCTTTTACCAGGCCCAAATTAAAACAGTGGAAACAAAATTTCGCGAGTTAGCCTTTTTATGCAAAGGTGTCCTAGCTTTTGCAGTCGTTTCGCTGTTTCAAACACCCGATTGCATCCGTTTTCGTACATCATATTTTCTGAGAATGTAAATCGTTGCATAGATTTTCTGATTCTTTGTCAGACTTCCGCATTTTAGCAAATGTATACAGATTTATTTAGACGTTTACAACAATTTTATAGTTGGATTGACGTGTCCTGTAAACTTGGTGGATTTTAAAGTAATTTCAAATGAAAAGTGTCAGCTAGTATGCAAACAAACGATGATAAAGTGTTTGATATCGGACTGCTCCGATGCTTGCTGAACAATAGCGTGGATAACTGTGTTGTGTTTGACTTCGAAGACAATTATGGCAGGACCGGATGAGTCCTTCGAGATACGCATGAAGAGAGTGGATGGAAGCCCGAAAGCCAAAAGCGTGAATAATTACATAAAACACTTTGATGGATCTGCCAGTCAACTTTATCCCAAATAGTTTATCTTACTCATCACTGAGCAAGAAGTCACATGTTGGTATTGTAAAGTCATTGGACAGTTCACAATCTAGGCGATATCGACGCGCACGTTCATCATCAGACGGTCGGCGGTTTGCAGACTGTTCGGGTAAATTCTTTTCTCGCCTTTTATCCGCCTCTCCTCAGTTTGCTCATACTCGAGAGTTGTAAGGCTAAATAGCTCCCGCACTTTTGTGGTTTTTGTCTTTTGTCCGTCGAACCATTTTTTCATATTTGCAATTGGATTCTTCTTATAGTCATTACTTGAACCCAGATTATTGGGGCCGTATTCTTCGACTTATTTCTTTCGTTTCCTTCATCCTCTTTTTAGGCATTTTAACCTAATGCAGTCCGTACCTCTTCCGATATTTAAAAGTGTTGACTGTGATCCCAGTATTGTCGGTACGTCAGCCGATCTGTTACCCGATTTGTAGACTTCCTCGTGAGAAATTTTGACACTATTCGTCCTCTGCTTGCTACGTGGTCTGCCGAAAATCCGGACCTGTCCATAATTCATACCTTAACCTATAAGTACAGAAATCAACAGCGCCACTTCCCTTATTTTCTCTCCCTCTGCCACGTACCTTCTTTATCCAACCCTACCCAACCCCTACTAGATAGAACGACGGTTGCGTAAAACCTTTCACGGACCCTTCCGTTTCGGTATTGACTTGTTTTTGCAGAAGTTCCAGCAAGTAAGGTGCCCCAATCGAAATTGTTTGGACTATTTTCTGTTGTCACTCTTCAACTGGCGTCAGGAGTTAAGGGTAACACGAGGCGTGGCTGTGTCTTGTTGGAAGTAAATTGATCCTCGCTTAACGTTGAATCTGGCCTTCAGGTTATGTGAACGCCAAATGCTTACTGGACACTTTGTTAAACTTATGATGGTGATTATGGCCGTCATCGCACGTGTTCTGTAAACTTGGCTTCGATGGTTGTTCACACTTCCGATTTAGTGTAATGAGTGAACAAACTATAACGATCACCACAAATGTCTACAACTCTTTATATGCGATGCGTGAGAAAATCCCGGTGCCGACGTCTTTGGTTAGTTTTTGCCTCATCTCGTTTCTATGGGGCCCACCTTTTAGGCCAGTTATCTGGATGGTTTTCCGACCCACATAGAAACCGACGATCTGATAAAACTGAACCCTAATTGCACAGCTTTTATGAATTTAAGGTTTGTTTACGTTTTTTAATAATGTCGTCTGGACAGTGGTTCTTCTGAAAACAGGGGCGTCAACAGCAATGTTACGGATTCGCATGTCCCCTCAGGCTCTCAATTTGCAGTTAAACGGACGGGATTTTCACTCCAAGTGTCTTTCAAAAATTCTTCCTCACCGATGACCCAGTCCAAGGTAAGGCATAATTTTTTTTCCCATCCAGCTCTTGCAGACGTCAGAGCCATCTGGTAATCTAGACGCACAGCAAACCAAATTACTGAGCGCGCGGCAAGATCGGGCAGAATTGTATGTACGTGGCCTACCCTATTTTACGTTGCTTTCTGTAGGCTAGGCATTCTGCGCAGGACGAAGAACAAATCTGCAAACGCGCCAAACCTTTTGGATATGCTGCTTCGCTAGAAAACAAAATGATGTCCCAGCACATCACTGCCCTTTTCTACGTATTTGAATGTATATTACTGTTCAAAAGTGTAAATACCTCAACAAAATTCCCTTTATTTGTATTTCAGGTTTTTGTTTTCCGTTCACTGTACTAAGGCGGGAAGGGTAACATAAGGCGTTCTTTTTGCTTGCAAATTGTCACTGTTAGAATTTAAAAAGAAATGCTTTTTTAGGAGGAACAACATTCGCTTACCTTTTAGGTGGTTGGCGTATTCACTTGGCAGACTGTTGTCTAAGATATTCCTACTTTCCATGAGTATTAGGTTGTTTCACATGAAACGTTTAAGCTCAAATTTGGCATAATATTGCCCAAATTCGATCTAAAAACTGGTTGATATTCAAAAAATACATATTTTTAGCTGATTTCAATGACGTAACGCGCTGGTTTCCCGTGGACCATTTCTCACCCATCTGTGTGAAGCCTGCTTACAAGAAATGCACTGTTATTGCGTGCCTGTTTAAATGTGTTCATGTTTTATCCAACGGACGAGACTGAATATTTTTGATTGTAACTTACAGGAGAACGGGCTCGCGCCTCCATGATCGGGCATCAGGCATAGAAACCGTAAATCACCAAATAATCCGGGTTAGAATCTCAAGTTATCCTAACCTGGAGTTGAGTATGGCTACCTCAATCTGGTAAAGTTGTGCCCCAGTGATCGTGTATACTTCTTTCCGCTCTTGAATTTGTCCAGCTAGTTAAAAACGTGTTGGGTTGGGTCATGGCACATATTTGTCTGGCTACGCAGAGTCCCAAAGCCCCTAACTACTGTCGTACGTGAGTGACTGGTGGCATGCCTAGACTCCACATCAGCTACTGCGCTCTGAGGGTCGGCATTAATGAGGGAAGAGACACTGAAGATGACACTGGGGGAATCCACCCCGAAGCAGTTCCCCCTATACGACATCCACGCACTAAAATTCGTGGCTGTGAGGTTACCAATTGACGGGATAACTCGGCCCTTATCAGGACTAAGAGTCGGGTTGCAGCGATTCGTAATTTGCCCTCTGTCACAAACGTGACACCAGTGCCGCCCTCTCCGAGCCAATGCGACTGGGCTGTGTGTTGCACGCGTAGATAGATTTAGCTTTGTGTGCCACAGTGGTCGTGCTCGTTTCCAGTCGTCTTGCCATTTGAGACTGGTGGAGTGATTTAGGTGCATTTAAAGTTTGCTCCACTCTAAGCAAATTCAAAGGCCGCCCCTCCCAGAGTAAGCGTCGTTCGCAGCAGCCGGAATCGCACAAATGATTGAGCTAGTACACATTCAGGGATGGCATAATGCAACTAGAGGGCTTTTCGGAAAATGACTTACACTCGTGCATTTTCAAACTGGTTACACCCCTCCGTCATCAAACAAAATGAATTTTGAAGGGTAAGCTTACTACAGTAGAGCGTTTGGGAAGCAGAGATTACGTCAATAGGCAAGTCTCTGAGGTGCAGTGATTCGTGTCGTGTTACGATAGGTTTTAGATATTTTAAAATCCTCAGTCTTGCCTCATAATACCGGAAGGCGGGAATAGCAACTCAGTGATTCTGCTTGGCTGGGTATGAACTAGCAGTTGTCATAGGAATGGCCTAAGTCGTGCACAAAACCGTTCGTGCTGAACTTTCAGGTCGACGTGGTTATTGATGTTGTTTGTGTTAGAGGAAGAAGTGTAGATGAATTCTAATGCCTATTTAATGCTTACCCCAGCTATCAATTCAGGCAAACGTCTAAGCCGGTCATTTTTGTGATGCGGACTAGGAGCAGTGGTTGACAGGGCCAACGAGTCCATCTGCGCGCGCCACAGCACGACCTAGTCTCTCGACACGCCGGCGTTTGCGCAACCAGGATATAGGAAGAATCCGCGCCATATGATTCTCAGTCGGCTGAGCACGAAACACACACTGGGCTGATGGCGTGGTCTGGTAAAAGCGTCATCTGGCAGCCTTCCAAGCCATAATAAATTCTAATAGTCTGAGGCTCGCATTACACATGTAATAAAGGAGCTGCATGTGGAAGGAGCTGAGGAGCAAACTGATAGACTTAGTTTACTGAGCTAAAATATTTCCTCACAGGGATCTAGGAAGTCAACGGTGAGAATTACATAGATTGCGAAGAAGCAGGTTCGATCACTGGAATCTGAGTTTTATTTTTCTGAGCTTTCGAACTCTTGCGGGAGTCCATCGTCAGCGATAAAACCGTCAACGAAAGTAGGCAACATACATAGGGGGAAGGGGGGCCAAGTAACCGTCAACGAAAGCAGTCAAAATTAACAGGGGTAGAGGGGTTAATTAACTGTCAAAGAAAGCAAGCAAATGTTTACAGGGGCAAGGGGCCAATTAACCATCAAAGAAAGCAACCAACATATAAAGGGGAGGGGGTAGTTAACTGTTAACGAGGGAAAGTAAAATGTGTAAGGGGAGGGATAAATTATCCGTCATAGGGGCGGGGGGGAAGGAAGGAGGGACAGGACCACCAGTGCCATGAGTCAGGAGATAACCGCGCAGGGCAACATATGAAGGCGCCAGCTCTATGCATCGGTTAACTGAGTTGTCATCCGACGCCCAGGCTTCAATTAGCTCTCGGCCCGTCTTGCTGCTTGCGTGGGCAATTATCTTCGCTGCTGCGAAGTTGAACTCGTGACCCGCTCCGTAGGTGTGGGCGGCCACTTGCGAAGAGTCATAACCCGTCGAACAGCCACCTTGTGTTCCTGTATGCGCAAACTTAGCATGCGTCCAGTTTGTCCCGTGTAGTTTACAGGGCAGTTTAGACATGGTATGCGATACACCACACCCGACTGCTCACTGGGATTTAGCCGATCTTTGATCCTCATGACCCGGCTGCGCATTGTAGCCTTGGGACGATGCGCAATTCCAACGCCTAGTCCTGCGGCAATACGCTCAGTTGCTTCTGACACGTCCTTGATGTATGGCAGCGCATGCCAAATCGTGGGAGGAGGTTCTGTTTGGGTCCTTGGAGGGCGGGGCCGTAGGCATCGGTTTATGAAGGCTTTAAGATAGCCGTTCTGCATAAACTGTTCGCGCAGATGTCGAGCCTCACGTGCTCTTTCTTCCGGGTTGCTGCAGTGTGTCTGGATTCTTTTGAACAGCGTTTTCACACAGCTTCGTTTGTGAGCCATCGGATGATTGCTGTGGAAACTGAGAAGCTGTCTGGTGTTCGTCACCTTTCTGTAGACCCCCGTTTCTATTTTGCCGTCGGGAGTTCGCGTGACGAACACGTCGAGGAAGGGTAGCTGCTGATCCTTTTCTTCTTCCCGTGTGAATTGTATATCTGGGAAGATCGAGTTGAGGAGATCATGGAAGCTCTGCAGCGTGTTCTTTTTGACGATAACGAACGTGTCGCCAACGTAACGGCGCCAAAAGATTGAGGGCTGTTGGGTGAAGGCAATCGTCTCCAGCTCCTGCAGGACCAATTCTGCTATTAGACCGGAAATTGGAGAGCCCATCGGAGTGCCCTTGATCTGTTCATAGGTTGTTCCATGGGTTGTTCCAGCTCTGGAACAACCTATGAACATCAGCGCATCAGTGCTCCCTTTACCTACCACCCGCAGCCTATTCCGTGTTAAAAGTGCATGCCACGCAAAGTGGCGGCCATTTGACGGCCTTGCTATCAATTATTAAGTTGCCAGGCTCCCTACGCGACAGTCATGCCTTTTAGCGTGAGGGTCACATCACATCAGCAGGATATTATACGGCCATTGCCGCCTGACTCCCAGTCCACTTATCAGCCATTAGACACACTGAGGTGATGGCGTTGTCTGGTAAAGGGTCAGGTGCTAGTACTGCAAGCTATGGTTTTTAATTAACCGCCAGAGTCTCAGACTCAGATCACACGTGCAACAGAGGAGCCACATGGAGGAGGAGCCAAGGATCATACTTACCTCTCAAGTGGGATATCGTTTTGAAAGCACATTATATGTGAAGTTGACGTGATCATGTTTTGTGTAAGTGTTGATGAGGACTGTAATGTAGCCGGCGACATTCTATCGCAAGTTTTCATGGAGGCACATGTTGCCTAGTAGACCCATGCGGTTATGGACATGACATTAAATGCGGCAGTCCTGTGTATTGCTAGTTCCGATAATGGTTTACCAGGTTCTGTGCAATAGATTTGCAAATGACCAACTAGACCGGCTTGGCCAGCGCTTTGAATGTGGTCGTCAAAGTCTCTTTCGCGCAGTCCCAGGATGTGCCCGCTAGGACATTCGGGACTTTGGTGCAGCAGCTCACTTCTCCTGCAAATTTCCTCGCACGATCCGTGAACGTAGAAAGTGGATCGAAACGCACGCCAAGGAGCTTTGCCTCACGGACGAGTGGTAAGGACGCACCGTTGAAGATTATGGCCGCGTGACAATTGAACTCCTCCGGGTCCAGCGTGAACACAGTGACGGACGACATGGCTGCCGAGAGTGTCATTCCGCGCTGGGTGAAGAAGTTTTCGACATCAGGCATGAACTCCCTGAGGGGCTGCGCAGCCTGATCGATGCGGTGATACCGGCAGAAGAACGTTACACCGTCCACATACCATACCATTTGCGCAAGTTCTCGAGAGAGTGGGAGTTGTCGCACGTAGATGTTGATGAGCGTCAGACTGAGCACAGAGCCTTGGGGAAAGCTACAGGTCTGTTTGCGGGGCTTAGAGCGAGCGCCGCAAAAAAGGACAAAATCGTGGTGGCCAAGGATCTAAGCCGCTAGTGGAGAGGTCTGTGTTGGCGGTGGTAATATGGGTGGTAGTTGAGGCGGCGCGTTGGAGTGGGTAGTAAAATTGGGGTTTAAGGTGGTCGCCGTAGCGATCAGCTTAGGGATCGTGGCAGGGAGGATTGTGTCAGCGGGTAAGGGCGGTGGGAGCATTGATGCGTCATATACAAACAGACAAGAAACCCTTCGGTTGACACCACCCACACCAATTGGAGAAAATTTAAACCCGCTCCGTAATCCTACTAGAGCTGCTGCCACCTCTGTCTCAATCTCTCTCAGGCATGACTGGAAGCAATCAACAAAAGTCTGGCTTCGTCTGTGACATTTGCTGCATAAAAAATTAATCCCGCGGGTGCCTGTTGTCCTCTTCAACTTGGGTTTGAACATGATAATTACGCTGCCTAGAGTGCAACAACTGCTTTAGACGTTACATTTTGTAGCAGGATATGGCTGATTTAGCCGACTGCGCTGGTGTTCCCGCTGTGTTCAATGGGACAGACACTTATCGTAGGAAGTTGCAGAAGTTAAACACAGGATAACGAAGCAACGAAAGGAATAAAAACTATTAAGACTCAACCATATTATCAATGGATGAAGCGCAGGTGCAAACATTCACGTTATTCCTAAGGAAATTTTATAACCAAACACATTTCATTGTATCTGTCAGCAACTCAATATTTTACTCTGACTTGCTGTAACCTGCTTGTCTCAGTAAACTTGCACTATCTGGCCAATCGATCTTCTCTCCACCTCACTCCTACGGGCTCTTTCGTTTGGCTGCCGACTTAATTGGCAGTATCACACGCAGGTCGCAACACAAAAAAATCTAACATAGCATGAAGAGTTTAGATGCTACAAGTCCGTTAGCACGAAACGTTTCGCCTCCACCGGATCTCGATCCCGGGTCGCCAAATCTGGTTATTAGCGGTGTTAGCACCTCAGGCAGCCCGGCCACTTCGACACGGGCCCTTGACAACCGTATCAAGATACGACCAGAAAGTAACTACCGATATGGCCACTTAGATAATTTGATAAATTCTCCACCTCCCGCCAAACGGCCAAGGTGTCCACTACGTTTACAGAAGTTAGACTGTGAGGACTTCGTCCTCCGCCAGGAGTTTTCGGAGATGAAGCAGGAACTTAACCACGAGGTAAGTAAACTGAAACAAGAGATAGCCTATCTAAAAACGCATATTTCTTATACAGCGGTTGAAACAGCCCTTGTCGGTCAAAAACCGGGGGTCAATAAAAGTACATATGCTCAGATAGCCTCGGCCGGTAAACCTGAAACTCGCATATCCTCTGCCGAACCAAGCAAACCAGCGGGCGTCTCACTCGATCGCAAAGAAACTAAAATAAATCCGCAGTCTACGCCATCGTTACTCGGCTCAGGCAGCACTAACAATGACCTGCATTTGTGTCCTAGCGTCACATCAATGCATGATGCTGCACTAGAAAGCGATGATACAGAGGTCGATAAGATCATGAGGCCAAAAAAGCATAGGGCTAGAAAGGCTCGAAAGTCTAAATGGGCCAGGAATGCGCAGTCAGCTAACCCAAAAACCGGCACATCAGGTCACATCAAACCTTTAGTACCGGATACAGATGCCCGCTTGGTCGGAACTCGTAAGCTCGCAACAGGAGCACCAGTGAGTCACAGGCAGAATATAGTTGTAAAAGGGGGTCCAGAGATAGCGTCAACAATTGCACAAGAACGAGTTGACGCTGATATTGACTTGGATTTGGACATGTCTGTCGACACGCCTGAAACCTGCATATCGGATCATGTGTCAAGCCCATGGGCTATACCATCGTCACTCGGCTTAAGCGACACTAGCAATTATCGGGATTTGCATCCTAGCACCACATCGTTGCTCGACTCTGCACAAGAAAGCGATGAACAAGAGTTTGACAAGATCATAACTCAAAAGAGGCATAAACCTAAGAAAGCCAAACGGTTCACGGATTTGCACTCAGCTTACCCAATAGCCAGTACATAAGAACCGCGTGTATCGGATACAATTGCTCCCTCGGCCGAAACACGTGAGCTTGCAAAATATGCCCCATTGAGTCGCAAGCAGAAAATAGTTGTAAAGGGGGCCCCAGAGTCAGAGTCGTCAATTGCACAAGAACGAATTGAACATGACGTGGGTCTTTTGCGAGTCTACACCAAACCGTTGCTAAAACCACGCGAGTCTTTCCGCATTCTTAAGGCATTTCGAATAGGGAAAGCTCAAACAGCTCCAGAACCAATTGCTCGGCCACGACATCTTAAAGTTATTTTAGAAACTGAAGCACAGGCGGAACTCTTGCTAGAGCGCAAACCATCCTTACGGGGTCTGCATTCGCAAGTTTTTTTTCAGCCGGATTACGAGTTGAAAGAGCGGAGAAAGATGAGACAGCTAATAATAGAGCTGGAGAAACGGCGAACCAATGGCGATACAAATCTCAAATCGAAGCCGGTATTAGTGACGGCCTAGCTGTCCCGCCACCGAAACCTCAGACATGCCCTCTTAAATTGGTCGTTTTAAATGCCAGATCACTGATAAATGAAATGCCTCTGCTCCAGACTCTGGTTTTCGTCAACCGCCCAGACATTGTTATGGTAACTGAGACATGGGCATCGGCCTGTGTAGCTGACTCAGATCTCTCTGTTCTAGGCTATTCATGCGTTCGGAACGATCAAAACAATGGCCGTAGCGGAGGAATTTGCATCGATATAAAGCAGCTACTTGCATTTCTTTCGTTGCACTATCCACAATTCACAGCAGTGGAGGAGAGCTGTTGGCTACGAAATGTTCTGAAACAACAAATACTCCTTACTTGTTGGCTGTGTTTATCGCCCACTTAATGCCAATGCAGACTACAACCTTTGTCTCTCGCAGGCATTCCATGCCGCAGCTGACTTGAATCTTAAGTATTGCTTGATTGCAGGCAATTTCAACCTTTCTGACGTGCAATGGTTTCAGCCATTCGGTCCTTCAAAATTCGAGAACTTACTTGAGGCAATCGATATCGGCATGTGAGATCAGGTAGTTGATTTTCCCACTTGAGGAGCAAACATACTCGACCTAATTTTTTGTAGGGGATGCGAACCACTTTCAGTGTCATCCTTAGACGCACTTGGGAGTTCAGACCATCTTACAGTTGTTAGTGAACTAGAACTGGAGGCGGATAAAACATTTTCCCAAAAGTATAGTCTTTATCATGACTTCCGATCAGCAAACACGTCAGACCTACTGGCACATCTAAACGATCTCGACTGGTCTGAATTTTTCCAATGTTTGGATGTCAATGCTTGTACCGACGCACTGTACCAAGTGCTGGATCCACTCATCCTCCACTTTGTCCCCCGTAAGAAAGTAATACATGTCAAGGATGAAGTGTACCTTCCTCTGTCTTTTCGTCGTATGCTGCGTAAACTCTCTCGTCGTTTGCATCGGCAAAATGACACCGCCGTTCTTCCCTACATCACACTGATCTTTGAGCAGGCTAAGAAGCTCTCCGAAGAAAAGCAGATAGCCGATGAGAGCCACTTTGCTGAAAATCCTTCCCTTAATCTTGCGAAACTCTTTTCGCGTACAGTAAAAGCGCAGAGGAAAACGCAACACCCCATACTTCAAGATGCTTTAGGAAATCCCATAGCTGACGCTAAGTTGACTGCCGATAGCTTCAATGCGTTCCTATCAAAACGTTGAGTGAAAGCTCGTTCGTTGCATCTCCGATTATCCAGGCTTGAACGGGTGCTATACTCGAAACCATAAGTTTTACCGTCTGGAATGTGACTGTAGCCATTCGTCGTTATCATCAATCTTATAGTCCAGGACCGGATGGCGTCTCAGTTAGCTTTCTAAAAGCTGAAGCGAATGATATCTTTCTGTCTATTCTTTGTAAGGTATTTAATCTTGCTCTTGAGAGCAAAACCTTTCCTTCGTTGTGGAAGGAATCGCACATAATGCCTATTCACAAGCATGGCCGATCGACGTCATTTGACAACTTTTGGCCAATAAATACAATACCCGCAGCCTCGAAGATCTTGGAGACCTTGATCAAGGAAAAGATGATGCGTCACTTGACAGAGAACAACCTGCTCAATACAGCTCAACATGGCTTTCTTAAGAAACGATCTTGTGACACATGTCAGCTCTCTTTCTTTGATTATGTGCTGCAATCTAGAGACAGCGGTGTTGCCATTTATAGCGTCTATTTTGATTTTACCAAGGCCTTTGATCGGGTCGATCATAACCTCCTCCTTCTGAAAGTGGCCTCCTTCGGCATAGGTAGCAAGCATCTGAACTTCATATCTTCCTATTTGGATGCTCGCACACAACGAGTAAAAATTTCCAATGTTATCTCCAACCACACGCATGTTAGGAGTGGAGTTATGCAGGGTAGTGTACTGGGTCCGCTCCTATTTTGCCTGTTTGTCAACGACGTTTCAGATTGTTTTCAGTATGGCAGACCCTTCATGTACGCTGATGATTTAAAAGTCGCTTATCGATATAAACCGGCAGATCGCAACATCGTGCTCGAGCTGATAAAAAAGGATCTTCAGGCTTTCGCCCAGTGGTGTTGCACATGGCGCCTCACCCTTTCATGGCACAAATATTCCGTTATGGTTGTTGGCGATGATCATCAACCGGAATTAAGCATTGACGGCCACGAACTAAATGTCCCAGGAGTTATCAAGGATTTGGGCATATCCTAATCTAATGGTCTCAATTTGTCAGAGCACTGTGCCCTGATAGTCTCGAAAGCACGCCGAACCACCGGATTTATCCTTAGAAATTGTAAGACTATCAAGGTTAGAATTAGCCTTTATAATATGTACGTGAGACCTAGTCTTGAATACTGCTCACCCTTATTCAGTCTTCTGTGCACTAGTGAACGGAAGAAAATAGAATTGGTGCAGCACTTCTTCACTAGAAGAGTTTTCACTACAGAACACCGTAACTTAACCTACCAACAAAGGTGCGAACTTATAAAGCTGGATGCCCTGTGGCTTCGTAGATTGCAGAAGGGTCTATTTTTCCTGTTTAAACTTTTAAATGGTCAAAACTTTAATCCTCTTAGTACAATAAGGCAGCTTGAGCACTCTCGACGCGCCAGTCATCGAGACGTATTTTTATTTCTTCCTATGGCACGTACAGTTAAGTACCGGCAATCCTTTTCAGTAAATGCCATATCAATCTGGAATAAGCTGCCCAAGAGTATTAAAACCCAGCAAAACTACCCTATGTTTAAGAGAGCTATAACTAGGTTTCTACATTCAGGTAAGATTTCACGAATTTTGGTTGCTGACTCGGTATAATCTCTCTTTCACTCTGATGGCGTTCGTGAACTTTGAACCCCGCCAGGCTTCCTGCTGAAGATAATGCTGCTGAAGCAGCAGCCCGCAGTCTGCTAACCCTTCAGCCGATAGCGCGCAACTTTTGCCGACAACCATTGAAGGAAGACTGAAAACACTGTGTTCTTGTTCCAACCCTCTCCGTCTGGAACTAATGTCCTTAAACGATATGAAACATTTCTCCTGCTGATGAGTCAACTCAGCTTACAACTGTACATTTATTCCGTTTGTATCATACCTTTGAAGGCAGGATTTTATTCACTTGAAACAAACTCCCTATCTCGCCAAGTATTGACAAAACAAAAAACCTGAAACAAAGCCAATACTGGCTGCAACATCGGGAGTTTGTTTTAGGTTTTTTCCGGTCTTCTAGGTGTTGGAAGGCGCCCAAGATGTGCACTACCACCTTTTTACAATTGCCTGTAAACTGGCATAATAAACATATCAGATAAGTGGGAATCACCCTGCCAAATGTTACTTTTTCCATGTGTTGGAGGAGAAAGATTTGGAGAACAGCGAATACTCGAAATACAGCATAATATGGTCGCTTGACCCTTATGGGGGTCGATCCTGAAGGTCAATCATAATTTCCTCCTCTCGGGTAAAGATAAGGTCGAGACAGTTCGACTATTGTCCTTCCTTAGCCCGCGTTTCAAATGCGACGGTTTGGTAGAGCAGTTTGTTTGTCCACATTGTAGTAAATTGTGATTAAAGTTGTCTTGAAGAACCTGTGCAGTCCATATCTGCCAGTCAACTCCAGGAGCGTTAAAGTCCCCAACGATGAGGATGTCTTTTTTCTCACTAACCCTATATAATTCTGCTATGAGGATAGTGTCTTGGTCAGGAGTATATTTGGTGGGCAGTATGTCACCGAAAGCGTCAGTGGCCTGGCGTACTTAACAGATATAGTAATATTGAGCATTTCCACATCTCGTGCTAAGACCGGTACTTCAGCCGTGGCTGTCAGCTTGCAAGTGAAATAGACTATAAGCCCTCCTTCTCTAGTCAGTCAGTCACTCAGTATATTGGAGGGAAAAATAGGCTTGCGCCTTTGATTCCCCTATGCGTCACATCAAAATCGCAAGAATTATAAACAATTTTAACTAGTTTTCAGCCAGGAAAATATAGACAGTTACATGGTGCAGTGGTGTTTCAAGGTTAATTGGTCACATAGTTCACGTTGTGTTGTAGCATGTGTATATCAAGTCGGTGTTTGAATATCTTCACAGATTGGGACATAATAATCGCCTTGGGAAAGTTATTCCACGGGTTCACGACACGATTAGAGAAAAAATTAGTCCGTACATCCAATCGTCCTTAGGCGCATACAGTTTGAAGGGATGCCCCCGGAGATTAGTTGTAGTGGCGAGTTGGAAGAAGTCGTCACACATTAGAGCGCAGCCAAAGCCACGCACGATACGGAAGGTTTGTGTCAAATCTCCGCGTAACTGCCTATAACTCAAAGGATAGAGGTTAAGGTTATTTAGGCGGATCTCATATGGTAGTGAACCTTGGCCTCTTACTAATTTTGTTGCTCGCCGCTGCACCCTCTCAAGTACGTTATAATCCTGCCAAATCCATGGTCTCCAGACTTGAATTGCGTATTCAAGATGTGGCCTTATGAAGGTACCGAAAATTTTCGAGAAACAGTCTTCATCAAAAACCGTGAATGCCCGCTTGATGGCGTACAACATTGAAGTTGCAGTTTTAAGCCACCTTACAACATTGTGTAGAAGGTTTGAGATTGTCTGTCATCCAGATGCGAAGATCCGTATGTATTTCTGTTTCTTGTAGAAGGATTCCATTCAGGTGGTAGGGTCGCGCATAAGGCACCGCATTTCGATTTTCCAGGCGCAGCAGAGTGCATTTGTTAGAATTGAAGGACAGCAGCCATCTATTCGACCAATCGTTTAATCGACAAAGATTTTCCTGGAAGTTATCTTCATCGGCAGCACACCTGATGACCCTCCATATTTTTACATCATCAGCAAACATGGCGCACTCGCAGTCCAATTCCTGTACACAATCAGTAACGAACAAGAGAAAGAGGGTGGGTCCGAGTACTGAACCTTGAGGAACTCCACTCTCTATGGCTGTCGTCCTACACACACCGTTTGGGAACGACCAGATAGGAAATTCTCAATCCACGTAAGAAGTCTGCCTCCGATACCCGTCAGTCTCAACTTATGCAGGAGACGTTGGTGTGGAACACTGTCAAAGGCCTTCCGGAAATCAATGTAGGCTGCATGTACGGTTTCTTTTGCGTCAATTGCCCTTGTCCAGCTTTGCATCGTATAGAGCAAGTTTGTTACACATGACCTTCCCCTACGGAATCCAAATTGCGCATTCTATAAAAGATTGTGAGTTTCACAATATATCATTAATTGCTTCATGATGATCTTCTCCATTACTTTGCAGCATATGGAGGTCAGACTCGCGGGTCTGTAGTTATTCGCAGATGCACGACCACCGCTTTTGTAAAGTGGTGTAATATGCGCAATTTTCCAGTCCGGAGGAAGTATTCCAGTATCAAACGATTTCTGGCACACTAGTGAAAGGGGTTTAGGTAGCTCTCTAGCAAGTTCCTTGAGCGATTTGGCAGGAATTTCATCTGGACCCGGAGATTTACATTCCTTCAAGCTTTTTATTTCTTGAAAATTCGTCTCTTCGTCAAACAAAATATCCCAAATATTTGGAGCTTCCACGACCTCGTCAACAGTTGCAACGAAGGGAGGTTCTATGGTAAAGACAGACTGAAAGAACTCAGCAAAATGTTCTGCTATGTTTTTACAGTCGGAGATTTCGTGACCATCATCAGTTTGCATAACAGAAATCGGGTTCCTGTTACGTGTGCTTTTCCATAAATAACTGTAAAGCAACTT
The DNA here is from genome assembly GCA_036362985.1 of Ligula intestinalis. Lineage (NCBI taxonomy): Eukaryota > Metazoa > Platyhelminthes > Cestoda > Diphyllobothriidea > Diphyllobothriidae > Ligula > Ligula intestinalis. The sequence continues at coordinate 29,609,910 of JAYGXS010000001.1, forward strand.
CGGATTATTGACAGCTCGACGAAGTAGATCGCTCTCAAAGTCCCGTCGTGCTTTGAAAACCATTTTTTACCTTGTTCCGCTGGATTTTGTACTGTTCAAAATCTTTGTTGCGACTTGTCTTGAAAAACCTCTCCCACAGCTTTCTTTTTTATTGATCTCTCTTTTGTTAGCTCTGTTCAGCCATGGAGGTCGCTTAGATACCTTGGGCACTGAAAGTGGACAATGACTGCGCATTAGCTGCAACAACTACTCCTTAAATATATTCCAGTCCTCAGTGACATCCCCAGAGAAAAGAAGACCCCAGTCTATTTGTGATGCCTCTACTTTCATTTGTGAGAAGTCACCTCGCCATATATTCGGCCTTGGTTCGTCTACTGTCGGGGGTAACGAGTAAAGACCATAATCCCACAAAAGTACGGCACGATCACTTCGACCTAGTGGAGGTAGGCAGCATACCTCGTCTATAGTGTCCGGATGCTTCGTGAAGACTAGATCTAAACAACTAGCTTGTTGCCCTCCACGTGCTCTAGTTGAAACAAGGACGTGTTGTGTGAGAAGGGCCTCAAGTGTTGTTTTTAGCAGATGGTGATCAAAGGCGTTTTTAGAACAATTGGCCCGCAAATTGTTCCAATCTATGCTGGGCGCATTGAAGTCAGCCATGAGCACAACATCAGGTCGACTTCCTATCTCCTTTATGCACACCAGTAAACGCGCATCTGCATCATTGTTTGTCCACGGTGGTCGGTAGACAGTCACGGCTTCCAGGGGCTGCGACCCCCGTGCCTTACTTGTCAGCCAAATAGCCTCTATACCATGAGTAATCCTTTCAGCCTTTTTGCATACACTTAATTTGTTCTTTACATACATAGCAACTCCTCCACCCTGGCGTTCAACTCGGTTTCGTCTAAATAGTTGGTATCCGCATAGCGCCATTTCTAAATCACTGATGCTCTGTGACAGCCAGGTTTCTGTAATTGCTATAACATCAGGGACCCATCGACTACCTGTATTCAAAGTTCATCAAACTTCGAGAATAAACTCTGGGCGTTAGTATAAAGAAATTTCAGCCGGCGAGACTCTGCAATGTCCAATACGTTTGGGCGCGAGTTTGCCAGTACTACTGGACCGCAACCGTCATCAAGACTGACTGTTTCCACAGCACTATGGTACTTTTCTGTATTATTTGGTCTCTGAAGATAGCCAGATTGCTCTCTCTCTCTCCCGTAGTTTCACCACCAATTCTCGGCGTTTCAAAAGTTCTGCTGGAGAGTAGTCCGCCTGAAAAAACACCGCCTTATGTGAGTGGTGGAGAGCTGTCTTCCGGGACAGAACCAAGTTTACCTGTTTTTTGTTATCCAAGACTATCCTGAAAGGTCGATGTTGGACAGTTTCCGACTGTTCAGTAACCTGTTTGCCTATCCTGAAAGCTCCACAAACTCTTACTTTCTCTCGCTGTCTGAGAATGTCTTTTAGCAGGTCCTGAAACTTTTCGACGTCCACATCCGTCCTTTCCTTCGGAGTAGTTCCGTCTGATTCAGGTAGGCCTTGAACGTCTTTGTAGTTTTGGCGGTGAAGGGAGACCCTTGATATATTTCCAGCCCTACTGCGATCGGAAGACCCCGAGGTATCGATAGGAATGGGTTGTGACTTTGGGTTTTCCTTACCATCACCAGAGCTAGGCTTCTTTTAGAAGCCGGGATGGCTTTGTTCAGAGCTGTCTTCGTGCTGCTCCCTTTCCGCATTTTTGGTTTTTTGCAGTGATTTGTATGCAGCCTTAGCATACCCGCTACCTTTTTATGCTGGCTTTCTGTGCCCGAACATACTTCACAAGAAAAATGGAGTTGTACAATCTCCTTCTCTGATTGAAGCGTGTTGTTTGGCGGGTGTTTTGTTTCGCGCAGTATTGAGAGGATTTGAGGTGGAAGCTGCCAATTTCGCCGCTTGGGTTGCCGGTGTCTGTTCATCTTTCTCAGTGGATGCTCCGCCCCGGGATTCTGCAAATACTCTTCTCTGCTGACTACTCTCAACTTCAGGTACGATAGTGTTTTCCTTTTTAAGGAGGAAGCGAAGAGATTACTTCAATTCGTTTATCTCCATTTTCAGATTATGGAGCTCCTTATTGTGGTCTGCAAATTTGTGCAAAAGCGTAAGACAGGATGTGCTAGCCTCATCTTTATTAGTTGCACCTCTAAAACTTCTGAGACTTTTCGTCCGTTTGCTGGGAGGACTTTTCAATAAAATTCGAGACTGCTCTTTTGTAGTTGATAATCTAATTTGATTCTCACTACTGTACTCTTCTATAGCTCCATCGTCTAGCCGTTCGACTTCCATCCGAGGCGTCCGCGGTTGGATTTCTGGCCCCGCTGACAGTTTAGTAGAATTATCGAGGGTAATATTTGCCACTTCCATTTGCAACCGAAACGACTAAATTCACAATGCGACTATGACGTAGTGTTGTCTGGTATTCAAAATAACGAAAATCTTCTGACGGTGTGTAAAGTATCGCAAATATTTCTAGCAGACTGAGTAAACAATACGCTTAATTACTTAGAAGAACTTTCAAATGTGTATAAACAATATGCAGGATATTCAGGAACGACTCAGCCGTTCGTAGATCTTCGAGGTCCTGAATAACTGCTGATCTTGTCACTAGTGGTTTTTTCAAGCTGTTTTCACTTGCTTTGGTTGTAGGCTGCGAATTCAGTTCAATGACGTGAAGAACAAATTCCAATTTGATTCCGTTTTCTGATTAATTACGGCACAATAACAAATTTCACGAGTTGCATAAAGTACTTTTGCACTTATAATTTAAGCGATAATATCCAAAACAGTACTGGCGAAATGGTATCAGAATCCAAATAGTCTACGTTGGAGAACACAAATTAAGGTTGTGTCCAGTCGGGCTCAAGGTCAAAGTGTTCTGTCGTTCCTGAAAAGCTGATATCCTCTAATTGCTAACTCAGAACAAGTGATATCTTTATAAAGCCAGGTTTCATTGAAAGCCATGATGTCTGGTTTCAACTCATCGACCAAGTTCTTCAGTTCGTCCAGCTTCTTAAACAAGCTTTGTATATTTGCGGTTAGGATCTTGACTGAAAGTTTACTCCGTGAGGCCAAACACTCATCGTGACAGGTTTTGGCCAGAGGAAGGGCTCCTTGACTAGTATTATTTTCCCATCTTTCACTTTCGGGCCCTTTGCCCCACTTTTGGTCCTTTCTCTCAATTCTATCCTTAGTTGCCTCATTTTCATCCGCTCCCTCGGCTCGTACTCTGGCTAAAAAGAACACTTACTTGTGCGAATTTCGTAAGGCCGTTTTTCCTTTAGCAGTTTTTATGCCGAGCCTTCGTTATCGAATGTAACTTTTAGAGGCCTTGGGCTTGTTTGTAGGTCGTGGCCTAGGTCTGTTTTACCCAGACAGAAGGCTTTTTTTACGGTAAAAGTGTTCCCATTCTTTAGGAAAGCGCTGACTTATGCAACACGATTTCCTAGTGCCAGCACTGTTAAAAACGTTTCTGGCTTTAGACCGTTCTCATTCTTTTCCGTGAAAATTCACTCGAAAATCTGTCATGGTATCATATGTGCTCCCCCGACTGCACATTAACTGGAAGAACAACCTTGTTTGCGTTACATAAATAGGGTCCTCAAGTGCATTTTTTGCCTGTAACCCTTAAATATACATATGTATAATAAAGTCCCAGCCGTGCATACAATTAGCATGGTATCGTTCGCAACGGTAAGAAAAGCCTTGAGATAGTTAAAGCCCACTTAATCGCCTGGTCCGGAGGGATTACCAGCGAAACTTCTAAATGAGCTCGTAGAACAACTGGCCTCCCTGCTTCCCAAGATCTTTATAAGTTCAATGGAAAAGGGGGCCCTACCTTCTGACTGGAAGCTGGCCAACATAACATTTATTTATGAAGGAGGAGCGAGAACTTCACCTAATAGCTGTAGACCAGTTAGTCTCACAAGCATTTATTGCAAACTCATAAAGACACTAATCAAAACGGAACTAATGAGACATATTGAGGAGAACAACTTACTACGGGCAGCGCAACACGGATTCCGAACTGGCCACTCTCGTCTCACAAACCTGATAACATCCATGGAAAGCTGGACGAAATCTCTGGAAATGGGTTTGTCGGTCGATGCGGTCTACATTGACTTTAGCAAGGCATTCGACAAGGTTCCATACAGATGATTAATATCAAAGCTGCATAAAATGGGTTGGACTGGAAACCTACTGAAATGGTTAGCTGACTTCCTTACAGGCAGGCATCAGCGTGTTTGTATTGAAGATACCAAAACAGAATGGAAAACCGTATCCAGTGGGGTTCAGCAGGGAAGCGTTCTGGGTCCCATTCTATTTCTGGTATATGTGAACGACTGCCTTGACTACCTCACCTGTGAGAAAGTAATGTTTGCAGACGATCTAAAGGTGAGGTTGTCTCTAGGGGTCGGAATTTTCCTTAACCTAGAATAACCACCTACTCCCAAAATTTAAGTAGGCGTAATTTTCCAGACTTTACAAATTTTTCATGGCGTCCCAATTTTCGCGCGAAAATTGGGACGCCATGAAAAATTTGTAAAGTCTGGAAAATT
>JAYGXS010000001.1:29623096-29672847 GCA_036362985.1 Ligula intestinalis
TACTACTACTACTACTACTACTACTACTACTACTACTACTACTACTATTACTACTACTACTTCTACTACTACTACTACTTCTACTACTACTACTACTGTTACTGCCGACTTACTTTTCGCCCGACACGGGTCTGCATATTTATCAGGTGATCTTCGATAAAGGCCGTTCCATTATCCGCCCCTTTACTCCCCCCTCCGCCTTCTGGGCCCACAGGGCTCCCAGCCGACAAATGTGTTCAACTGCCTCTTGAAAGTTGCTGAAATTCACAGCACACCGCCTTGCTGTGGTTTGACGACTGTTGCATCCGTCGGGTCACTACTTCAGCAAACGCGCTTTTTGCCCACATATTTTTCAAAAACAGAGGGTCTCGTCTGACCTCAGAGAAGAAAGCCAAATTGCATATTCGTCAGTGGTCGCCGCGCCCAACCGACTCCACATGAATTCCCGTCCCGAAACAAAAAATAGCGAGGTTTCCAAATATGTTGCCCTCGACAACAATGCACGATATAAAATCAAAATTTTTCGCTCTAACGCTTAGAGGTATAGATGGGGTTGTAACATGGTGCGAACAAAGAGAAGGGTGACTAGAATGGTCATTTTGGGCTCATTAACCATTTTCAGCCAGCCATGCTCAACCCTGGGTTGTATATCGTCTGAGGCTCGAGCCCGCCACCCGTTGGTCAGAAGTCCAACAATCTAACTGCTGAACCACGGGCTCGTTGGCTTGCCACTTTAGATCGGGAATATTGACAGTCGTCGATGAACGCTCGCTGATCGATAAAGGAAATAACTCGTCCCGTCCTCCCTTGGGGCTCACTCTCGAGCCCCGCTAGCAGCCGCACCGCGGCTAGTCTTATAGACAGATGAAAATTACTGACAAATATAAGAGGGACTGGAATGGACACTGGCTGACTCATTAACCGTCATCAGCCATTCATACTCTTCCCCAAGGATATCGATCCCAGAGGCTCGAACCCGCGACCTAGCTAGTTAGGAGTCAATCGCTCTAACCACTGCGCCACGGGCTCCTTATCTTGCCGATTTCGATCGGGAATAAACACAACGGTAGAGGTGCACTCACCGATCGGTTACAGCGTTGGACTCCTGATCAACAGGCTGCGGGTTCGAACCTGAGGTAGTGCAACACCTGGAGTTAAGTATGACTGACTGATGACAGCCAATGAGCCAGAAATGGTCCCTTAAATTTCTCCGTTCTTTGTTGACAGTGTTCTTTTGCCTATAGTACGAGCAGTTGTGCTAATGATGGCGTGGCTCGGGAGTGATCCCTAAACCAGAACGGGGCGAGTAACTTCCGGTAGCAATCGGTGAGCTCTCATAAATGAACGAGGTTTTTGTATCTGTAAAGTTGGACCTTTATAATAAAAACAAAGAAATATTATGCGAAAATCCATCCTTTTTGAATAACAGCCCCGTAGGTCAGGTAGTTGAGGTCGCTAGTTGTACTCAAGCATCACCTTTGCCGTCGTGAGCTCGAAAGCCACCAGGGCGATTGAGTTTTATTCACAATTGACATAACTTCAATAATATGCATAATCAAGGATTTACTAGAGAGCTTTACTGTAAACATACACCTTCTTTGCATTTAATAAATGATGCCTAGGGCTTAAAACCCACAGAACTCGGTAGGTGTTGATCGGAAATTGTGAACTTGCTTGCTTATGCTTATTGTAACCGCGTACAGAAAAATAATATCTCTTGCAGTCTCATTACGGAATTGCGCCGGCTGCGTATAGCTGAGCTGAGCGATGCCCGCAGTCACTTTGGTGTCCTCAAGCTCGAATGGTGGCGAAGTAGACAACATAAGGTTTACCAAATCAGAAATAAGGGAAAACTGATAGGGATGAACAGTTTTTACTGTAAAAAAGACCTTCATAAGAACAGGTGTTACCCTTAGTCTCCTAAGGTCAGTTGTTGTTGCTTGTGTCCCGCGCGGGATTGCAGAACCCTGGGGCATGCCGTGTATCAACTGTAGCCAATCAGTGAAACCCTGCACAGTAATTAACTCCAAACTATCGTGAGTCTAGAGCTAGGACTCGCGCGACCGTGAACACGAGGAGGACAGCGTGGGTGGCTTCCAGAGCGGATCGAACAGGAGCGTGTGAGGTAGATGGTCATGCGCGAGTGCAAAACTTAGCGGGCGAAGAAGAAAAAGTGTGTCAGTGGTAATGATGCTGATTGCGGACTGCTACACGTCCATTAACCCACATTTGATCGTTATGATCTCTACAACACAGTGGGCATTAGAAAAGTGGAGTAAGGTTATGTCAATCAATTCAGTCCGGTGTCCGCCTCGTGGAAACCGTTACTTGTGACGCTTGAGTTGGCCTCTGTAAGTTTCGCATTCCTTCGATCTAAATGCTGAAGCTTATTGACACAGGGGTAATTGCGTTCGCGACGTGTGAGGTACCAATTTTAGAAGTTTTAGTGACAGCCTACACATGCATTTTCTGGACGGTATCGTAAATCCGAAGTGCAATCTTGTAACATGTAGGTAGGTTGGACACGGGAATATGCACGTACCATACTACATCTGAACTTGCGTTAACTTTTTCTGGGAAGCATTTCTCGTGTTACACATTAAGGTCTTTGGAATAGTTCTTTTGGTAAAGCGTTGGCTGCGCAAAAGCCTTCTCTTGTTAACGTGGGTTCCAATTCCACAGAGGCTGAGAATATTTCACAATTGGGCCAACTGAATTATTCAGATCTGCCATACACTTCCTTATACATATTACGTTTGTGGAATGCAGATCTGCAGGGGAGGTTTTAAGCCACGGATGTGCTCAGAGCACTACAATTAGCATGTTCAGTTCCGTATAAGATGAGAAGTAGAAAGACCAGTAGGATTTGTGTATTCTGCACAGAAACTCAGTAGTGGTCAAGGCCCCTGACACGCGGCAGGCTCTGGCTCTGCGCGCGCGTCTGTCCACTAGCGTGATGCGAACTAGAATGTATAAACGTCATGCCAGAGTGAGTCACTGGCCGCTTGATCAGTTTATTAGCCGATAGCAGTTTGTGGACGCCTGTGATTGGCTGACCCAGAGGCAGGTGGAGAACTGTGAGCACTTCGCAGCAGCTAAAATTAATACGAAGACCCTAGCTTCTATGATCTTCCAGGTCATGGCTAATTTCTAATCCAATAGAGCATTTCCCTCATGAGTGTCACCAATCGAACCTCTTCTACTGCCAACAGTATTTCCCCACTCAATCCAACAAATACCGACGTGGCGTTCGGAGCTGTCGTCAGGATGCAAATCAACAACGCAATCACCAGCTTTCTGCAGCTGTCCTATCTACCTGCCTCCTTACTGCCAGCTGCAGATGCCAACGCTGTCCACAGCATTACCGCTGGTACGTAGCTCATTCACTCAATTAAACTATTCTTATATGTTAACTTACGCTGCTGCGAACAATATTGCACAAAGCTTTAGATCATCACAGAGGATCTAAAAATCGCCGTATTTAGCAACTAACTCGCTCATGACAGAACAAAATGGAGTTCGTAATTCCGACTTTAATTGGCTTTTGGATTTAATTGATTTGTTCAGTTGGAAATTGAAAAGGCTTGCCCCAGCGATCAAATCTACTTCTTCTCCTACTTTATATTTTCAAACCAGGAGAGACGTGGTTGTCTTCGCGTCTTGTCTGAGAAGAACGTTCTGATATTGTAAGTGCTGCATCGACAACGACAAACGAGTTGAAACGTTTCTTACTAGGTTAGCGGTGTTTGGTAATGGGGATATATCTCCAACGACAGTTAATCGTTCAGGATTACTGTCCATATGTTTCGAGTAGCCGCAAGACCTGTTACTTCGTAGTAGGGCAACATGATCCTGGCAAGCTCAGGAATCCGATAGCACGTATTTGTAATCATCTGAATCGGTTGTCATATGGATTCCCAGTTCATGATACTTTTAAATTTCATATCCATTTCCCTAAGTAGCTGGCCCGGGCAAGCCAGTTGAGATTTCAGACCAGAATAAAGACGTAGAGTGGTCTGTTAACTTACGAAGTAATGATCGTAAACTGATACGCTTGTCCTTCTCTTTGAGGCTGATAAACACGTGCCCCTAGTATTTTAAACTGACGTTCCGGACACTCGCTCAGTTTTATCATCAAAGTAACACGGTGATGGTTTCTGTTTACCGGGACTGTTTCAGCCTTGCCGGATGCCTGTCGTTGTAGCCCTGTGCGACGCACGAACTTTGACATGTCTGTTCGCCGCTGACTGACCGTGAGATCGGCAGCTGGTGGGCTGGTACGACTCTTGTCACCTTGCGGCTGTCGTAATTGTTGGCAATTCAGCGTGCGTTCTGGTCTGTCCCTCGTCGACCGATGGGCTTATCATTTGTTGCTGTCCGCGTGAGTTGATGTCGATCTCCTGTGCGCGGCGATGACGTAGTGTTCCATGCTGGTCCCGTGGTTCCTGGCTGACTCCTCTCCTAGTTTCCTCTGATTGCACTTGTACTCCACGCTTGCGTTTGCTTTACCCTCCTGTTGGCCTTGTTCGAATTGACTTTAACCGTGTGCGTAGCGTCTGGTAGGCGGGGGAAGGTCTATGACTCTGTTGGGTGTGCCAGTCGAAGATCAACTTTCAAACAGCAGTCTAGCCATCTTGTCACTGGCTCGGTGTATTACGTACAGGTGCCCCTATATGGTAGAGACTGGAGTGCTAAGAAACTATTAGCCTAAGTAATGTCATTATTCCATAACTGCGTTATTCCTACGGCTAATTGATCTTTACGCGTCGAAAAAAGATTGTCTTGGCCTTCATAAATTGCTTCTAATGCACACTTGATCCGCGGCGGGCTAATGCCTGTGGTGAAGACGGGTTTACTGCAACATTACGTAAAAATGAACATAAGTAGGCGAAAGATAACGAAATCTGCAAAATTTAATTACGTCATGAATTTGGTCGTCTCTTACACAATTGCTCAACGTCATTGCATATTTATGAATTCGGTGGTTCAGTGAGCGTTAGCCACTGATCAAGAAATCATGACATTTAAAACCTCATCAAATTTTGCCTGTTTCGTCACTTTTGCCTCATTAACACTCACGCCGAAAACGTTTCCACCTATCAGTAAATGCGCATTGTTTTCCAAAAGACATCACCAGCACCACCCAGACTATTAACAAGACTTTAATTTTCCTAGCTGTTTCCGTTTGATGCAAATAGCACAAGACGCTTGCTTAAGGCACGCGCTGACGCGTTAGGACTCGAAAAGGTCACATGCCCATGTCCTCCCACGAAGTCGGTAGGAGCGACTTTCTAGCGGTACGCGAATGCACAATTCCCCTCGCCCAAATTCTCCTACAGTTGGTGGTAACTCGCTGGTAGCAACCCGCACTGTTTTGTAGAAGCACTAGCACGAGTGCCCACGCTGAATGGACACGTAGCCAAAATTACTTGTTGGCTTGCTTGGACACTTTGACACGAATCAATGTAAACCTGCCATTCCTTAGGAAACAGTCCTCTCACCAGACCAGACGGGTGAGGGGGAGAAGAGTGAAGTGGGGAGTCGACAACGCCCAACCGTGATCTAGAAGCCAAACTTGTCACATTTTGGGCAGCAAAAAGGGCCTCACAAATTTCTGCCTGAAGGATATAAATTACAGATAGGGTTGTTAAAAAAAAATCGGAGGAAACGTGGATGTTAATTCGGCGGCAAATTCATGGAGACTCGCAAAACGTCTGATGCATTTTTTCCATGTCACCCTCAGAAGTGCGCTGCTCGTTCTGAAAATATACATCGCAAGAATCTTAAACAACGTTTTTTTATTCGAGCCATAGCCATTGTAGAGAACGTTGAGCAATTTTTCCCTCAATTTCTTTCTTTTACCCCTTCACCCTATTTGCTTTTTAACACCAACGCCGGATGCAAAGCATAACACGGTTTGCATCTTTGCCATTAAAGAGTCATAAATTGGCCGTCGGAGTCGTGGACTGGATCTCGTTTTATTACATTACATTTCAGTTGCCCCAATTGTGAAAAATTCGCGGCCTTTGAAGGAGTCGGATTCACAGCGCAGGGAAGACTTCTGCGCAGCCTTGGCTCTACCATTGAGTTCACGGTGAGTCTCGTAGCTCTAATGGTAAAGTGTTGGCGGCGCAAAAGCCTTCTCCTGGTTGACGTGGGTTCCAATCCCACCGAGGCTGCGAATTTTTCACAATTGGTCCCACTGAAGCATTAAAATCTGCCAACCTCTCCCCCTACCACACATTACGTTTGTTAAACGCAGATCTGTAGGGGCGGTTTAAGCCGCAGATGTGCTCAGAGAATTACAATCAGCACGCCCGTTCCATATAAGACGAGAAGGGAGAAATACCAGTAGGAGTTGTTTATTGTATACACGAGCTCAGTTGTAGTCATAGGCTGCAGTCGTGCGGCAAGCTCTAGCCCTGCGCTCGTGCGTCTCTCCGTTAGTGTGATGTAGACGTGCATCTATAAACGCTATGCCAAAGTGAGTCACTGGCCGCTTTATCAGTTGCTTGGCCGACAGCAGTTTATGGGTGCCTATGATTGGCTGACCTAGAGGCAGGTGGAGAACTACGACCGCATGAACTCTTGCGCGGCGTGATACTGGAGGTAGAGGTGGAAGGCGTTCCAGCTTCATCGCAGTGGACTACATCCACACATTCTGTAGTTTTCTGCTCTTGTTTAGGTAAGCAGAAACTTGCGTCGCATGCATTAGTTAGTCTCAAATTCTTTGCAGATGTCTCGTTCAAAGCACCAAACTCGCTGTGAATGGACCCACATAAAATTGTAACTTCCGTAATTAACCATTTTAGGCGGCGCTAAAAATTAACATACCCTTATTGAATACCAATACTTTTCCCTCTTAAAATAGGTGCGATGGTACCTTTGGCAATCCCTTACACATTGTCTGGCTGTAAAGGAGCGGCTTATCGCCTCAGTTGAAATTACTTTCCTTGCAAAAGGTTTGATTTATTTTAGGTTTAAAATTTAGCTGTGAAGATGCTAATGAAACATTGGTTTAAAAAACTTATCGTAAGCACGTGAACTTTCCAGGGAATTAATTATGGACAACCAGGTCACTGTATCAGAATTGATGGATGCCATACGTCGCAGTAGGCTGGACGGGCGTGATTGAACTCATGGCTGTCGGTGGGGATCTCGTAGCTCAGTTGGCTAGGGCATGGAGTGTATTGAAGCCTTTTTTTACTGGCGTGGGCTCCAATCCCACCAAGGCCGCCGACTTTTCCACAACTGTGTCAAATGTATTATTCAAATCAACCAAACCCCTCTAATAATTAATTAGGGACCTTCACTTAACTTTTATGAAAATCAGATTCTTCTGAGGAACGAATGTACTTCAGAAATGACCCACTGAATTCGGGTACGCAGAGATTATTCTTGACCGGGAATTTTGGTCTAGGTTATAGGTAATTCTTGCTTCAGTAAACAATTTTTAGTCCAGACAGATTGACCTTAACTTAGTTGCTTGTACTTTTTTCGTCTCACCAAGGCCAACTGGTCTGAGGATTAACGGAACGATCTCAAGCATTTTCGACTCCAAGTCGCTGTCAATCAGCCAAATGGGAAATGCTGATGAAGTACCAGTGTGCCACTCTGAGATGTGTGAGGTGAGCACCGTTTTGGTGAACTAAAGTCACTGGTAAAGAGGCTACAAGAAGTGAGCAATTTCTTGGGAGAAAAAAGTCTTGGTCAGACTTCGGCTTGTTCCTGCTACCATACTGCCGACAAATAGAATGCCACAGTTTTGAGTAAACGTAAGCGATATAACTATTCATGTCTAGAGAAGGAAATAAGTCCACAGAAATATGATGTACAGTAGACGCCAAAGATCGCGCAACATTTCGACGTATGCGAAAGACTGATACTCTTTCGCTAATCGGCACTGACTCAAGTTATGATACCGATTATCGAACAGTCTATTCTGAAGTAATTTCAGTCATTATAGGATGCGTGCTTTTTAACGAGCTTCGTTCTGACCACTAGCAAAACGTATCTATTGTAAAAACTAGCTACATAAGTAGTATGCCTTTTTATCATTTATTTTGACTGTCTTTATAAATTCATATATATTTTATGGAAAACATGCACGAAAAAAATTATTTATTGTACTTGTTTGATAGCAAATTACGCCTTCTTTAAATTTTATATCAAAACAAAGGGTATTTTTCGGTTTTCAAAAAAGTGGCTAATTATGAGCTTTTTTACTATTGTGAGGTCTTCATTTATAATACATCGCATCCGTCAATTTATTAATGCTGCCTATACTGCATAAAATATGCTCCAATATGCTTTCAATATTTTATGACTACTATGTGGCTTCTTCCTCAAGCTGTAAGTGAAAATGTACTTTTCCTTAAACAGGATGTAAAAGTGCGCAGATTTTGAACCTTGAATTCGAGTGTAGCAGTCACTAGTTTAAAAACTTTTTATAGTCCTCTGGTGGTGGAGGTTGTGGTGTGTGTGTCAAGGGGGACAGGTCGTGCTGTGGTGCACGCAGACGGGTTCACGGGCCCTGTCAGCCAATGCGCCCATCCTAACCCATGTGATTGATCTGATAGGTGGTGGTCTATTGCTGGCGGTGGGGAAGAGAGTGAGGTCGACCCTTAGCGCATTTCCTTCCTCGCTATAAGCAAGCTGACGCGCTTGAAACCGTCACAGTGCGCTAAAAGCCGTGGCTTGGAGGATTTCCAACTGACGGGATAACTCGGACGTGCAGCCAGTCCAGTACGTGTCTTGTTGGGTGGAGTGGCTGATTGGTGGCCTGAGAGTCAGGATGCAATGGCTCTTTCTTAATGTGGCCTTTATGGCACTCCCGCGCAAGCGGGAGCCTACCTAGCAAGGTGTTGCTGTGGCGCATATTGGAGTGTTCGCCGCGCCATCCGCCTGCGCCCTGCCCCATCTCCGGTGTTCTCGATGTGTTGTCTTGCCAGAGAGTGGGGTAGATCATTTGGGTCTACTTTCACAATAATCCAGCTTGAGTCCCCGCGTTTGCCTTAGGCTTGATGGAGCTCCTTGTGGACATCGTCAAAACCTACGGTCGAACTGTCACATACACTCCCTTCACTACACAAATTCGCTCTCGGGTATCTTGTGCCTAGTCGCAGGTGGACATCTGCTAAAAATTTCCTGCCCCCAAAAGCCAAGGTCTACTTATTCTACCTTGCAACGAAGGGCCGTTTGCCAGTTGCCGTTTGAGTTTGAGGTTACTTTAGTGATATTCATACATAAGGTTGATCAAGTCTGGAGCTAAAAGTTCAATAATTTTCCACGGACTGATCAAATTTTTCTCAAAATTAACGAACTAAAACCGAGAAGTACTATTGCAGTCGGTTTTCCATGCACAGCTTCGTACCAGAAATAGAAACTTGAACAGATCGAAAAGCGTCGTTGATAGTTAATTTGCAGAAAGTGAACAGCAGGAAACAAACTGGAAGGTAGGACGTCTATATATATATCTTTCGGAAGAAGCTGTACTTTGTGAACGATCTGCGAGAAGCAAAAGCCTTCACACCGTCAAAAAAGTTGGGACTTTTAAGTTTCATAACTCACAGGATCATCAAACGTTTGTCCCTTCATATGCATCGAAGAGTACCGCCGCTGACAAAGTCCGAGAATGAACAACGAGTGCGTTGGTTTGGAGAAGACGTCACTTTGATTGGTCATTGATACTGGGCAGCCCTTTCATACTAAAATAAATATAATATTAACAGTTTAGGCGACTGGAAAAATTACTGGCATGGTCACTGTAAAGGTAGTAGTTGTTATGTTTTTGCGTGATAATCTGCGTCGCCGCTTGTTATGATCTTGTCTGTTCATTTGTGTCACCACTTGTTATGTACCCCAGTTGCATGTGGAGAACAGAAGACAGACAGGGTAGTAAACAACAGTTTACTGCAGTAGCCTCTGTGTGTAAATCAGCTTCAGCGCATGTGCCTCAAATTCTCAGCGTGGGCGGCTAGTTGTCTGCGTGGGCGTCAAGTATCCTCATCTGTAGCAAATCTTTTATGTATCGTATTTAAGGACAAGTGGCCTTTGTCCACTTTGTCTCTTCTTGTTGGTCCATGTGCGAGTGGCCTACTCGGGCAGCCATCGTGTGGTGTCAGTCTCTTCAGGGTTGGCTGGCTAGTAGCCCTTGTTGGATCAGGAGCCCCGCCGGGTTGGCGAGGAGGGGAAGTCGGAGCAGCGTGGTCGGGAGGGGCTGCTCCGTCGTCAAAACAGAGATGGAGAGGAGAAGAAATGGATCCACCCTAGGGAGGTTTGGTGTAGCAGACCTTGGCCGCCGTGAGGGCGGGTGGGAACGCGGTCGAAGACGCGTCTGCTGTGGTTCCCTCTCTTCGGGGTCACACAACCTGGCGGCGCTTATACGCGCGCGCGTGGCCCTCCGTGCCTGCGTACTTTCGCGTAGGAGTTACTTTGGTATTCTGACTTCAGGACGGCAAGAGTGTTGATGCATGTTCTGTGCCGTCCTAACAGTACTAGAAGCCCCCGGGGAAAGTGGCATGATAGTTAGTCCAGGGGAACTTTCGTTTCACGTAAGAATTCACAATTGAGATTTTTGACAGGAAAGCCGAACGTTACGGGCATAGGTGCAAACACTTTCTACTCAACTTATAACATTTGTGAGCCATTGAGGTGATAGACGTGCGATGCATCAATAAGCCAACCGTGAAAGAAAGAGGTCCTAAAACGCAGCGAAGTAGTTAATATGGCATAGCTTTCGTAGGGCTGTTATAATTTTAAAGCATCCTGTGATAAAATCCTGTTCGATTTGAGAGATTTCACTTTTTAGTACTGGGCAGCAAAATCTGATCGTTTTATGCCTAATTGCCTAAATTGCAACTAAAACAGGCGATTTTACAATTTTCGGGTTGACTATACGCATGACATGTGATTCTCAGTGAACCTCCCAAAAAATAACGTGGTATATAACAGATAAAACAGTGTTCTACACTTGATTTAGAACACTGTTCAAAGAGAGCACACTCGAACTCAATCTCCGTTAAGTTGGCTGACTGTATGCTTTTCATTTCCTGGGAATAGTTGTATCGTAATTTCCACACCGTGTAATAAGCACGTTCTGTTCAAACTCCTTTTCAAACACTGACCAGTCCATTTCTTAAAAAGCATATAGAATGAATGTTCGCTAAGCCTACAGATTACTTGTCGTTGTCCGTGTCCTTGTCATTGACTTAAAAATGCAGTCTGTCTGTTATAACCTATCAGCGTGACAAGCCTCAGGTAACCAGATAGGCAAGAGCGACCGCATTATTCTAAATATTTTTCAAATTAGTTTCTAACAACCATCCCATTGCATGAATTTCTACACTGCCTTGAAAGCAAGGGGACTAAAAGCGGATTATGGTAGGCCTATAAAGTTCGTAACCGGATAGTAAATAGCAGTGTTAAATATTCCTTAATCATACACTACACGCAGGTATGTGATGGCCTTGGAGTGGTCACTGCTGCCTGACGCCCTCCTAATTCTTGACTTCATAGACAAGGTCACCCAAAGCAGAACCTTGCGCAAATGCACTTTACAGCGTGCCTCCAACTAGACACAAACTGGCGCGCGGGACACGCACCGCCCACGCCGGTGTATACCCTCGCGCCGTCCAACCAATCACCATCAAGGCCACTGAGACAAAGTGAGCATTCGGCAGCCACCCGGGATGACTGATGTTGGACCACACTTGGAATTCTGCCCCCGCGTGGGGTGGACGCGACGCCACTGCGCTCTCACAGAGTCTTCGCGGTCGACTCAACCTTCCTATTGAGTATTTTCCAAATCATTTTGTAGAGAGTGTATTCTTCCCACTACTCTGGCTTTCCAAGTCTTCCCTCCTCTCCTAAGGAACCGGGCGTGGGTAAGCGTAGTCGTTAGAGTTAAACCTTCTTAGCCTCAACACAGCGCGACAGCCTAACGCTAAGTTCAGTGTTCAGCCTCTCACCTCTAACGACTGCTGGAACGGCGCACCAGTATCTGCCGGCCCAAATCCGGTCTGGCCAATCACCTCTGGGAGACAGGATTACACGTAACCTCACTGGAGGAGTTGTAATGCCTTCTGCGCTTTCCTACTTCGGACGCGCGCTCGTCCGACTGCCAACTTATTCTCCACTAGTTCTGTACGGAATACACTATTCTTTCAAACTGGCGTCCCCTTCTTTTTTCCAAACGGAACCGGGCCGGAAGGTCACAACAGCTAGGGCCTTCTCTATTGAATTAAGTCACTGTGGTAAATTTGGCCGTCCAAAACCCTATCATTGCACAATATGGAAAGCTTCTGGTAAAATCCCCTTTCTCAAACGCCAAAAACTTAATTTTGTTCATTAGCAGAGTGGTACGCCTGTATGAATGCACACAGATGGGATTAGTTTTGCACCGGGAGGAGTGGGATGGTTTTTGAATTGCAGGCAGTCATTAAAAACGCAAATATAATTAGTTCTGATGAAATCAAATGGTGAACTGTCATAACGTTTTAATTGAACTTCAAGTAAGGTTGCTGACAGAAAACTGTTGATTGAACTACAGAGGCTGCATTAGGACGTACTATACTGTGATGAAATGACACTCCTATGGTGGAACTCCGTTGTTTTCTAGCTACTGTTATTGAAAAAATTAAGTCACCTTCCTTATGAGTCCAAAAAAGGTATAATGTGGTCGAAGGCTCCAGAAAGTAATTATTTACCATGCTTACACCAGAAGCTCTAGCTAAAAACTCAGACACATGTGTTTCGCCGATCTTTTGCCGCTACCTAAGGCCTGAAAAGGACTGCTCCGGAGGGCTAACTCTATATTCGCATAGTACTCTCCCCGAAAATTAAACAAGGTAGACTAAAACTGGAATTACGATACCAGATAACACACGGGGAATGCTGAGCGACCCACAGATGAGCCAAACCTCTCGCAGCTGCCTCGCGCCGTGGCACAAAATCTGGGAAACGCGCGTGTCCGGACGCTAAGCTAATACGTATGCTATAGTATGGTGAAGCATTACGTAGTGTATGATGTTGACTGCCTGTTGGCAGTTTGTATATATTACGCGGTTATACAGCAGAAACTGATGGAGTTCAGCTCAGATATTTCCATCAAATTTTGGGCGCCACCGCTAGACCCTCGCACATACTAATCTACTTCGAGTTAGAAACTAATTTTTGCGAAATTTAAAAAGCCAAAATCTAACGAAAACGAAGTAGGAAAATTCCCCCACTTTCACTCAAGGTATGTACCCCGGAAGGTCATTGAAGGTGATATGATAGGAGAGGATCTCACGTACAGTAGTCCCGGGCAGGGCACGCGGATGCAGCAACTGTCCGAAGTTAAAAACGGCCCAACAGCAATGAAGCAGCCACGTCGTGAGCCTGGTTGACGAGTGCCTACTCCTGCACACCGGCGCTGCACGGGTGTTTGCAGACAAGACGAACTGGAGCGTCAGTATACGTTCAACCTGAAAACGTCACTAAAACTTCTGCGTACATAGTATACGGAGTCCTGTTAAGTTCTCACACTATATGAACTGCGACGAAAAATCAAGAAAGTAGCGAATTTAAAGGCCAAATTTGGGTTTCGAAAGTGTGTTTTGTTCACAAAAAAGGAGGGTTTCCTGCTTCAGACTTCATGCTGCCACTGATTATAGGCACCGCGTAACACCGCATGCGCAGCCTATAGACTTCACTGGTTATATTTAGACCCAGAAGAACGTCAACAGAAAACTGTTTTCAATCTCATGAAACGTTATCGCAACCTTAATTCACAAGTACGGCACCCCTGTTATCATTAACCCCGGTAATATGAACTCACTTCTAAAATGTCTCAATTGGAACCCACCTTCATATCACCTCTGATCGATCACCTGCGAATCCACGCGGTGCGACAGGCGAATCCGTGCCAGGAACCCCCAGTACGACTTAAATCCCCGTATAAATTGCCAACACCGTTGCAGGCCATTCGGTCATTGCATGGTTCTATTTAACTAGCGCAGTCCAGACTCCATAATAACACCTTGTCCTACCTATACCCATGCAACCTCCATACTACACACGAACCTGTTCTGCATAATACGCATGCGCAACACCTGCGCTAACTCATTACGCGTAGCTCCCGTAGAATGCACGTGATCCACGTTTCCAACTACGAGTTGGCGAGTGTAACAGTGCGCGTAAGGGTATGTATATTTAACTAAATTGACAAGTACAGTACCATTAGTATTTCATGCACGATGCCGAAATTTCCGAAAACTAATAATCATTCGCAAACCGGCATTAAGTGCGGTTATAAGACTGATTATCGTACAGCCTAACCTCAAGTCATCCATTCACGTAAGGATGGTGGGTTTTTACCGAGCTTCTTTCTGACCACTTACAAAAATTGTATTCTTTCAAAAAGGGCTAAATGAGTAGTATGCACTAATCTCCTTGATTTTCACTGCCCTTATAAATTTAAATACATTTTGTAGGAAGCACGCACAAAATATTCATTGGAGTACTCGTTTGCCAGAAAATTACGTCTTTTTTAATTTTTATTCTTAAAGAAAGGGCATTTCTCGATTTAAAGGATGTTTGGTGACTCACTTCACATAGGCAAGCATGCCTCAAGGCCCATCGCTGCTAACGCGTGCGCCTGCACTGAAGGTGGCCTATTGAACAGCCAATCATAGATGCCGCAAAGCTGGTCTCGCCTGGCCAATAAGCTCCACGGCCTAGACACTGAACGCTCTCTCTGGCCGCTGGGATGCCTGCTGCTAAGATATCACTTAGGACCAGACCGCTCCAGTGGAAGGTCGTGCTCTCCATAGTCAAACTTCTTTCTGCTCATTCTCCATTCCTCTGTATACAGAATAAACTATTCCTACTATTCTGGCCTCCACTGACTTCTTCTCACCTAAGGTCTGAAGATCACGGTTGCTAGGGTTTAACTTACTTAACCCCCTGCGATAGATGTTTTTAAATTGCCGAATAATTTTAAAACCGACCGACCGTTACACTTGGATTCAAGGTTTACAAACTGCATACTGTGTACATTCCGTCTACGAAAAGCACGTTTTTTCCCACGGTATTAGGAAGCGGTCACATAGTTGTCATAAAATTTCTGTAAAACCGTTATATGCCCTTTCATTAAGTATAAAATTTAAGGAAGGCGTCATTTGCTAGGAATTTGCTACTGAAACGAATATTTTTGTGAATGAACTACCGGCCGTAATGTCTGTAGTTCGGTGTTGTCCCGCCCATCAGATCGTGTGTGCCGCACGTTGGTGGGCTATGCAGTTTTGTCAGCCACCGCGCCTAGCCCCAGTCATCACGACTCCGCCTTACCATTGGTGCTGGCTGGGCGTGGGAATGAAGAGTGTGGCAAGTGTTACGTAAGACTGCCCCGCTACGCAGAAATTCATGCAGGTCTGCATCACTAAAATAAATTCACACGCAAGATACCACTGCTAAACTGTCATCACTGTTAACGGACCGTCAACGAAAATTTCAGGAAGATCAATTGCTTGGCCGACGCTCGCGGTCAGTGCGCCCGGATGATTTTAAGGCGCGAGAGGTTGTCGCTAAAAAGGAGCGCGATTATTGGCCGAGGCCGGCAGTGAATTTCACGTGTGAATATCTGATTGGTTATTCTACTCGTACCCACGCTTGCCTGTGCATGTGGTAGAGAATTGCAAAATTATTGCGCAATGTATAAAGCTACTAATTACTGTGGCCATCCGCTGTTCATTCACCTATCTAAGCCTTATCACGGTTTTGTAAACAGACACTTCAGTTTAACCATTTTTAAAGCAAAAATTGTCAGCTACTCGCACGTAGCCGAACAGACCCATGTGATGGTTGAATTACCTGCAACGGCGGGGGTCGATTGTACAGTACGGCCCCGAACTCGTACAATATGCGAAAGATTGATACACACTCGCTAATCGGCATTCAGAAAAGTTGGAATGCTGATTATTGTGTAGCCTATTCTCAAGTCACTTCAGTCACGATATGACGCTGGGTTCTTAACGAGCTTCGTTTTGACCGCTAACAAAAAGCATGTACTGGAAAAAATAGCTACTTAAATAGTATGCATTTGTATCATTAATTTCGACTGCCTATATAAATGCAACTATATTCTATGCAAAACATACACAACAAATTCTTCCTTGTACTCGTTTGGTAGCAAATTATGCCTTCTTTAAATTTTTACTTTAAGAAAGGATAGCTTTCTGTTTTAAAAAGTTTCAAGATTTTTGAATAATTTTGAAAACTACCGACTGCTACTCCTGAATTTAAGGTTTACAAACTGTGCGCGTGTCCATTCTGTTCAGGGAAATGTAGTTTTTCCCTACGATATGAGGAAGAAGCCATATTGTTCTCATAAAATTA
Source organism: Ligula intestinalis (assembly GCA_036362985.1). NCBI lineage: Eukaryota > Metazoa > Platyhelminthes > Cestoda > Diphyllobothriidea > Diphyllobothriidae > Ligula > Ligula intestinalis. The sequence goes on from JAYGXS010000001.1 coordinate 29,639,474, forward strand.
TGCAATATATATGGAGCATACTGTATATTTTAAAGGCAGCATCAATAAATTGAAGGATACGATGTTCTATGAATGAGCACTTCACAATCGTCAAAACTATCATAATTATGAATTTGTCTAAAACAGAAGGATACCCTTTCTTTAAGTTTAAAATTTAAAGAAGGCGTAATTTTCTACCAAATAAAATCAAGGAAGAACTTTTCGTTTATGTTTTCCATGAATTATATTTGAATGTATAAAGGCAGTCAAAATCAATAATAAAAATGAATACTACATAAGCAGCCATTTTTTCCAGTACATACTTTTTGTTAGCGGTCAGAAAGAAGCTCGTTAAGCAGCCAGAATGAGAGCCGTACTGCATTTTAGGGCTTTTGTTTCTGATTTTTTATCCCCTAAAACGAGCCGTGCTGGACCAACATAGGAGCCATATCAGGAAACGGCAGCCGTTATTCGGGTTTCACGTCGATAATAAATGCAAAACATGTAAGGGTGGCGTGGTGGCATGCATAGCAGTCAACCAGCCGAGCCCCCGATCTCTTCTCCGGCTTTTTTACTCTGTTCTGACACTATGTGCAGGTGGGTGAGGGAAGAGAGAGTGCGGTAGATTCTGCGCATGTCTCCTGTCACTTAAAATTCGGTAAAGTGCAAGTCACTGTCTCTGTAACACCCTGTTGTGCAGAATACGGTGGACGTCATCGAAATCGATGGTCCAAATGTTCGTACTGACTTGTCGAGCACAGTGCAATGGACTGACATGTGATTGACCAGATGTGATGTGAAAGTGGGATCACAATGGCGACATGTTATGACTGAGTAAAATGGCTAATGGTAGTGCTGATGGTGTTACCCGCGGCAAGAGTCGGTTGATAGTTTTACTTCCACGACGTTGTTATTTGTGACAAAGCCAAATCTGGCCTTGCCTTCTCCTGCTCCTCCTTTTCGTCGACGTCAGCGGGGAGTACTACTTCCTCTTGCCCTGCCCTGTCCACTTTTTGTTACGAATGTTTTGCCAGGAAAACGGGGTTTGCCTGATTGCGGTAGAGTGTTTGCTAGGCTTATATTACTTAATCTCATTTTTTCGAGCAGATAGACCAGTCGCCAAAGTCTGCACAGCCCATGCCTGGCAACTGTAGCGCAGGAGTGGCTGGTTTAGACGTATTTTCACGATAGTGTATCCAAGGCTGTTCGACTAGTTTTCGGTTTTTGCTGCATCAATACGCAGTTCTTAATATTTGCTTGTCTGTCCCTCTCTTTTAGGTCTGATGTTTGTGCTGGACCCCATTGATCTTGACCCTAGTTCTAACGGAAATGCGCCACACCTACTGACTCCGTTTGAGGTCTTTCAAGACCACAGGATTAGTTTGCAGGTTCTGCAAATAAGTTGATATTAAACTTGGTGGCCAGAATGCAATGCTACTGCTTTCCTGAAACTGTTGCAGCAGCTGCAAAACAAACTTCTTGAAAACGGATACCTAAAGAGAATAATTATCCGGAATATTGGGTAATGTACCACAAAGTCTACCACTGCAACTGTAGAAAAGAAAGATGCGTTTGTAAGACTGCCTTTTCCAGAGGGTTACAAACAGCTAACAAGTGAGATGGCATCTGAAGATAGTGGTCACGAGCGTTCTTCCTGTGGCGAACCTACACGTATTCTTCACGAAAGTTTCCTTCGTACACTTGATAGGTAAAGAGTAACTGCCGTTAAAGAAAACTAGATGCATATTTAAGCATTAACTTGCACATTTGGAGTGGGATACATTGGTGGTAAAACGAGACTGCTGGAAAAGGAGGTACGCACGCACATACATACGTGGCTGGGTAAAGGTGAGTAGAGGGTAGAGTTTGAGTTCTAGTCTCGCGCACCTAGTAGCTACTGATTACTGAGTCTATCCCAACGTAGCCTTTCAGGTTGTTTACCGGAAATCAAACAACTTTTCTGAAGACCTGTAGCGGGCCGGGAATGTCGAGGTTGGCACACACCTAAAGGAGTAATTCACGCATATGATTCTCCAGAAGCAACGCCGAACGGGGTTGTCAATCACCACAACATGCAATCGTAGAAAGAAGTAGAAGAATAACACGATAGTAAGAGATAAGGTCTTTTGACATAAAACGAATAGTAAACAATAAAGGCTGGAAAGAATACGATACGGAGGATTACCAAGGGTCTGTACAAATGATCCATATGGAGTGAGGGGTGATCACAAAATATTAGTTAGATACCGGCGGGCATGCAGCGCTGTGGGCAACTGCGAGTGAGGGCCATGGTGGTGCTGACGGCAGGAAGCGTATGTAACGGCGACACAGGACGACGGAAAGAGCGTGTAACGGCGACACAGAACGGGGGGAAATAGTGCCAGCAGAGGGAGGGAGACGGAAGACCTTTATCTTCACCAAAAGACGTTCAAACCATTCTCATCCAGATCCGCGCCAAAAGTGAACTTGGTGCGTTCAAACACCCATGGTTCGGGTTGGCTCGTTTCAGACCTATGCCAAAAGCTGACAGCAACAGTCGAGGCAATATGTATATGGTTATCGAATCCAGCGCTGTGTTGCCAGAAGACGCTAATGTGGACGTTCTCTCTTCTGTAGCCGGTACCGTTTTCAGGTGCTGATCACGCGCCGCCCTAATCCCCTGATGACAGTATTTCATGCCACGTATTTGACAGTTATGTTCACTTCCCGTAATCGGTCTACGAACATCGCTCACATCCTACCCTACCTTATCTTTCTTCCCTCCTCCTCAACCCAAATGGCCACAACACGCCACACTCCCCATGGGGGTCTCGTGGGAATGACGAGTGTTAACTATCAGTAACTTATAAACCCAATTAGCCTCGCGCATTTTCACCACCTGTGTAGCTGTATAGGCCCGATAATATGCAAGTGTTTGTCGGGTATCCTCTTGGTGCCATATAACGACGCGCTTGTCCGTCTCGTCTGAGATTACGTATAGTGATGACACCGTTACTAGCCGTTTGGGTAGGCACTCTTTCATTCTACCGCCGTGGCCTTCACAGCGCGGTTGTTCAAGTCTCAGCATGGTGTGGATGCTGAACTGCACTGTCGCGCAACACCAAAATCGACGATAAGATTGCACATTGGATCTCAAAAGTCGGTTGGGCATTTTTCGACTGCATGTCTTCGAGTGGAACCGTCACGGCCTTCATCTGAACACGAAATTGAATATGTATAAGGCTGTTGTCTTGGCAACATTCCTATACGAAGCGGAGACCTGCACCGTTTATTTCTATCAAGTCAGGGAACTGAAGCACTTCGATTGCAGCTGCCTCCGCAGAATACTGAAGTTGAGATGGCACGACAGGATTCCGGACATGGGTGTTCTGCAACAAATCGGAATCTCCCAGCATTTGCGTCACTATCCGAACTGTCCACGAACATTAATACACCGCATGGGCCTATGAGACCACATGTGCCTCCATTAAAATCTGTGGTAGAGCACCACCAACCATACCTCATTACCATATCCTTCCTCACCAGAACATCTATCACACATGGTAGCTAGAACGTATTTGCAATCAGCACCACTCAGGTGGGAAGAAAGCATGTTCCTTGGCCCTTCTCCATTTGGCTCATCTTCTGAATTTGTGATTATGGTGCGCTAAAGGTCATCGCTTGAAAGGTCACAATTATAATCACATCTCTCAGTCAGTCTAAAGTGTGTATGTGCGGAGTAGCCAACTGGTGGTCTGAGGGTCAGACTGCAACGGCTCTTTCTTGACGTGACCTCTTACACCGTCAAACATGTGAGGCGTGAACCGCTCAACCCCTTTTGTGCAAAATCCTAGTTTCGCATTCGGGGGCCGAGATGTGTACGTAGTACACGTAGAAGAGGTCATTATGTATGTCAGCAACTGCGGTCCCTCCCTCGAATCAGTCTACTGACTTGTTTAGACGGTTACTTTGACCTGGGATTGGGAATAGTATGAGAGGTCGACGGCTCAGCACACCTTCCTCCCTATAACAAACGTGATGCGCTTGAAGCTATTGCGGTGCGCTAAAAGCCGTGGTTTGGAAGGTGGCCAAATGACAGGATAACTTGGACACCGCAGTCGGTCCAGTGTGTCTTGTTGTGTGGAGTGACTATCTGCGGGCTAAGAGTCAGACTCAACGGGTCCTTCTTTATGTGGCCTTTATGGCGGGAGCCCACCTAGCGTGACGTGCTGTTGGAACGCGTGTTGGATGTTGTTCGCGCCAGCTGCCTGCGCCCTCCCCCATATCCGGCTTTCTTACCTTTTGTCTTGACATCGGGTCCAGTGTGGGATTGGTGCGAGAGTGGGGTAGATTCTCCGCAAGTCTACTTTCACTATGATTCAGCGGATGTCACCACGTTGCTTCAGCCTGCCGAGGCTCGTGGTGGACATCGTCGAAAGGGACGGCCGAATGGTCGGTACGACACGCAGGCCCGGGCTGTGTGAGCTGAGTCCCATGCTACCGATTCTACTCGTTTTCTGTCATGTTAAAAGCCTGGTCAGGTTTTGTTTTGGACCAAGATTTGTGGTGGTACGCTCAGGTGCAGATTTTGCCGTACCCGCCACCTGCACCTGACCCTGTCGTGACACCGGACATGCAGTAGGTTCACTAACTCATGAAAACCAAGGATTTGTACAAGTAACTCCCTGTTACTCAAACGCGACTGAAACTGCGGCCCCAAAATTCTTGCATCAATAAACTAATGGTCGTTCTTCACAATAGGGCATGTTGTGATTTATGAAGGAAAATAACGCTTAATAGAAATGCAAGCTTTTTTAGCAAAGTTGAAAATTCTGAAAAAGTGGCAATCGGGCGTACTACGTTAACTAAACTTCTACTTGTAGAGGATGCCTGTTTATACAAAACCACCGAGTAAATATAGCAAGAAAAGTAAAGCTACGTTGGAAAATAATCATTTTTTAAATTTTTCTCATGTATGTGCTTCCATATTACGTGGAATGTAATCTATGGATGTTGCCGAACAGCCCAAATTCCGAGTATATATTCCAATACGTTTTCACGAGAATTTCTAGTTTTTTCTTTTGTTCATGCATTGCCTGAGTTGCGTTGGACTAAAGCAACCACAATTACGCTTGACTTGGCCCATTGGCAGATCACAGGAGTAAGATATTTCGTAAGCTCACGTGCAGACATGCCGGCCAGTGAATAATAAATTTCAATTTAATTGTCACCTGCGATTATAAACGTACCATTTTTTGTGCACTAAGATTAATTGCCTTCCGCCAAATATTTTTGTAATTATTTTGGGATTTCGATTACGAAGAGGTTCAGATCTTCCTTGAAATTCTAATTATGACTTTACAATTTTCACTGGCTTCAGTCAATTGACCATAAATAATGATTATATTAAGGAAGTCAAGTTAAGCGAACGAACGTTTTCGATTAATTCATCATCAGGCAATACAGTAATATAAGGGAGGGTAGAGTTAACGAAAGTTTTAGGCAAACCAATCAGTAGTAACAAGGGGGAGAGAAGGGGGAGAGAGGTGTAACAGGATCAAGGGGAGATCAAGGGGATCAGATTCTAGTCTTAATTGGGGACAGAGCAATGGGGGTGGGGGGAGAGGGGAATGGGAAGGAGTCAGACAATTAGTTAATGTCATCCAGTGGTCCTCGTCTCGGGTTTTGTTGGGTTGTGTGACGACGCAAGGTGTCATCGTCTTGAGACTGTGTCGGTGACCTTTGGATGCTTGATGCCGCTGTCTCATCATTGTTTCGCGACGTAGTAAGAGGCGTGAGGGCGGATGTCGAAAGGGCTTTTGGCCACGGGAGCCTTAGAGCCGCTACAAATGCTTTCTGCGCACATAAAACTGGGTTTGTGAGGCGAATGGCGACTGCTTCTGCCGTCGCAAGTATCCGCACGCAGGAACTTAGAGTGTTTAGCCGGAACTTTATAGACGACTCTAAATGCTTGGTTGACGTCAACCCGATGACCGCTGTCTACCAAGTGAGCCAGAATTGCGCTTGATATCGACTTAGTTTCGCCTCTGTTTAACCACGCAGGGTGATGCTATCGCATGCGCTTGGATAGACGTCTAATCGTTCGACCAATGTAACTTGCCCCACAGGAGCATGTAAAGTTGTAGATACACATTGATGTGGTTAAACAGAGGCGAAACTAAGTCGATATCAAGCGCAATTCTGGCTCACTTGGTCGACAGCGGTCATCGGGTAGACGTCAACCAAGCATTTAGAGTCGTCTATAAAGTTCCGGCTAAACACTCTAAGTTCCTGCGTCAGCGGATACTTGCGACGGCAGAAGCAGTCGCCATTCGCCTCACAAACCCAGTTTTATGTGCGCAGAAAGCATTTGTAGCGGCCCTAAGGCTCCCGCGGCCAAAAGCCTTTCAAAATCTGCCCTCACGCCTCTTACTACGCCGCGAAACAATGATGAGACAGCGGCATCAAGCATCCAAAGGCCACCGATACAGTCTCAAGACGTTGACACCTTGCGTCCTCACACAACCCAACAAAACCCGAGACGAGGACCACTGGATGATATTAACTAATTTGTCTGACTCCTTCCCCTTCCCCATTCTTCCCCCCATTTGTCTGTCCCCAATTAAGACTAGAGTCTGATCTCCTTGATCCCCCTTGATCCTTTTACACCGCGTTCCCCCTTGTTACTACTGATTGGTTTGCCTAAAACTTTCGTTAACTCTACCCTTATATTACTGTATTGCCTGATGATGAATTAATCGAAAACGTTCGTTCGCTTAACTTGACTTCCTTAATGCTTACATGGGTATCATTGCTGAACTTAAACAATCCAATGATTATGTTCTATGTGCTTACCAAAACCTACAAAATAAGATGTATTTTAAACGCTTTTACGTAAATAACCAGCTTTTAAACATTCTTTCTTAGGCAACTGTCTTTGTGTGTCATTGTTTCAGAACCACCCAATAATTTAAACTCATTGCCGAGAAAAATGAACATCCACTAAAAAAGTCGCGAATTAATATGCCTAAGATTAATTTAGAAAAATTCTACAAAATTTAACTCTTGAAAAAAGCTTTACTTATATATTTTGGCGTCTGATGTCTGCGTAGTTTAATTTTTTGATGATTAAGCGAAGATCAGAATGGGAAATTTTGGCCAGTGGATTGATTTCCCTAACTATTAGGGATATATCTTCTGTTATAAATGAAAGAGCTAAATGCTCTATCTAAAACGGAACGGTTTTCAGCAGATTTGTTTACTTCTAGACTCAGTTCTACAATAACAAATGCAAAGCAGAGTGGCAATAATATCAACGGCGATTTTTGCAAAAACTTTTGAGCAATATCCCGTGACAGCTCTGTCACATGTTTGCTATGTAAATTGTCGCCAACTTCATATCGATTGTACAATTAATTTGGTTGCCATATAATAATAAAGTTCTCAAACGCATTCCGTGCCTGTAACCCCTCAACTATAAAATATAAATTTAATATGGGGTATAATAAAGAAAAATCTTAAAAGTGTATCACCCAATTTTATGGCACAAAACTTTGCAGATTTGTAAAATACAAGTTTTTAAACTTATGTCGCTCTTCTTTTCCCAAAATTAATGCGCTATCTCCTAATTACGCTAACCTCAATTTCGTGGAAGCAAAACAAAATTTTCCGTTTAGTGAACAGATATAATTTAAAGGTTTCTGCTCTCCATGAATGTTCTTTTATAATGCAACATGCACACACAAGAAGTTCTCTTCCGCAGCATTTAATAGCGTAGGAAATTCCTCGAATATCAACAAACGCTGGATTTTACCCATTTTCGCCTCTATTTTCGCCCGGTATTCTGGTCTGAACGGAATTAAATTCTAGTAAACAACATGGTTGCGTCTCAAGTCAACCCAATGAACTAAATAAACAACCTCAAGTGTGCGTTGAATCCTCCAATCCCTGACCTTTTATCAGATATATTATCTACTGTAGGATGGTGAGAAAAGAGAGGGTACGGTAAAGGTAGCAAAGTCTACTAACACTTCAAACTAATTCACGTGCAAGTCACTTCACTTGTCTTTGGCGTTCTGAAGCATGTGTTGGACATCGTCGAAACCGGCAGTCGAACAGTCAGGTGTAGATATGGTAAGTGGAGCAAAAGCTTAAAGTCATGAAAATGTGCTTACTACTTCATAGGCGAGTGTACAGTATGATGTGCTTCTAATCGTTATTTTACCGTGGCGTTTGCACGTTGAAATAGCAGTTTTCTTTACTCACGTGGGCGTCAACCGTTGGCAGTACTACAAGGACACTTATCTCAAACCGCACATGCATCATGTGCTCTGTAGTCACATAAAATCAGTTCAGCTGAAGTTGACGCCCCTCATATATTTGTTACCATTTTATTGTTGGCGAAATGTTTGTGGGAGTTTGTGTGCATGCGATTATAAACCTGAATAATAAAATCGATTACCAACGAGAGTCGTGTTGTTTATAAAAATCACTAATGGTTACGATAATATTTCGACTTCTTATAAAAGTGCTTGACCTTATTGTGCGATCAAACAATGGTTTTATTTCTTATCTTTTAAACAGAAGCAATTCAAAAGAGCGGCGTGTTACGTGAGAGACGCTTGGTCACTCGCGCATTTAAAAGGTAAAACTGTGTTTACAACTCGAAGCACCAGCAGACTCCAATGAAGATAAGGAATAGCGTTGAAACATATTGTGAATACATAGGAACGACACCGCCATTCCACTTTGAACATGCCCGACCTTAAACGAACTCGATTCAGTTTCCCCGTCAGCTATGAAGCGTGAGTAGTGTATTCAAATGTCACCGGGTGATCCGGATTTGGTGAAAGTGTCGAGCGACAGCCAATTTGTTAATTTCAGTCAGTGAAGAGTGTTGGTTTTGAGGCACTAATAGTATTGAGATAACAAGCTACATAGGATCGAACGGTGAAAGAAAAAGAAGGCGCAATCAACGAAGCAGCATTCTGATTTTCCTGGATTTGCCTGGAAATACATTTTCTGAAAAGTTCATCAACCAGAAACAGATTTGCAGTTTCCCTACTGCATGGTTCTAGGAGCCTCAACAAATAAAACCACTGCTTGACAAGTGATCTCTTTAGCTTTTTTCAGTAAAGGTCAGAGATTAACACCACGGCTTCTATTTAGGCTAGTGATGCCCCTCAAAACAATCCAACTCCATCTATTGCATGGACCTTGGTAACACAGAAAGGCTCTCAAATAGCGCGCACTGGCTTACCCGAACAGAATTCTCCGTATATGCACTGCAAGCCCCTAAAAAGCCTAATCCCGTTAAATTTTGACGGGTCATCCATCAATATGGCATGCATATTTGATGACTCAGTGTACCTTTCGGTATCTTTTAAATAATAATGTGGAAAACCGGTGACCGAATGCAGACGAAGGTGAGAGTTCCGTCGTCAATTCACTGACGCCCGTCGTTTGTTCCATAGCATGCTGGTCTCAGGTGGTTTGTACGTGAATTAGTTTGCACACATTCTTTTCCACCTTCCTGGACCTGGTGTCATCAAAGAGTTAAGAAGACCAAGGACGAGGTCGGTTGCCGTGGCTGAGAGAGTTAAACAGTTCTTTTATATGTGCCAAACATGTCTGATCCGCGCACGATTAACTAAGATTTCGCAAAAACTAGAAAGATGTGACGTGCCTCCCAACTGAGTGGAAGCGTCATTGCAGCCTGACTCCTGCCCTGCGAGGAGGACCGAATTATCGCTTCAGCTGGCCGCCTTCCAATCCACGGCTTTTAGTGTACCATGACAGGTGCAAGCGTATCAGTTTATTTAGAACAAGGAATATGCTTTGAGTGTCGTATCGCGTGGTTTTGAGGCTAAGGAGGTTAACCCTAACGGCTGTGATTTTCCAGGTCCGGTTCGTAAGAAGATGAGCGAGAAGTCATGGGAAGACTAGAGAAGTAGGAAAAATATATTCTTTACAGAATTAATAGGAGAATAAGCAGTAGGAAAATTGACATCCAGACGATCGCACAAGCGCAAGCCAGCTAACGGCGTCTGACGTGAGGTCTGCTCGGCAGTCGTCAAATGAGGTCCTGTGTGGGTCGGTCTGTGATTGGCTGTCATGGATACCGGAAACAGCGAGCCTTCCAAAAGCGCACTTCTACTTGAGCTAGTCACGACAGGCGTTTATAAGTGCACTTCGTGTTGAGCTAGTCACTACAGTCGAACTCAATCTCGCTCTTCCCTCTCCCGACAGTTCAGTCGTCGTTTTCGCGATGTCCACTGCGAGCTTCAGCAATCTGATGCAAACGCGGGGACTCAAACCAAATGATAATGAAAATAGATTCACAGGATCTACCCCACTCTCTAACCGCTCCTACACTTTTACCCAGTGTCAACACAAAATCGATAACATCGGAGATGTGGGAGAGCACAGGTGGCTGGTGCGGCCGACGCTCCAATGCGGGTCACAAAAACACAGCTTGCTATGTAGGCTCCAGCGTACGCGGGCGCGGCACAAAGGCCACAATAAAGAAGTTGCCATTGGAGGCTGACTTTAAGTCCGCCAATCCGCCACGCAACGCAAAAACACACACACACTGGGCCGACTGCGTGGTCCTAGTTATCCCGTCAGTTGGCAACCCTTCAAACCACGGCATTTTAGCGCACTGTGATAGCTTCAGGCGCATCGAATTGTTTTCACTGAAGCAATATATGTGCTGAGAATCGACCTCCTTCTCTCTCCTGGCACCAGCATCAAGCCACCGACTAGCATGAAACGGGATGGGGGCAGTGACTGACAGGACGGCAAACTCGTCTGTGCGTACCATAGCACGAGATAGCCCCCTGACACATACCATGATTTACAAAACCAGGAGATCACAAAGAGCCGGTGCTTACTGACTCCCAGTCCACTCATCAGCCAATTCACACACAGCACACACTGAGCCGCTGGTGTCTCTAATAACTGAGTCAGCTGGCAGTGCTAAAAAGGAAGCAGGCTGGAGGTTAGCATTCCAAGCCGATTGTGCAAGAGAAGAAGAAGAGCGAGATAAACCGAGAACACAGCGTACCTTTAAGTGGAGGTCTGCACTCTCCCAAGCACTAGTCCACTGTAGCGATCTTGTATTTTAACAACTATATGTCCCGCATGTCTGGCTCTCGTGTGCAGCAGACGTTACAAGGTCACGGACGTGTCTGACCTCACTGGCCAACGACTTCTTAAGGCCAGTGCACAAAGGAACCTACTGCGGGGTGTTTTACGCTCAGTCACACCCAGAAGCGGCGACCTACTGTTCGGTTGTAGTTGTCTGCACCCGGTGTTGTGCTTGCCGGACTGCACCTCTGAACTCCGGCTCATTCGTGGCTAGACTGCACTTGTTTGGGAGTTAGTTACCTATTACTTTCATTATAATCCTGGTAAATTTTACTAAATTATCCTTAACACTCTGGCCTTCCACGCCTTATATTATCAACTATTTCATAACCGTTGGGATACGTCCATCATCTGGCCGGACTACTTCGCATCCCACACCACTATCCAAGCCGGTCAGCCATCTGATGCGCAGATAAGGCGCAAGTAGCTGACATACTTAAATAATCCGTCTGCGTTTGTTATGCACAGTCTGACCGCCAACATAACACGCTCAGTTTTCTCATATAGAGGAAATGGGTTGTTCGGATCTCATATGCGTTAGTGCCCGAGAAGCCACGTGGGGAAACCAGTAAACAGGTTTCCCACTGATTTGGCCAATTGTAGGCTAAAAGCAGTATTTTTACTCAAAGCACGACAATTATCGGACCCAAGTCTGAGTTGCAGACGAAGACAGAAGGCACCCGTAGGAGGAATGTATTGCGCATACACATCCGAATGGCTGACCCAGGCAGTAGTTGCCACTGTCGAAGCCAGGGTTAGTATCGATTGCGTTCAGTCATGCCTGAGAGAGAATGGTACAGTGCTGACAGCTGCTTTAATAGGTTTATGAAGGAAGTCCAAGTGTTGTGCAGTCGTTGTCTGCTGCATTTCCCGAGGGTTGGTTTGTCCAGGTAGCCCTTTGGCAGCCGCAACTGCCTGGACGCAGGTGTCCCCCGCGCGGGAGTCGGTCAAGTGACTACAGTTCGGCGAGTCTGCAAGCGCGCACTAAGGTGGCGATTGAACTTCAGGCAGCGGACCTATCGCAGGGGGTTAAGTGAGTTAAACCGTGCAACTGCGATCTTCAGACTGTAGCGACCTTGTATTTCTAAGCCATGCTTCCCTCGGACGCTGCATTGACAAATCTCGCAAGGTCATTCTCTGTCTGGGTTACTGGCCACCCACTTCACAAGGCCAGTGTAGGGGGAGTTCTTTACGCCCAGTCACTTCCAGAGCCGACGACTCACTGTTCGGTTGCAGACCTCTGGACTCCGGCTCATTCATGGCTGGACTGCACTTGTCTGGGAGTCACTTTCCTATTGCTTACATTCTACGCTTGTTCCTACCTTAGTAAATTCTCTCTGACGCTATGGCCTTCCACGCCTTATCCTATTCCACTAGCTTATAAATGTTGGGATACGTTATATCGCCTATTATCCGGCCGGACCACATCGTATCCCACAAGACCATGGTTACTTAGTACAGAAGAGAAGTCAGTAAATGCCAGAGTAGTGGGAAGAGTATATTGTGTACACAAGGGAAAGGAGAAAAGATGGAGGAGGTCTGACTTGGTAGGACACGTTCGTTCAGGAGATCGACCGGGTCCCAAGTGAGTGTTTGAGATCAGTCGGGTCAGTAGACAGAGAGAGAATGCGTCCATTGGCTAGGCCGGCCTGGAGATTTTGGGCAGAGAAGCAGCTTGCGTCGGGAACGCGTGCAAGCTTTCCATTCGTCGCTTGGCTCTAACCGTGTGGATACTGGAACTAGGATTGGCTGATCGAGACGTCAAAAACCGCGTTAGTGAGCCTTTGGGAAAGTGCACTTCGATGCGAGCTAGTCGACCAGGCACGACCCACTACAAATACTCCTCTTCGAGACTGTAACGCGGATACTGAAAGAATCCGAGTGGAGGAATAATAGTTAAGGCAAGTTAAAGAGATACGCACTAAGGTGAAGTTGCAGAACAGCGAGGGTGGCTGTGGATGGCATAAGCCAGAATGCAGGGGCGGCTGAAGAAAGCCGCTGGTCCGGTAAAACGTTAACAGCAAATCAGTATGCCGTATCAGTATAAGTTGAACCAGAAGAATTGTTGGTAGCAGAAGGAAGGTTGGAGATTGGGAAGGAGATCTGGGTTCTGGCACTCATAAGGGGACATCTTTGTTGGATTGAGAAGTAACCACGACCGGGGCTGAATGGGGTATCGGCAGTAAGTCGCGAATGCCAATCACCAAATACGTAGGGACACGTCGGTAAATCGCCAGATGCGTTGGGAATACGCTGGGACAGGTCGGGAAGTCAGCAACTAAGCAGGGATGGCAGGCCAAATCAGAAGCTGAGTGTTCATTTCACGTCGGAATGTCACCAATATCGCAGCGTGTTAAGTGAGTTAAACCGTGCGACTACGATCTTCAGACCATGGTTACTTAGTGCAGGAGAGAAGTCTATAAAGGCCAGAGTAGATGGAAGAGTATATTGTGTACACAAGGGAAAGGAGAATAGATGGAGGAAGTCTGACTTGGCGAGCCTACAACCGGCAGAAGAGCCAGCCGCAGTCCAAGTGAGGTCTTAGCAGTAATCCGGCCAGGAGACAGAGAGAGCGTGCGTCCATTGACTAGGTCGGCCTGGAGATTTTGGGCAGAGAAGCAGCTTGCGTCGGGAACGCGTGTAAGCTTGCCATTCGTCGCTTGGCTCAAACCGTGTGGATGCGGGAACTAGGATTGGCTGATCGAGACGTCAAAAACCGCGTTGGTGAGCCTTTGAGAAAGTGCACTTCGATGCGAGCTAGTCGACCAGGCACGACCCACTACAGACCTCGAACAACGACGTCAGACATAGTGACAGGAGCTGTCGATAGCAGGAGCCCGCTTCCCTGCTTATGGAGACTGATTGGGGGAAGTTGCTTGTAGGGCATGTGCTGTTGATGAGATATGGTTTGATCGGCGGTATTTTACCAACGTTTTTTATCTATGCGCGTATGTCAAAGTGGGTCCATGCGAGCTCTAAGTGTGCGTAGGTAGAGTGATTAGCTGCGCCGAATACGACGCGTGTATGTTGATGCTCCTGACATGGGTTCGCCAGCCTGTCTGCAATGGATCCACAAGTGCCCGATCAGGCCGATGGGTGAGTTAAATGTACTATCCCAATGTAGGCGGGTTGGGACCAAATCCTTAGAACTCTCGGAGCCTCGGGGGTGCTCTTGGGGGTTTTAAGAGTGGGAGAGCTGGTAATCGCAACCGTAGAAGTTTGTGCGGGCAATAATGGGTATGCGCGAGTGCCAACGACGGGCATCGGGAGTGCTCTTACCAGGCCCTGGGGAAAAGTCGACAAGAGAGTGAGGTAGATGCATTGAAAGCCCAGTCTCGTTATAATCCAGTGCAAGTCATCGTGCTTGAACCACCCTGCTGGGGAGCACATGTTGGACCCAATCGAAATCAGCGGTCGAACTATCGGTGGACATGTTCATCGTCTTCGTCTTCGCAGACGTCATGGCGTCTGTGGAATGTGGATCAGTGGCTGCTGGCTTCGTCGATGGTTGCTGAAAGCGAAACTAGGGAATGATATAGTGATGGGCATCTAGTTTCCAGCTAAACTGTGTCAGGATATTCTGTTGCTTTAATAATTGTGGGTGAACTACGTCCATTTGAGCGTACGTGAGGTACCTGAGGTTTGACTGACCAGGTTTATGTGGAGGTGCGTCCGTGACATTAGCTTGAAACACTCGGCTAGCTTCGCAAGTGCATTTTGTTCTTAGCTCAATACATCTAAGATGTGCTGAAGACGTGCGAGAGTTGGGGCGCATTTGTCAGTGGCATCGTTTAGGTAGCTGATGTAAGTATGAGAGTGTGCACTCAGAGCCGTTAAAAATAGCGCCTCCCAAAATTAACTGAAATGGCAGACGGTTAAGATCATTGGTCGGCTCACCCCGGGTTCACATTTAAGGTCTTTCCAACCCGGGCTTGAGGCATGGCGGACTGGAGGCAGTAACCACAGATCCAGCAGCTAATTTCCCACCACCTGTCAATGTTAGTAAAATGCATCGAAAACTGACCGTCAAACGCATTGCGACAACCTGCGTGCGCTGTGTGAACAGTCAGATAAAATACAAGCTAATTTTCGCATATTCAATGGTGGATAGGTATTCAGCTATTGACTACAGGACTCACTCGTACCGTCTTGCCAGCAGCCGCACAGCAACCAATTATATAGGCGGAATGAAATTACAGACAAACACAAGGGAGACTGAAATGGCCATTTCTGGCTCATTAGCCGTCATCAGCCGACCATACCCAATCCCGGGTGTTTCAGCACACGAGGCTCGAACCCACCACCGACAAGGCCACGATCTCGTGGCGCAGTAGTTGGGGTGTTGCACTTTTAGCAAGAGGTCGCGGGTTCGAGTCTTGGTTGGCGCACCACATGGGATTGAGTATGGCTGGCTGGTGACGGCTAATGAGCCAGAAATGATCATTCTAATCCTCCTTATCTCTGTCGGCAATGTCTTTCTTATATTCCAGCTGAAAATAGGCTAGATGATGAACGCTACTCCAGCGTCATTAAAGGGGTAGTTGCTTCGGGAGACAACCAAAGTTAGGTGGTCGACAAGTTGAAAGCTCCTACATCAGAAGGCAGGAAGATAATTGGGTGAATGAATTTTTACCGGAGGCGATCCAGAATACAAGTAATCCAGCAAGTGGTAACAGCCGGCGTTCTAAAATACTGTCGTCAGCCATGTCAGGCGCTTTTATCGCCTATTCACACGCGAATTGTACCTGACGGCGATAAGTTGATGAGGAAACAAATATCGGCCGACGGCCTAGCATCGCAACCTAGAGGTCGAAGCACGCGCATTTGCGGAGATAGTCGCGCGTGCGTATGCCAGGCTTCACAGGCGAAGGCAACATGAGTCAGCTGTGCTGCTGACAACCATGACAACGGACAGCCACAAAGCGTCGTAAGCCGGTCTTAAGTAGCGTAAGCATACGCCGATTGGTGAACGCACTTGCAGCATAATTAATATTCGCGATAGTAAACGGCAGGACTAGAGGTCTACGGCTCAATGGTAAGAACGCGGGTTGAATCATCAGGGGTTGGGTAACACTGTCTGACGATGGCTAGCAAGCTAGCAGTGTCCATCGCGGACTCCGTTCTCTTTGCCAGTAATCTCATGTTGCACAACAATCTCAATTCCATCTTTCCGGGAATTAAATATATCTTTGAAACAGAAGTTGCCGAGCACCTCACATTCCTAGATAACCTCGTGTACAGGAGGAGTTACAGAATGGTGCAAACCTCAGTTTATCGTAAAAAAATATATACTAGGGAGTCATCTAACATTTTCGGAATAACCATCTCATCGCTCGGAAACACAGCATTCTTAACGGCCTGGTAAGTCGAACCAAAGCTCACTGTTCTGACAGAGAAATTTCCTGAACAGGGATAAAATACATTTTAAAACTATTTTCCTAGGATGGGTATCTTCCCCTACTTTGTTTATCGATACATGCGGCGATAGCAGCTCAAGGAAAAAGGAAATTCTCGAACTACAACTATCTAGGCGTCAAAACCAACGAGCTGGTGAACCCTTCCGTGAGTAAAGAATGCCTCTGTGCATTCACCCACGACTTCCTTGTGATTTGGGGGCCTGATCTAGCGCCCCATAAGCAACGACGCATCGGCTAGGAGTATAGGCAGGAAACAGTTACCGAGAAAATAACCAGAGAGCCTGGGATAGGCACGATTGGCTTATGTACCTACTGAAGCAAGCAGTAAAAACCAACCTTCTAACCGGGCAAGTATCGTCGCCAGCCGTTTTTCTCGTTCGACCAGTTTGGGCGGCTACAACCAATCGAGCAAGAAAGAAACATCGATCATCGTCATGACGTTGCATGCCCGAGATCAAGTCACGAGTGTGAACCGTGATTGTCGCATGCGAGTGCGCAAGGCTTGGCTGACGATGGCTGCGTGGTTCAGCGGCAGCGCTGATGGCCATCAAGGCGGACAGTTACAAAACGACAGTATTGTCGTGTGCGTTTCATTCGCCAGTATAACTTTTCATTTCGACGACCAATAAAAATGCCTTATTTTTGGAAACTTTGAACATTGTATATCAGTACAACTTCGAGCATGCTGCTACAACCTCAACGGTGGTTAATTACACATCAAAGGTTCGATCAATAAAGCCTCCAAAACACGAACAAAAATACGAAGGAGGCCTGCGTGTGAAATTAGCTGTTCTTGTTTCTCCGTTTTTTTCACGCGTGTAACTTTTGCGCATTGGAGCTGCATACAACTTATGCACTGGCTTCTGCGTTTTGAAGGATTTTTACATTCGATGCGCCGGAGAAATAGTCACAAATGTCCTTGAGTTTTTGCGGACAAATCTCATTAATGGTTATCCAAATTTCTGGAATGCATTTTTTCAGGAAATATTACGAAAGTAGGCCTGCAATATCGATCATTATGCGAAATGATCCCGTGAATTATCGAATTGGCATGAAGGCAGGCTTTTTATAAGAGTTTTTCAACCGCTTTGGGAAACAACATTAGACAAAAATGACTAGCTAAGTGGTGTTTATTTGCCAGTGATTAGTAATCTTTCGTAAATTTCGCCACCTTTCATGAGAAAAGTCAAGTGCCGAACATACAGTCGATTGACCATCTCATGAGATAGGCAAGAAAAGTCCCTTAAGTATGCGTTACCTGTCATCAGTCAGGGCCCATAGGAAGCACCGGTTCTTGCTCGATCACCAAAGTGAATCTACGTTGGGTCCAGTGAGTACTTGCAAGGATGGTCGGTTGGGAAGAGCCGCTGTTGCTGACACCTGTATTGCGCCTCCTAAACGGGCATTGTGATGGATGCGCTGGATCAACACAGGACCAGTTCAGGGCATGGCAAGCGTTGATTGGGTTATACTCCCATAACAAATGCGGAACATGGGGGTTGGGGGAGCGACGTGGTTGTTTGGTAGCCCTGGTTGGATCAGGGGTACTCGCCGGAGTCAAAACTGGGCGCAGTTGGGAGGCGGAGAAAAGCCGCGACCTCAGCCGGATTGAGCCAGAGGTTCACGGGGGTGAGATGGGTGTCTGACCAGGAACTGCAGGCGAAGAGATGCCAGCAGTCATGTGGCAAGACGCCGCAGTCGGTACAGCTATCGGTTGTGGACGGCTCAAGTCGGTGTTGGTACTGTCGAAGGAGCATGCAGTAGCCACTGCGTAGTTGCGCCAGGGTACAGCGAGTGACCCTCGGGAGCTGTCGTTCCATGGACGCAAGCAAAGATGGATAGCCACCCAAAAGGACCGGAGGGTGGTAGCTGAATTTTAAGGCCACAACAGCTCTCTGGTGAAGGCGCTGGAAGTTCGCCTTGATGGCAGAGCCATCAACGGGTAGATCCAAGAGCGACGAGACGATGTGGTTGAACGTGTAGGTGCAGGCTGACGCCACACCAGCCTTCGGTCTTCTTGACATCGGCCACGGGTGGGTGAGGGGACGCGGTAGGTGAAACGAAAATCGATCATCGCCTAATACTAATCCAAGTGCAAATTGCCGTTCATGTATCACCCAAATTTGGAGCACACGGTGGACTTCATGGGACTACGACGGTCGAATTTTTGTCCGAAATATACAGCCGTTACTCCAGCATAAGGTTCCTACGCGTCGGGAAATAACTACCTAAGGGACAGATGCCGAGTGTCAGTCTTTGGAACAATATAGACAAACTTCACATTTCCAATGTACGAAATTTTTCCGATTTATTCGAAAATAATCGTATACTACGACTGCAATTGGATGACAGAATTAAGTTTCACTAATCAATATTCGGAACCATACTGAAATTACTTTTCCATAAAACACTACAGAGAACACCGACTTCATCTGTTGGACATGCAAAACCTTCCACAACGTTTGCCGAATTCATTCCCTTCTCCCCCGAACCTCGTGCATTTTCTGCATCTTTGGCAGCATGTCGAGCGACAGTACAGGCCGCAACCATCTTACGTCAAGAGATATTTAGCTAGGCATGACAGCTTCCGTTACTTTGTAAAACGCCAAGCTGTCCCACGGCAGCAAATAACATAAGGCGAGAAAGCTGGGAGCCTGTCTAGCTCTAAGCTAACAGATATTCGGAAAGAAGCCTCTATCTTCTTCCTATTTGAACGGGGGGGGGGGTAAAGTACAACTCTGGCGCATGACAGAAATGCCTTAGTCTCCTTTTTCTCCCTGAGTCCGAATGCATCAACTGATTGTGAGTAGAGGCATTAATGAAATCAAAGAACACGGCCGGCCCCGAAAATAGAGACAGGAAATGATAGGAATGGTATATTTGCTGCATTTATACGTATAACAAAAAGTGTAAAGTTAAAATGTGCATTGGGTTAGTCGGAGATGGGCCGCTTGTACCAGAATCTAGCCCGATTGTCATCACTGCAGGATAAAAAGGCAGCAGTGGTTGGGGAGTGTACAAAACATCGTATCGGTCCATTGTGGTCTAAAAGACGGGAAAGAGTAATAAGGTAATTAATATTGGGAAAATAAGATGATTCTCCAGTTCTGTGACCATTAAAGCGCATCGTATGCGACGCAATTTGCAGGCAGTAATTATGGCTTTTGCGTCAGTTTAACTGCATTTGTGGTTGGCCAACCTGTCTACATGCGTAAAAAGTAGTCTATGTACGCCATTGCTTCTGCCTACAAAACTATTTAAAAATCCATGTACTCTAGCTGCGAATATAGCATTGTCGGCAAAGACAAAAAGGCTGGAATGGCCATTTTTGGCTTATTAGCCATCAACAGCCAATCATATCCAGCCCCAAGGGGTGTACCACTCAAGGCTCGAACTCGCGACTTTTCTGGTTATAGTCTAACGCCCTAAACACTGAGCCACGAGCTCTTCTGGCCAGTTTAGGTCGGGAGGTATTGACACTCGCTGATGAGCGTTCACCTACCGCTAACGAAACTCACTTTTCCCGCTCCGCCTTTGCCTTGGGACTCATTTCTCCTGCCCTGACTGCAACTGTAGCTGTGAATAGTACAGGCAAATAGTATTGCCGACAAAGACAAGGGAGGCTGGAATGGCCATTTTTGGCTTATTAGCCATCATCAACCAATCATACCCAGCCCCAAGTGGTGTACCACTCGAGGCTAAAACTCGCCAGCGCGACAAGTTAGTTCCATTAGCGGTCAGCGAGCGTTCATCAACGAGTGGCGCTAATTGCAAAGTAAAAAAACACTGGGAGACCAGGGGCACTAGCGCTTACTTTTCCGCCTAAGTCTGCCACAGGGATAGAGGAATTGGTAGAAAATAACAGAAAACAAAAATATCCGAACAGAACTCACTTAGTGACAACAAACGCTGCCTGTCAGCATTTCGCGAGTCCCAACAACAGAGACTCTTTGTGGCCTCATCCGGAAAGAGGACTAGAAAAAACAACAGAAAAAAATTGTTTGGGAATTTTCATACAAAATCTGCTGAAACGGCAAGGTCGAAGGAGAAAGTCGAGAGAGAATCTACTTATACCGGTGAAAAATCAATCGACATGATGCATGAGGAGAAAAATGTTAGTAGTTGGAATGGAGATACTAAGGACGGAAATTACAGGTCAGAGGAGCAGTGTGCCGGTCATAACTAGAAAGTATACATCGTTAAGGAAATAAAAGGCCCCTGATAAGTGTAGAGGGGCAAGAAATGATGCTGAGCATAGTTTTAAAGGGAGCAATATGGATGACGCAAGCAACTGATACCAAGTGCTTGGAAGTATTGCTTAGAAGATTGTTCAATAGCTTTGAATTCCATGGGTCTTAATCGTCATGATATAAATTAGCAAAGGTTTCGGTGCTGTGTCTAGTTTTTGGGAGAGAAGTATCACAAAAAGGCATAAATCGGAAAGAACGACTTTAATTTTTCCTCACTAGCCACGGCAAATGTTGCAAGCGGAAGTCTCACTGACCTAGTCAGAGATTCTAAGATTTAATTCATAGACCAGATAAAGTCAATTCTTAATATCAGTGAAATGCTGAAGGACACCGTAGTCCGCCATCCAGACAGTAAAACCCCCAAACGCAGATCACACCTTCGTATAATTAGAGCTGTCTGGAAAATGAGCACAATTAGTTCCCCAAGGGTCAATTCTTGGGCCGCTCCTCTTTAACATCTATGTAATTGACTTGGTATGGGAAATGAAATCAGATACAGCGTTCTTTGTAGATGATCTGAAACTGCGACGGGTGAGAAAAGACAGAAGGAACTCGTAGGTACTACAAGAGGATATAGACCACCTGCACGTATGGAGCAAAAGTTGGTGCATGAATTTCAATGCACAGAAAGTGGTTAGTAATGCACCTGTTATCAACAAGACGCCGAAAACAAATGCACTCTCAAGAAAGTATCTCTTGGAAAAAACAACCACTTGAAGCCGTGGGTGTGCAAAACAACTCTGACGTATTAGACTTAAGCGTCACAACACACAGCGCCCTGAAGTCGTAGCGAGAGTAGTGTCGACTATGAGCGCCATACGAAGAACATTTGTTAAAGTTGCAACAACTTCCACTAGAGAATTCAGAAAAGCAGTTGGCGAGCAGTTGCGTTAGCTTTCGATAAATTCTCATCGGTTCAGCCACTGATACCAGAAGCAACTGCTATCAGATTGAGGAATTCGGTCTTTTGTGCACAAAAGAACCTCCTGCACGCTCCGCGCCTACCGTGTTCGACAGGCACTTAACTGTACTCTTCAACACTCTTTCTCTCTCTTTCCTCTCCTACAAACACTCGGTCGCGTAACCATCTTTCTCTTATCAACCCGTGCCATCTATTCTCACGACTCATTTGCATGATAAGACGAACATTAGTGACCGCGTGTCTAACTTGTACCCCGTTCCCATATAAAGGTACTGACTCGATGATAATTTATCGAAAGCTTAAGCAAGCCCACCAACTGCCCTTCTGAACATTTGTTAACAATACTGCAGATAGTTTCGGTTGAGTGTATGGAACATTCGTGCAATCGTGTCTAGAAAAAACGGTTCGGGCCTGGCGACCTTGGCTTCGGAAATATGTAGACTCTCTAAACTCAAACAACCGACTATGAACAGCGCCTGACTGCCCCGAACATCTATCCACTTTACTGGAGACAAGACAGAGGTGAGTTTATACCAACTTTTCGGTTACTAGAGGAAAGTTCTCAAAGTGTCAACTGGGAAGATCTTTTTTAAAGGGCACCAAAAATACTCTCCGAAGACATGATTGCTAGCTTAAAAACAGGACTGTGTCACAAAAATCAATCGTCCTCCTTTTTCTCTCAGAATCATTACTCCGTGGAACTGTCTAGTAGCGTATGTTGCGCATTCCCCCCACTGTGAACCTGTTCAAGAGACGCTTAAATAATAACCTGCTAACGGTCAACCCGAATTTTCAACAGCCTAATAAACTGACTTATCTAACGGATTCGTGAGATAACTATAAACATACTACTTTCTTGATTTCAATGGATGGTTCTGTTTGCATTAACTGGGGTAAAATTTACAGAATGCAAATACTGTGAATATGTTGCATGCTGTTATTTCACAAATGCCGCGCATTTTAACATTTCTGTCTCATCATTAGTGTTATGCATTTGGCAGACTAAAACGACCCGTAAAACTGTTTGCAACTTAATTACTTTACCGTTTAAATGGAGTTTGTAAGGACTTGCACCATTTACTCCAAATATGATGGTTCGACCATCGATTTCGATTATGTTACCCTATGCCCAAGATCAAGGATTGTGACTGTAGTCAGTAAAGTGAAGGTAGACGAGCAACCATCCACCACACTGCAAACCTTCTTCCCGCTTAAGACGGTGACAATACAAAAGTCAAGACAACCGAGAAAGAATCGGGCATAGGCCGCCTTCACCAAAGCAGGCCAGAACGCCACCTACTTAGTCTTAAGTGACAGTAGTCTTTTGCGCCGATACTACCGCACTATTTGCCTTCACTCACCTTCAGTAGGTGGCAAGCCAGACTCAAGGAAATCAAGGCTGATACTACTACTGCTATTTTTAATACTCCTAACTAGGGGTGTAGCTGAGTGATAGTATTGCTGGTACGATTTCTGGCTGTACTATCGGTCAGAAGTGAAGCTGATTAGTCAGCACTGGGCTCATATCACCTCAATTTCAAGAAGAAGGGCAGTAGCACTGGTACTTACACTATAGCTACCATTTGTCAGATGTGACGTTGATTAAGCCAACGCTGGGGCTCATACTCCCTTGATCTTAACAAGGAGTGTGAATCCGGGTCTAAACTACTTCGATAAAGTCCATGCGCTATAGCTCAGTATTTCGAACCCGACTAACAGGTAGAAGCCAAGAGAGCGGTTCTGATAGGCAATGGCAGTATTCAACAGTACACAAAGACTTGTGGCGTGCGGGGTCTGCTAAGTCGTCGGAATCGTCCTTTAGCTTGTACACTCCGGCACATTTATATGGGTCCGATCTTTCCAGAATAATCCTAGCGTATAGTATGCGAGCAGACATTCTATACTCATCTCGAATACGACCACTGCCTCCGCTATGCGGGTGGTCGTCTGGTTTGCTCGACGCACGGCGCGGGCGGCATGCATGTTGGCGTGACGTACTGGGGGAGCCTGGACTGCGGGCATGACGCAGTTTGTCTGTCCTTTTCGGCGACTGCCGTGAGTGCATGGAGGATCCCACCTCCGTAACACCTCCCGCTTTTATAAATCAAGCCTCATGCTTCTTCCTTCTTGGGTCGACGACTATGAGGTGTTTCGTCACTTGCGCTTTTCAGTGACCTTTTCGAATGGGCGGTGGTGACGACTTCCTATCTGCCTTGAGTATCTTGGCTTCAAAAGTGTCACCTAGCACTTTGAATGCTATTTGTCCATCTTTATTCTCCGTGACCTTAGCGGTAACTGCCGCTCCTGTTCCTGCTGCTGCCTTTGCATTTGTAGCTGTTTCTTCTGCTTCTGTTGCCGATACCTCAACCAAGTCTGTTGCCGTTGTCTTGGTTGCTGTTTCCTCTGCTTTTGTTGGACCTACCTCTACTGCTTCTGTTGCTGATTCTTGTGCTGTGCTTCCTGCGGCTGCTGCCCCGCTTCTGTTATTGTTGCCTCGGTTGCTTCCTCTGTTTCTGTTGCCCCCGCTTCTGTTGTCATTGCCTCCGTTGCTTCCGCTATTTCTGTTGCCACTGCATTTGCTTCTGTTTTCGTATCTTCTGCCTCTGTTGCTTCTGTGGCTGCTACTTATGCTGCCGATTCTTCTACTTCTGTGCTGGGGTTGCAGCTGCTTTCTCTGCATTAATTTTTGCTATTGCTCCTGTGAGCCTGTCTTCCAGCGTGTCCTCCAGCCACTTCGATACGTCGTGAACGCCTGTCGGGTTCCAGCTGCAGCTATATATCTCTGCGAAGAGAGCCATGACACTGGCTTGCCGTGCCTCCATTATCTCCATTACTTGTCCTGGGCTTAACATTTTGTGTTTTTTTGTGTTGCCAATTGTTATGTCCCGTATTAAATAACTGGATTTCACCTGCATCGCCAGTTGTTATAGCCCGGTATTTCGAACCCGACTAATAGGCAGAAGAAGGCAAGAGAGCGGTTCTGTTAGGCAAAGACTGTATTCAACAGTACACAAATACTGTGTGGTGTGTTTATGCTATTCCGAGTAAATACATGATTGAGGCCCGGAGTACATCAGGACTTTTTTTGGTTTCCGCCCTCTCAGCTTTGTCCACCAAAACCTGCAACACATTTTACGGAGTTTGGGCTAGGATACCGCCTCTAGAGGTTATATGCCACTGCTAAGAGTTCTAATTCTAGGAATCATACTAACTAAGGCCAGCGAATAGTATAGTCTCGTAATATATTTCTATAATTGTATCAATAGCTGACATGCATCCTATTTTTGCAACAAGCGTGACAGATGGGAATATGAACTTACGTGCATCCTAAAATTCATCCGGGTTGATTTGTAAGACACCCGGGCGAGCGTTTACTTCCGGTAGGCAAGTAAGACTGTCATCAATGAATTGCAGTGGACAAACAATGCTCGTGCCCGTTATCGGGGCGCCTAAGGTCACTCACGATTGGAAGGCGATCGTAGAACGACCCGTGGTATTTATGCGGGGGGAGAGACGGCTATGGTAGCAGGGTATTAGACGTGCCGAAAACTTGGCTTAACAGTGGGGGGGTTTTTTCGCCCAGGCAATTACTGCTTGCATTAATAGAGCGGGTTTGCAACGCTGGGGTGCGGGTATATCTGATGCATCATTTTACGTTGTGGTCCATTTGAAGTCGGCTATGAACTGGGGGTAATCGGTCCTCCAGTATTCGCATGCCTAAACGTTATCCAGGGCAATTTGACTGCTTGCCATATAACAGTGATGTGATAGTTGGACCTACTCCAAATACTGACTGAATGAATGTGCATTATAAGGGGGTCACAACTGATCGTAGTAACAGTTAAGAGATTGGCACACAAGCAGACTGTGTAAAACATAACAAGGGGACATAAGGTTAAAAAATCGATAATCAAAAGTATAAGGAATGAGAAGTCGATTTACCATAATCTTCAGTGTGGTTGAAGGCCGCCATTGAGCGGTGAGTCTGAAGGCCTACGGTGCCGGCGCCAGTATAACTGATTAGACACCGACTGGTTGAGAGCTCCCACAGCTTTACGATGGAGTCTTTACCGGAGGTAAGTACATACTAGATGGTGTGTGTGCGAATAGAATAGACACAGCTATTAACGAAAAAATAAAGCAAATACGAGGAATTTATAGGCAAATGCAAGCTACTGTGTGTGTTAAGGAAAGTTGCATGCAATCGCGCCATTGTCCTAGAAGTTGTAAACCTGTACATATTAACAATATATTACTGAAGTTAATTCAGTAGCTATTTTGTTTTGCCAAGCTATTAAATCGCAAATGAGACCCCGGCGGCCCACCTATATAACAGTAACCACACTACTGTGCCCTTTTGCTCACCTTCGAATTCCGCGAGAATACGGCAGAGCAGACGGGAGCCCCATCGTGGGCGGACTCAAAAGTAGAAACGCAACGACCCGAGACGCCATCCCAAAGCTTGAAGCTGCCATCCACACTGGAAGTAACGAAGTAGTTTGCGTTCGGCGCCCACCGCGCCATCGTCACAGCACCATTATGCTGATCCTCGGGCACTGCAGACACGTAGCACTGGCAGGTATTCACGTTGTAAAGGCGTACTTAAGGGTGAGAGGTAGGAAGACAGGAGATGTAGTTAAGGGAAAGGAGAGAAGCTAATAAACACAGAGACGATCCCTTAGATCCAAAAAGGATATGACAGCAAATACGTACTGACAAATAACAACTGTGAAATCTAAAGCCAAAATCCAATAAATTCCTCGCAATGAATGCATTCCAATTCGACATTAGCAGGGATTAGCCTTCTCTCGGTGCTAGAGAGGTAACAGTGAATTCGGCATAATTTCATATGTGAGGGGGGTCAGTGGTAAACAAACCCTGAGGTTGATAACAGTGGTCTTCGGAAGACAGTGAAACAAGCATTTAGAAGACCTACTTAGGTATTAGAAGTTAAATATGGGCAATTATACAAGAAAACCAGTCAATCAGGAACGGTAAACGGTAGTCATAACAACGATACAAATTGAAATAAGCGAGCAGCCAATATAACTTACGAGTCTTATGTTGTGTGCCTACGAGAAGGTAGTTGCCAGAGGGATGGAAATGCAGCGTTTTGATTGGTGAGGCTTCCTAAATGCAGAGACGACGTAGCAAAATAAAGGAAGCCAAATATGGCTAGGGTAGAGCACAAGACGCAAACAGATGCTGACTTACGGGAATACTCCGTTGCGCCTTCTTGACGGAGGGGTTAGAGAAGTCGAAAAACTTTATAGTGTAATCCTTACTTCCACTGACAAGGATTTGGAGGGAGGGATCGGGGTGAAAGTCAACGCATGTGACCTCCTAAAGTGAACGAAATAAAACCGCAGGGGATAGGATGCGTTTTAGATGCTTGATTTGCGCACATAAAGAAGACAAAACCAAACTGAAACCGTACCGCTGTATGGTCATACAGAGTGCGAATTACTGGATGCGTCTCCATCTGTTGCTGTGGGGTCTCTTGGTTGCCATGATCTGCCCCCGTAACACTTTTGGCAAGCATCCGTTCGACGTCCAGGATCTGAAGGCAAAACAATAGAGATAGAAATCTCTAGCAATCAGAAAGCCGAATTATCAGCCTAAAAACGTTGCCTGCTGGAGGCATGCGTTTGAATGAATCATGAAGATCTTGTTATTGAAAAATGTTCTGATGGCACAGATAAGTAAGGCAAGTGGACCAACGGGAGGTAGATTCATGGACTATTAGTTGCTCGCAAGGGGTCCCTTGAAAGAACCACAGAATAAAAATGTTAGACACTAATTGCTGAATATGAAAAGTGGTGGGTGATTTTTGTGGTGACCAGAGGCAAGGTTTCCCATGGCAAGTGGGACTATTTCGAACGAAAAATTCAAGGACATGTTCAAGCTAAGCCAAGATCACCTTGATCGAAGAGTCGTGCGAACCTGTAGCCACCAATTGACCTAAAAGGAAACAAAAGACTGGAGTAAGATAACAAAACAATGCTTGACTGTTAGAGAAAGAGGAGGCTAGACGAGCATAACCGTCCAAAAGCGAGTATGAGCACCAATCTTTGAACTGAAAGTTAAGGGCAGTCAGGCCCAAAACGAGACAAAACTGTTTCTACGGTCGGGCGGGAGACCGATGCTGATTGACGTAAACAATTATTAACAGCAACAATATATGCAATTATTGATGGTGGACTTAATGTGCTTAAGTGACCGCTGACATGAAAAAGGAGAATTTAGTCAGGAAGTTGGCGGTGGCGCACATTGTAGGAAAGGTTAGCTTCGTCAAACCCAACTATACATAGAAGAAAATGCTCATCGCTGCTATGTTCACTTCTTTTTCTAGCACTACCCATTCAGCGGACGGAAGGGTGGTTTTTTTTAAAGTTCTACCCTGTTCTAAGAGTGTAATTTGGAATCCCAAACAGCACGCGAAAACCCTATCCTTCTGTAATACAAACCAGGTGGTAACGAAAGTTAAATGGATAGAGCATATGAGGAGAAGTAAAAAATAAATAAATAAGAGCGTATACAATTAGAAAATAATGGGAATAATTATTTAAATAACCAAAATAACCGAATATTTGCCAGCGATAACTAAAATTGCCCAAAAGTACCCAATTGGACGCAATCATCAAATCTATATGGACTCTATAGCGATGATATAGAGTTGATATAAAGATGATACAGAGATAATATGGGGTTGATATAGAGATAGCTTCTAAGCCACAGTCGGCAACTATATAATCTCTATATCAACTCCGCATATCTCAAACTGCATTTTGCGAATGAATGTACAATAGTCCTAATGACGAGACATTATTGCGCACGCTAGCTCGAAAGGGAAGAAATCTTGTGACCAGACCATGAAGTGCTTGAAACGAATTTCCTCGAATAGAAAGGATAAAGGGGGTCTGCTACCAGGCGTGAACAAAAGACTAAAATTCAGCGGATGAAACTTTTGTGGGATATTGCGCAGCGTTGAAGTTAAAGGCATAAATTGTTCGTCCCGAATCACTAATAACATTCGTTTTGTGGATGTCCGACAAGCTTGTAAGACTTGTCCTGTAAGACTGTGAAAATAGGCGCAAAGTGACACCTCATCCTATAAGGGATTTGACTGCGGGACAACACGAATTTACCTTTGACCCGAAATCCCACCCCAATCAACTATAAATCTGGAGGCATTTTGGACATTCGCCAGTGAACATAGTTAACAGTCTAACAACGTAAGATCAAGCCTGGTGGTTCAATCTGTTGTTCGAGCCAACAACCCTAGGCCCATAAGACAGGGGGAGCAAGGAGAAAATAAGATTTTGATCGACACAAACAATGAGGTTTATCAATGAAAAGGATGTGCGATCACCAGACGTGTTTCCGTCATCGACTACAGAAATAGATCACACAGAAAAGTGTGACTGTCGGGTCTGAGTTATTACGTCAGTTAAAAACCTTCGAGACCATGAGTTTTAGCGCGTCGTGAGATTTTCGAGTGCATCAGATGCATTATCATTAGGAATGCATCGTTTCACCTTGATAATGGATTCCTCGATATCGGTTTCACTAGTTTTTTTCCTCTCTAATGCATTAATGGCCTGCCAGCCAAATCAACGAGAAATTGGGTAGGTTGACTGACGTATAACGCGCCTGTGCATCATTTGTAAAGGACTCGGCGCAAATAATTCAGTGCCAGTTTTTACAATGCATCAGAGTTGACGACGAAATAGTAGCCCAGCTTCACAGACCTTCGGAAAGCTACAACTTCATCATGCGTCGGCTTCTCTGTGACGCAGAAATTGGGTCTACTATGACTAGGAAAGAAAGCTTGAACGCTTTCGATTAAACCGCCTACGGAGGATCTGGGAAAGATCTTAAGAAGGAAAAAAAGAATTCAACGTCTGGAAACTGCAAGCAAGCTGATCATCTTTATGGCTGACCAGATATATCACCCACACATACAACAAATACGTGAAACTAAGGAGGAAGAAACTTATAAAACGGCCCTCACTTATTTTTCGGGGACAAGCAAAAAACCCTGACAAGTTTACATAAGAGCGGTAGACGTAGTATGCTGCATTAACAATTCATGGAGGATTTCTAGAAACCAAAGAAAACCAGATGTGATGCTCGGCGAAAGCAACCTGTTAGTCTAGCTGCTGACTCCCAGTGCATCTACGAGCGAGGAAACGCTCTTCAGAGAAAGGCAGCTGCGGGTAATCAGTCACGGATGAGCAGCTGCAGCGCTGCTGTGTTGACGCCTGATAGATCGACGATTCAAAAATAGTACGGAGCTCAAGACGGCACCAAGACATTGCGAACAGGAAGAACTATTAGAGAGGTTTTCTTACTGCCACCATCGTCTTACAATTGAGTCTTGAATAGACTGTGCGCTATAAAATTCCAGAAATTTGATCGGGCATTGTTGGGAAACCATCTCTACTGCAAATGTCAAACATACCCTATGAAAAATGGGGTCAACATCATAAACGTGCAAACCTGTGCAAGCCGTTTTTTGCATAAAACCTACTTAGAGGACACCTTCGATCGAACAGTGGGAATGATACTGACACCAGTGACCATATACTTTGACCCGCCTTTACTGTCATCGCACATTTAGAGTGCAAGTTGACTGGCCTGGCCACCGATGCATCCACCTTGATAAGAGTGCAGCCTCTCAACAAGAAGCGCAATCCCCTAAACGTACGAGAAGGGTTATTATCGTCGTGCGAACTACCTAGGCAATTGTCGTCGGCTGCAGAAGATACTCACTATGCAGGGCCAGATTTATAATGTCAGGAAAACACAAAAATTAAAACTAAAGAGCTTAGAGGAGGAAATCAAAATTGGGGCAACGAGTACCTGTGCTATTGAAAGCTGCAGCGCGGCAAGCAGCCTTGTGTGCGGTGACGTAACAGGTCTCGTACAATGCTGCTTCTGGGGCCATCGTCGAACCTATAAGGGAAAAAATATGTAAAAATCAGGTACTCGACGTACAGCAAGAAGTGTCAAGAGAACTCTTAGTCAACTAAGAAAGAGTGTTATCCTACTAACAAGTAAAACAGGATAATTCAAAAGGCTGACAAACATACGTAGGCTGGAAGTTTGCGCGACTTTAGCTGCCTAGCTTACGAATTAGCTAAACATGACTTTTACATAAATAACAAAAGTATAGAAACAGAACAACCTTATTTCACGTTGAAATAGGCGTAAGCTGGCCTTTTTAAAGTTATGTTATAGTATTAGCTTACTTTCACTCTCAATTTCCAGGTCGATGCCAGTTCCAGGAGCAATGCTATCACCTTCCAGAAACGCCGGTCGATCCTGTTCATCTGCAAGGAGGTGCACAGTAAAATTTTACTTACAAATAGTGACGAAAAATAATTTCTATGAGTGGTTGATGGCGTTAGATGTACAAAGATAGAAGCCAACGATGTGTTTCCTTATGTATGTTGTCCTTTATGCAACACTCTGAAGTACAGTGGAAACTCGGGTGATGAACAGCCCCATTTACGAACATTTAAGGTAAGGAACGAGACACAAGCATCTTCCGTTCAATTAACGAGCTATCAGGGCATGTGTACGCCTATTGAGTCTTTCTCCCAGGGCGCGGGTCTTCGGTCACCTACAGCCAATCAGTGAACTGATGCAGCGTGATTGGTTAATTTTCGCAATACGCTTGTTTCATGTGACGAGCTCGGTGTTAGAACGGATTAAACTTGTAAACCGAGGCTCCACCGTACTTAATATGGCAAGAACGCCAGGGATATTTGTGCTAGTTTAGAACCTTGCAGCTTTATCGTATGTCTGGGAATGCCAACTGAAAGGTCAGGTCGGAGCACACAAAATGTGTCATCGGCATTTAGAAAATTCTCTCTTGAGAGTTCCCCTCCTCCCTTGAAAACGTTGATCCGTTGCTTAAACTTTTACTAACGCTACTCCTTTATATTATTGTACACGCCTGATGATGAATTAATCGAAAAGTTCGTTCACCTATCATGACTTCTTGAATTTAGAAAATTGTTGAGATCCATGTGCAAGGCACATAATCAGTGGCAGCAATTTAACCTTGCTACAAACAACATTGTGGAAACCGAATGAATTTTTAAATAACACTCCAAATCATCTGAGGATATTGGGCTGTACAAAGTGCATCTAAATCTCTATCGGCACTACTCCCCAAGCGTTATTGTCGAAGTATCCATGAAATTTTGTTGAAAAATGGGTTACCATTGGACGACAACAACAATACATAGTCTTAGAACTACTTATTTTGTGCCGAGAAAAGCCCTGATTACTAAAAGACGAAATGAAGAACCAACAAATCATCGGAACGTAAACACACTTTAGCAAGCACATGAACTTAACACTTATAAGCAGCAAAAGCAAATAATTCGGATTTTTACCAACGATCTCAATCAAAAAAGAAGGGTTTTTAGCCGAAAGGATATCCCTGATAGCAAATTTTATTGCAAAATCATACGCACAGGACACAAAAATTATTTCGGCAAGGGGGGGATAAGTATAGCTGCTTTTAGCCTAGCTACCTCGGCAAGTGTCTCTTAATGCTGACGAGCCAGTAGGCACATCGATCAGCGGCAAAGGCCGGGCCCGGTAAGCCTGAGGATAATCGATTTTTGTTGCTGAAGTTGTCGACACGACGCAGACTTCTTACGGGTGGAAAGGACAAAGGCCCAGGAGCAAGCAGGACTTGCCTGGGATTATGAATTGTGGGGATCAACCGAGGGGGGTTGGCAATGGTTGTGTGGCTGCTTTGTTCAACTAGGACAGACAGCATCACAGCAAAGCGCAATGCACTCCTCCCACTGACGCCAGATTTCCGCTGCTGATGCGCACAGGGCACTTCCGTTATGCTAAGTGGGACTGATCGAACATATTAACTCGAGCCACAAAGCGTTCGAAAAATGATCCTGATGAAAAAGTGTGCCTATGTTACGGATACACCAGCGATTCTGTAAGAAAGAAACTAAAATTAAGTGAAAAGTTATAATAAGAGAAATGTCGTGCAAGGACATAGGCACAAGATACAAGGCCAAAAACCAAGACGATGCAGAGCACAAAAATGGAGTGAAGCAAGCAAAAATCTAGAAGATGCACAAAAATTGCGAATGACCAAATAAATACGCAGATTTTAAAGTTAACAACTAACCATCAGATACGGAGAGACCTGCCTTAACCAACTTCAGAAGACGATTGGACGGTCCACATGCGTTTGATGGACTCACGAGATTCATCAGATTCATTGCCAAGGTCTGATAACCATCGTAAAACAGTTGGCTGAAACGATGAAGAAAAACAGAAGCAATATACCTTATAATTAGACGATAGAGTAAATCCCTTTCTTTAAAAGACATGCTGCGAACATCAACAAATGACTTTATCCTTTTATTCGCTTGAAATTCAGCTCATCAAAACACACAGGCGTATGCAAACATAGCTAAGCCATGCAAATTAGAAACGACTTTAAACACTCGAAAAAATTCTGTTTTTTACGCTTAAGGTATCTGTCAATAACTACCTCCAAAATTCCGTATTTATATTCGAAAATATGTTGCGGGCGCATACCCCAGAGAAGATCCTCTTGTACCGACAACTAAGGTAACTTTGTTTCTAAATATATATATATATATATATATATATATATATATATATATA
>JAYGXS010000001.1:29672947-29739280 GCA_036362985.1 Ligula intestinalis
TGTTTATCTGAGGCGTCATGCCCATCCAACATTTTCTTTACGGTCACGCTTCCTGCTTGTTATAACATTTGTATTAGAATGCTGAGGAAGTATGAGGTTGATTTAAGGAAGGCGCGTTGACGCTTCAACGTAGGTTCCAATTCCGTAAGTCCTCCCGAAAACCATGGATAACTCACTTTTTGTCTACGTGAAGTTAACCAAACGGTAATGAAGAAGTGGCTATTGGATTACTTCCGTGGGCAGAACGATGCAAGAAATGGCATTTTCATAATGCCAGGGTAAAACGTAGTGAATTGAACGATAGTTTACAGTTCACCTCATTTTACTTCGTCTTTTGTCTCACAATATTTACCCGAAAAAGTGGTAACATCAATTTTTGCAGCGGTAATGCGGAAACTGTAAAACCAGCAAACGTAAGGACCGTGATATACGCGTATTTTTGGGTAATTTCCCTTCATCAGTCGTGGACACCTGACTTCAGTATAGTCGCAGAAACTGCTGCCACACTCGAGTATTTTTGAACCCGGAACCAGTGAGCTGAAGTGTCAGCGACTCGCAAGACGAAACAACCAGGGTTAGTGAATTCTGGACCAGATCGGACTGCAGCTATGTACTTATCTATGTCCCGATCGACAACTGGCAAAACGTCGACCCGGTGGCTCAGTGGATAAGGACGGTCGTCTCTAGCTCACAGGTCTCGGGTTCAAAAAAACTTGAGTGGTGCAGCAGTTTCTGTGGCTATAGTGAAGTCAGGTGTACGTGACTGACGAAGAGAAATTATTCGGATACTGTATAGTTCTTTGCACTTATAAAGTAGACGCAAACGGTCGCCATGGGTAAAATCTTGGTTATATTCACTAGAGCTTCCTAGGGACCAGCTGTCATGTATGCACTGAAAATTTTATGCAGTGTCAAACAGCTCCACTAGTGTTCAGAGTTCGTTTCTGACTAGATCATCACTCGGTAAACAGACGTTCCACCAGACGTCTATGTGGGTCAGCTTCTTCTCCAGTTTAAAGGCAGGAACATATAGGCACTCCTTTGCAGTCAATGTAAGGATCTTATCTGAATATAGAGCAAAGTTATTGCCTCCATTCATCCGGAGGTCTGAGTGAGTTCCTCACAAATTGATCTTTAATATGGTAAAAATAGAGAATGCGAGACCAATCTGCGAATACTGGACGGGGAACTTGTACAATTCTCTGAGGAAAGTGTACAACACTGACAGTCTAGTCGGGATGGACAACAGTTCGCTTCCACCAGCACTGACAGGATTCGACGGGCAATGTCACGCAATAGGCAGACGTCTGCATAACGTCGTTACTAAGTCCCAATTGAGCTTTCTGTATACTAATGCCTAAAGTCTTCTTTCAAAAATCGACAAACTCAAAACATTATGATGTTGTTGCCATAACGGAAACTTGGCTTAGAACAGAAATCGCGGATTCGGTGATTCCAATGCAAGTCTACTATCATTTCCGCAGAGACCGTCGAAACAAACAATTTGGTGGGGTTGCAGTAAATGTAAGAACGGGAAGCTCTGTTGTCGAATGAGAGCACCCTCCTCGCTTTTGATTGTGAATTTACTTAAATAAAACTAAAAGAGGTAAATTCATATAACCTAGAATAAATGGCAATGTAGTGGCCTTTTGCAGCCACTTGGAACCCAAGACCAGCCACTGACGCGTGGTGCTTTTAGCCTGCCTCCTGAGGCTAGGCGCTAAATGTCCTCGACCGACACGCACATACATCTCAGCGTGACCACACGCTCACGCTAGCCACCCTTAGCCAATCTCAAGGTCGCGCACCCACGCTAGTCTTGATATCAGCCACGCCATTGGCCGCCGGAACAAAGTATGCGCCGGCGATGCCTGATGCGCTCATCACTTCGGATCCGACCCGACTAGGGAACAGTTGTACTAGTCCGCAAATCAAAACTGCTTCCATCTATTCTCCTATCCTTCTGCAGAATGCACTTTTCCTTACAATCTGGCTTTTCCACCGTCTTCTCTCATCTCCTTATGAACCGGGCCTGGATAATTTTAGCTGTTAAAGTTAACCGTCTTAACCTTAACTGCCATGACAGTATACAGGCCGCTAAACATTCTGGTTGCAGCTGACGAGCCGCTCCTTGAGTGAAGCAGCTACCCAAGAAGAACTTCTTATTGCTGGTGAATTCAATGCATCTGCAAATAACTGGGTCAATCTGACAGTCAAAGGGCTGCCAAATTCCTTAAGTTTTAAGTTAATGGACCTCACAATTGACCTCCCTCGGCACAGAAAGTTAAGTCACTAAACAGATTCCAATCGAACCACAGAGCTAGTTTCTTGGATATAATTTAAACAAACGATTTTTTCCACATTGGTTATGTGCATTTCAGTGCCGCGCTCGGTAATTGTGATCATAAGACGCTAATATGGAATTTTAAATTTCCGAGAATAACAGAGGGCCAGCCAAATATATGGATGGCAGATATTAATTCGTTACTGAATGTTCTTTCAAACATGAATTGGGACTGTCTGCTTAAGGGGATGCAGAGGAAGACTTGATATCGCTTAAGACGATTGAATTAGATATAATTAAGCGCTAATGTCCGGTGACGATCACAAGACGACTTCTACTTGCCCTACCTGTTTGACAAGAGACGTTAAGAGGCAGTTACAGAAGAAAAAATAATAAATGGAAGTTATTCAGGGAAAGAGGTTGACCAGTTCACCTTGATGAATGCCGTTGCCAACGAAACACGCTACAAAAGTCGTCCATCCGGCAAGAAACAATCTACGA
Organism: Ligula intestinalis; assembly: GCA_036362985.1. Lineage (NCBI taxonomy): Eukaryota > Metazoa > Platyhelminthes > Cestoda > Diphyllobothriidea > Diphyllobothriidae > Ligula > Ligula intestinalis. The sequence goes on from JAYGXS010000001.1 coordinate 29,675,733, forward strand.
ATCAAAAAACATCCAACAGTCTCAAGACACACCAAACATTTTATGCGACTATATTAATAGTCTATTAAGATTTAAGGACCCAGTTTCAGTACATAAGTATGATAACGGAGTTGAAGTAGTTGAAAATGGCAAGAAAGCCGAGTAATTACGCTAGTTCTTAGCCTCAGTATTCACTAAGTTTCAATTTTACAGTTCCAACAGCGCTGTTGTTAACGCTGGGCCAACTCTTGAATCTCTATTATTCCCAAAATCCTTAGTTTAAAGCGACCTGCAAACCATTATAGAAACCAAGTCATCCGGTGCGGATAATATCCCTGCCAATTTGTTGAAAGAATTGGCAAGCGAGCTCTAAAAATTCCTAGCACATATCTTTCATTCTTCATATGAATTAGGGCGAATGTTGCGGCAAATATAAACATGATATACAGGGGTGGGGGCCGGTCGAATGGCAGAAACTATCGGGCCATCTGCTGAAATTGCATTTTCTGTTAGGTGATGGAAACGATCAATAAGAAGGCGACATTGAAGTTCCTCATAAAAAACAACTTTCCAAGGGCTCAAAAACAGCTCCAGACAAAACCACTCTTGTCTTTCCAACCCATTACTCATTTCTAAGCAGTGGACTCGCGCATTGGATGAAGATTATAAGGTTGGCGTCATCTATACTGATTTTAAGAAGACCATTAACAGAATTCCACAGAAATGTATAATGTATAGATTATCGGCACTTGGAACAAGAAGACACTTGCTGATATGAATAACAGATTTTCTCATTGGGCATTCACAAACTGTGTGCATCGGTGCCTCGGAATCAACACCTACACCTGTTGTTAGTGGTGCCACAAGGTTGCGTCATAGGGTCGTTGCTCTTTCTAATCGACATCAACCTCTGTGTCAACGATCTGAGTTGCAGCGCCATCATGTTTGCTGACGATCTCCAACACTGTAGAGCCATCGGCCCTGACGCCGATAGGCAATCAACTTACCAGAGGCTCAACCGGCTTAGTAGCTGCTCTGGTCGATGGCTCTTAAATTCTTACCTTAGATTGGAAGGCTCCGTTCTAGAAGGACCAATGACGAGGATGATTCCTTCCAATAATTCATCGATGGGCAACCCCTTTCAAATGTTGACGATGAAAAGTACGTCGGTGTTTTAAGAAAGTCCTCACTTAAACAATCTTTACAGTCTTAAGGCAGGTAAATGCGCGACACAGGTGCTGTTTGCGATTAGACGGGATTTCTTCAACATCAACAAGGAAAACTGACGAAGCGTTTGTTCGGTTTCACTTGGAGTATGCCGTCCAGGCTTGGCGTCCGTGGTTTATTTGCATCTGGAACGTGTGCAGGAGAGGGCAACGAAGATGGTCAAGAATCTTAGTCATCTACCTTACGAAGACAGATTGTTGGAACTAGATTTGTTTCCTCTCAATTACAGGCCACAACGTGGTGACCTCATTAAATCCTACGGAATTGTCAGAGGTCGTAAGTGGGCCCTAGAATTTGATGACTTTCTCGAATTGGCACAGATGGACCATCTAGGGTCATCCCTTTAAACTGCAGAGGAAGTTGGCCCATTGGGAGATTCGACAGAAAGCCTTCTCACAGAGGGTCATTAGTAAGGACTCCCTGACAAGGTGGTCCTTTCAGAAACTGTTGAAACCTTTAAACGCAAACTGCATTTTCATTTGCTGAGAAACTGTGGTACATGTAAGGAACTTTGTGTCAGAACCTGAAGTTTGCAACTGTCTTATGTACTACTGTAAAATAGAACATTAAGCCGTTTTTCGGATATAAAAAGGACGCTCGAGGACGAAAGCCTTCGCTCATTGATACAGTAATTTAAAGTGACTTGTGGAGGATGCAAATTTGTTTCGACGATTTGGACTTCTTACGGCAGAAATCCGACATCCGCTGCTATCTTCAGGACCCAAAACTAGTAAGCTCCAGTCGACCTTGTACAAGTGGTCCAGCTCTTGAATAACTTCAAGAAATGACATCGGAAGCACCTCGTCACTACACGGGAATTATGCTAACGGTGTCTTCCTTGTACTATCAGTTTGTTATTTGCCGGATGATAAATAAATATATAAATTGTATATTTAAGGCCCAAGGAGTCCTTTCATTACGAATTTAGTGCTATCGTGAATATAAGAAAATAAAAATAGTTCTGATTAACAGCGAACTCTTATGAAATAATTATCTGGGCAGTATTAAAACTCCTACATCGGTGAATGAGTTCAGTTAGCCATCGCGTTCCGAAAATGTAGGAGAAAGAACTGCCTTAATAGGTAGCATGGTATGACATGATGCATTTAGATTGGATCCTGCTGTTGAGGGTTCGGGACGCTTATTGTTATGGGAAAAAATAATATAGCGCCGAGTTATAAAGGGGTCATCCGGGACAACAGGAGAAGAGAGAAGAAGTCAAGGCAACATCACAGAGATGCGACCCACTAGACTACAGAGACCACCGACAAGTTGGCGACCAAGCAATAACCATCAATAAATAAATAGATTGTATATTTAAGGCCCCAGGGGCCTTTTCATTACAAACTTAGTGCTGTCGTGAAAATAAAAAAGAATAAAAAATATTTCAGATTAACAACGAACTCTTATAAATTAGCTGGGCAGTAAAAAACTCTTCATCGGTGAATGAGTTCAGCGAGCCACCGATTTCCAAAAAAATATAGGAGAAAAAACTACCTCGAGAGGTAGCATGGTACAGTTAGGTGGGATCCTGTTGTTTAGGGTTCGGGACGCTTATTGTCATGGAAAAACTAATATAGCGGTGAGTTAAGAAGGGGTTATCCGGAACAACAGGAGAGGGCAGTTGAATTCAAGGCAACATCATCCAGATGTGACCACCAGACTCCAGAGTCAACCGATAAGTTGGTGGCCAAGCAATAACCTTGAAGGTCACCGTATCCTGGGAACAGCTTCAAATTCCAGGAGGACCCTTTTTGACATCTATAAATTGCGTGTTTGAAAAGGAAACAGACAGTAACGACTTTATTTCCTCCAAATTTTATTGCTTACGTAACTTGCCTTTGAAAATCGATAACGTAGTAGACAACTTAATTTCGAGTGGAAGATTGTTCCAAATAAAAGCATATTTGGAGGTAAAAAAACGAAAACGGATAGATGTGGAGCTATTGGGGTGGTAAAATTATCATGGAGGAGTTACGAGTGGCGTAATGTCGGCTTACCGGAGTGAGAGCGTGAATTTGTTGGAGATTAGGACTATTGCCAATTGAGGAGAGTATACGAGTTCCAGGCAGCAGTTCCGAAGAAGAAGATGCGATCACTGGAACAAGGGCTTTATTTTCCTGACGTTTCGGATTCCGTCGGGAATCTTTAGTCATAGGTAATCGTAAACAGGTCTAAGATATGCGCATGTTCCAGTGATCACATCTTCTTCTTCGGATTAGGACTATTGTTAACACGAAACAGAAAGCATATACCAACTTCGAGTCTTCTTACCCAAATAAATTTAATGTCTGCCAACGAAAATCTATCTGTATAAGAAATACTAGAACCATAAAGAGAAAATAGTTTACGAGTGAAAACTTGCTGAATCTTTTCAATCTTACTACGGTCATTCGTACTCATAAGAACAAAAAGGGGACAGCAGTATTCTAGTATAGGGAGAACAAACATGCGGTATAGTTTCAACTTCCTTTCCGGAAGGAAGAAATTATGCGTGAGGCAAAAATGCAAGCTTATTTGTGTGAGTTAGACCTTAATCCTTTATCGTAACTCGTTCTATCAGTGGACTGTTTTGGAAGATAATGGGTCCAGGAAGCTTTGCGGGAGCAAAACACATGAAACTACATTTGGAAGGAGAAACCTCCATCTGCCAAGTGGCGCTCCAGCTTGAGAGGGTACGCAAGTCTGCGTTAACTTGATCAACGCAACCACTGGCCGTTTCCTTAGAAAATGAGTAAATACACGTTTAGCACATTTTAAATTTCATTTATGTAAGGAATGAAAAGGAGGGGACCTAAAAACATGCCTTGAAAAACGCCACTCGTGTTGGGCTGAGGCATCGAGTAGCTATTGCCTACTAAGACCTTCTGGCTGCGATTAGACAGGTAAGAAGCAATGAAATCGAGGAGAGGAGGTCTGATGCCTAGGGTTTCTAGTTTCACTAGAAGGCGCCTGTGCCGCACCTTGTCGAAAGCTTTACTAAGGTCAAAGTAAATCACAAAGACTGATTGGTGCTCATTACGAAGTGAAGAAATGAGGTTAAGAAATGCCAAGTGACAGGTTTCGCATGATCTTACAGACAGAAATCCATGCTGTGAGGCACTTAATAGTTTATTTTCGATACAAAATCGAGAATTTGATGAAAAATGATCTTTTCCAGAAGTTTGGCTAGGGCCAGGGTTTCATGAACACCTCGGTAGTTATTTACGTCAGAACGAGATCTTGACTTGACCACTGGAAGAATCATAGATGTCTTCCATGAGTCAGGAATGTAATCGTTAAGAAGGTAAGCTGAGTAATGATAACTTAGCAATCGGGGAAGCTGATTACTCTCTTGATAAGTGAAATTGGAAGGCCATCAGTTCCCGAGGAGGGCGAGTTTTTCAGACGGATAATGTGCTTACGAATTACATCTACGGAGAAATCTATGGCAATGATAGTATTGACTGAGCGTGGCTGAAACGACGGGGCCGGTTCGGATTCCGTCGTAAGATGCTATGCAACGAATGCATTAACCAGTTCAGCCTTGTCAGACTCATCTAGCTTAAACGTTTTATCTTCATTCAGCAAAGGGGGAATTTCGTGACCTCGTTTAGCGGAGGACCGACGACGGAACAGCTGGGCAATAAATTTTGCAGTGTTTAACTGACTGAGTGCGCAGGATTCCCTATGTTTGTAACGTGAAAGCCGAATCTTAGAAGCTAATTCATTAATCACTACGATTCTGAGGTGCAAAGATAGTGAACTAGTAATATGATCTCTTAACGGTCTTTGCAATTTCTTTAGTCTTGGCAAAAGAAAGTTACGAACGGTGGGGTCCGAAGTATAAGTATAAGTATATGTCTTGGCATTCCGTTTAGGTTACTTTTATGAAAATTCTGCAGGATATTTGATAAAATTCTATTCAATATTTTTACTGTGTGTAATATAACGAAACTGTCTGAAAATCGTCAGGAAGATGAATGTTTAAAACGAGTCTCCTTCCATGAATATTTGTTCTGCGGCAAATGCCTTTGCGGCCAGCTATGGTTTTCGCTTTGATACGTAAGATTTGTTCTGACTTTAATCGAAATTTGCTTTTGAATTAAATCCGCTGCTGGAAGAGATTTGTTGTCTGGAATAACCACTTATGGAGATATCGTAAAGTGTGATGATCTGTTTTAGTGCATGAAAAACACAATTATAGCAAAGGTCCGCGTATTTCGTGCATCGCCGGACGTCTTTAAGGTAAATTCTCCGAACTCTCTTTGTTTTCGACTGTAGTGACCAACTGAAAATTAAAATATATGCCTTAGTTGAGCTTTGAAATGATAGCTGCCCGCTGGTGTTCCGCGGTAACTAGTCGGGAACTTAATTAGTGATCCCAGGGCGTGAAATGCAGTGGTCCATGATGCGTAGACCGCCGAAAATATCTTTGATGCGAAATAAAACAGTAGTACAGTAGTCGCCGCTTATTAAGCTTATTGTTAATAGGCCCCGCTGCTTCATAAACCAAAATTAGTTTGGGACGGAATTTTACACAGCAAAATCCGCCGGCTAATAAGCCCAGTCGCCGGCTACAAAGCCCAGTTTCCCAACAGGATAGAATGAAATTGTCATCTCTATACTCTGCAAAGCGGTCTACAGGCATCAGATTTCATAAAATTCGATGATTTCTGGTGCTTGGAGCAGGACATCAAAGAGCACTTGTGAGTGAAGTTTCCTCCAAAACAACTGACTTTAGACTGCTTTTTTTAAACGTGTCGCAAATCATTTTTTGCTTTTGTTATTACGTAAAATACAGACAAACAGCATTGTTTTTTTTTGTTACTCACCATGCTCTTCACATAATACAGTACGTGTGTAATGCATAGTGCCTATCCAGCGTTTGCTAATCAAGAAATAGGACTCTCTGGTCATTGCGCCCGCCGCTTATTAAGCCCAATTTTGTCTGGCCCCGAGGTGGGCTTAATAGCCGGCGACTACTGTAATTAACAATTCCTCTCCAAGGACTGACGATTAATCACCTAATTGTGGTCCTCACTCACTTGATATAGGCCTGCGGGTCCAAGTTTTCCACATTTTCTCTTCTATTAACTTGCTCCATTTATTCTTGACGTCTTGAGATGGAGTTGATTTTGCTGAAAATCTTTCATATTGTGTTAAAATAATCAACCTGAATTTACTACAGCCTCTTATCTAACTTTAAAGCAGTGCCTTGCCTGGTTTCACCTAAACATTAGTGTTCAGATGCGAAGATCATTCCCTCTTCATTTTCTTTCTTCCTTTATTTCCATAATCGATGTCAGCTGCGTTTATTCTCCTGTTTATTTCCTTTGTCCTTCATCCAAAAAGGAGCAGTATTTCATTGAGGGCAAACTTAACCATGTCAAACCGAGTTGGATAAGAGTGAGAGAAATTCTTGCAGGATTGGCTCCAATCCCTCTTCATGTCATTCGTGAAGAAATGACAAAACCTGGTACGGTAAAACTCAGAGTCTGACCTGGCAGGTAGCTTTCGTTCGTACTTATTATGACACGCATAATTACGTTTCCGTGGCGTGTACCACACATACGTACAAGTATAATCATATACTCATTTTAATGGACAAACGTTGAGCAGTAGCTATCACAGCACGCCTTTTAGCCCCATAGCCGGAAATATTTCTTCATTCTTCAAGTTTCTGGGTTGTGCTGTTTTGGGCGCTTTGATAGCTTGAGTGAGCGTTAGTTGAGTTACAAGGATGAAGCGTTACCATTCTGTTGAGTCAGTGTTGGTTTACTGAGTAGTTGAAAGAATTCTGACTGCCATCCGTTTAGGGCCTTAACCATGTGCCGCACGCCGGAAACGGTACAAACTGTTTAGTTAGCCACTACGTCAAACCCTGTCTTCAGTTCCCGCAAACGGTTCCATTCGAAATAAGGATCTCCAGAGTTTTTTCTTAAGTAGCAAAAGAAGAATCAGACTAAGAGTGACTCAGATTGCTCATTATTTGCTTATTCCTAGCTCTCCGTGACTAGTGAATTGCTATGTAAATTGCAACACACTTAGTCATCTAGCCGTGCGAACGGTACGCCGATAATGAAGAGGGAGCCCTCCAGTCGACTTTGTGTTTTTTCGTTAACAGATCTTTTACCTGCGTAAAGAATTAAAGTCAGCACTTCTGTAATTGAACCAGTGATTTGGAATATTAGTGACAACCCATCTTATATCACGTTGACTATTCGTGTTAGATGCCATCATGGTCAATACGTCAGATTATGTAGCTATTGCATACCCCATTATCCCGCTTTACTTCTGCATTATTTCGCATTTATTCCTGTCGGTGAATCCGTGCACGTTCTATTGTTTACTAACCCGTCACCTGGAGTTTGTCGGAAGACTCGTTGGCTTTGGAGTATTATTCTGAGACCAAACTATTTGCCGTGTGATTGAATATTTTATCCCTAGAAAGATGCAAAAGCATCTAATTTCACTATCTTTAAGAGCATAACCGGTAGGATTTTTAAGGTTCCCTAGTTCCGCTTATTTCATCAGTTGAGGTGCACTTGATGTGCGTTTTGCATACAATCTTATTTCTTTGGAAGGCAAATGACACTTTTTTGTGCAAAGTTTCTGTTACCTTGTTTCTGGTCGTCTATTCTTTTTCGAAAACACGTCTCTTCAGCAATTTATAGTATTGCTCTTACCACAGGTCAGGTCAGGTTTATTAAAGGAAGAATAGGTAAATATGGTTGAACTTCTATTGGTACAGAGCAGCTATGTAATGCTTTGGTTCAGCAGAACATGTGGCGTTGCCACTAATGGAAATGCGTAAAAGGGCAGACAGCGAAAAAGCTTCTTAGGCATTTTTCAGAAATTGTAGGGATCTGAATGCCATTTGAAGGATTTTAAGGAGGAAAACTGTCGCCCGTGGGGGGAGGGGGTGGGAAAGGGGGTAGCGTATTTGCAACGCGGATGGCCTACGACTGAAAGTGTTTGAAACATGTCAGGAGGAGCCCACCGCGGCTTTTATCATTATCCTAGGGGTCACACCAGGAGAAGAGAAGATCGCAGAGATCACGACAAAATCATCGAGTGTCGGCGATGCGTCTATCATGCGCCCTTGCTGGTAACCGAGTCTGCTGACCAGGTGACGAAACTGAGGGCCCACCACGATCCTCAGCAGTCAGTTATGAACAGTCATTCGAAAGAACTTTTCAGGGCGCGTAGCCTAGGACCACAAGGCTTAGTGGAGGTGATTGTTGCAATTCGCATAAAAGGAAAGCGAACGAGGTAGTACTTATAAACAAATACATTACTGAAAAGCAGCGAGTAATATGTTTTTATAACTGGTAATTACTCGGCTGTGTCCTGTGGCGTCACCTAGGCATAATCTCAGAGGACATGTTGGCTATGCTGGTCTAATTTCATCTTAAACATGTCCACAGATGGGGACATGAACATGTCCGCTGGAAGAGCGTTCCATGCCTGAATTACCTTCTTAAAGAAGAAGAATTTTCGTGTGTCCAATCTTGCCCCAGTCACACGTAGTTTGAGAGGATGTCCGCGCAAACTAGTAGTAGTGGCCCGCTCAAAGAAATCGGTAGATTCTAGGCAACAATACTGACCCCATAGCCTGCGAACTGCCTGTATTAGGTCACCGCGTAGCTGTATGTGATCCAGAAGAAATAAATCAAGATTGGAAGGTACGCTTGGCCTCACATCAACTTGGTTGCGCGTCGTTTTACCCTTTCAAGGGTTTTTAGATCTTTGACTGTCCAGGGTCTCCAGGCTTGGATGGCAAACTCCAATTAGGGTCGCACAAACATCCAAAAGACCTTAACAAAGCATATTTCGCCGAACTTAGCAAAGGCGCGCTTAATGAGATACAAGGTGGACATTGCGGATTTGGCCACCTTCAAGCAGTGGAGTGATGGTTTTAGTGAAGGCGTGATCTACACCCCTAGATCCTTCTCTGTCTTTCGCTCTGGCAATGGCGTGCGATTGAAGTAATGCATCCTCCGATGCGAAGTGTTGGTACTACCGAAGCGCATAATGTTACATTTGGTGACATTGAATAGCAAAAGCTACTCGTTTGACTATTGCTCGAGTCGGTGCAAATTTGCCTGCAGATTTGCTTTATCATTTTCGTTGCGGATGACCTCTCAAAGTTTTAGATCGCAGTTGAATCCGCTTATGCCGTCGTCGATATATATAAGAGAATAAGGCCAAGGTTGGAACCCTGGGGAACCCCACTGTCAATCGCCACCCCGCCTATCGCTGATCACCAAGACATAGGGTCTGAGATCGACCGGACAGAAAGTTTTCGTTCCACCGGAGAAGATTGCCTCTTACCCCTATGCCTCTGAACTTGTTTAGGAGACGTTGATGAGGCACAGTGTCAAATGCCTTCTTGAAGTCTACGAAGACTGCATGCAACGTATTTCCTTGATCGAGTGCTCGGGTCCATCTTTTCAGACAATCGACCAAATTTGTCAAGCAGGACCGTCTTCTACGGAATCCGTGCTGTTTGTCCGAAAGAAACCGATGAAGCTCCCACTTTCATCCCATATTTATGGATAATCCTTGTACTAGCCCCCTCTCAGAAACTCTTGACCGCCGCAGGCCAAATATACATATTACTTTTCCCGCGGTATAGGCCAGCCTTTATTTAGATCAACTAAACTACCTCAACCGTAGAGCCTGAAGCCTAGCGCATACCAGAGGATGCAGAAATGACCAGAAACTTATCCATAATATCCCTAAAGTCATCTAAAGGCGGCCAATAGATGTTGAAATTCAGAATTCATGAAAACTACTGACCTTTCTGCGGGCACTGCCTTCACGAGGCCTCCTATCTTGCAAAGTTTATTTGTATCTGGTCTACGTGAGTCGGTAGCCTGGAAATCACTTCGGAGGTCACTTGCTGATGTGCCCCTTATCCGTTGTTGTTATGCACCAACTTTCTAGTGAACATCTGTCGGCGCAGGTCTCCCCAAACACTTACCATTTTCTCAAACTATCACTACAGTCATTTCGTTTGACGACTGATTGTTCTTGATAATTCCAAAATTTATAATACAATTTCTGCATTTTGAGACGTCTGCTGATCCTCTGACGTCGTCTTAGAATGCTTAAGCAGCAGAGATAAGTGTCCATAATGAAGGGCAATGCCTACCACCTCCTCCCTTAAACTAAGTAGGGGTTGCAGCCTCTTGTCCTGTTACTTTGCTGTTTTTGTTTGGGGTTAGATGATACGACATGACCCGAGGTAGGTTAAGCGAGTTTTGTCGATCGGGTTTACTGCCTAAATTCTAGCGACAGGCCTAATAAATTACTTAAACTTCAGGCGTGGTAGCAGGCTTTTCGTTCTCTTGCATGTTTACATTTGCAGGCTTCTTCCCAACTCTTTCTTATTTTAGATCCCCCGCTCATTTTAATTCGAATTTGTGACACCAATCCCGACCATGGAAGATTTGGTTGCCTTAGCTGCTTCTCATTTGAAAACTCTAATGGAGATTGATGAACAAAAAGAAGACACTGCAAAGGACATGCTTCATCGCTGTATGTCAAATTTTCCTGTCGGCTGATCACTTCTATGTTGAAGATTTTTCCATTGAGTGCCCGTGAATCGAAAAAAAAATTACGAGATTAAGAGTGTCCTGTGAATCCGTAGGTTACTTTACTCTACTAGTTATCACCTTTTTGCTTTCTATCAGCAACTTTCCCTGGGTATTCGGAGACTAGCCTCCATAGTCACAGTTTCTCACGTCATCGGGTTTGAGCACGCGATTGTTGCTAAGGCATTTGCTGGACTATTGTTGCTAGTATTTGCTAGGCTTTGGCTATGCAATTGCCTACCAGTACTTTCTGTCACGGCTTGGAATTACGCGCCGTCCACCACCATAAACCGCTGTGAACGCTATTGGCTGCAGGGCCGCTTAAAAAGGAGAATTGGTTAATTCAACTTGACTCTAACCTAGAGCCGGACCAACTACTATCGACTGTTTAAATTTACGAGTCGGAATCCTCCAGTCCGCTGATTGCCGTGCGTAAGATCTTTATCTGTTATGTTTCCTTCTTCTACCACGAAACAATCGTATTTGAGTAAAGGAGGAGACTGTTTGAGCACTGGAACCGTTTTTATTGTTATGAACTTTCGAACTCGTGCAACAGTTTATCGTCAGAGATAGCAGCAGCAGCAGCAGCAAAATGGCTTCAAGTATAGGCTGTGTTAGCCAATGAATTATCAAATATGCAAGTCTAAAGGTGATTGCGCAGGGCTCTGTACGCCAGCACTAAACCTATACATCGATTGATTAAGTTCCCATCAGTGGACCAGCATTCAATCAATTCTCGGCTCGTCTTATTACCGACCTGGGTGATCGTCTTGATGGCTGCCCGTTTCGTTCGTGTGGGTGGCAACTTGCGATACTTCGTTGCCCTGCCGCAGTCAGTTTATGTTCATGCGCGATCCAAGCATGTGTTCAGTTTAACCTGTGTAGTTACATGGACAGTTTGGGCATAGAATGCGATACGCTTCGCAAGATTGCTCCTGAGAATTTAGTGGGTCTTTAATTTTCACCACCCTGCTGTGCATGATAGCTTTGGTCCGATGGTCAATTTTAACACCTAGTCCCGCAACGATGCTCTCAGTCGCTTTCGAGGCGTCCCAGATGTATGGCAGATTGTGCCATATCCTAACTTGTCCTTGTCGTTTTGTTTTATTGTTCATCCTTCCTCTCGGCCGTACCATTGCAGCTTCGTTGCCAATTCTTTACATTCAAAGTATACAGTTTTGAGATCTTTATGGTGGTTGCTTGGCCATAATCTAAACTCACCTCTGCAGTCCAGGAACGTCAGACCACATCTTTGTCACCCCTGCTCTCATCACTGGACGTTCAGCAAGTTAATCAGGACAAGGCGCGCTTCAAACTAAAAGAACTTGAAAAGACAGTGGTTGAACAGGAAAGGGAGCTTGAAGAGAAGCTTGCCGAGAAAGAGAAGCGTGTCGCTCTTCTAGCCAAAGAAAACTCTGATCGGTTCAGCCGTCTGTCAGCTTTGCGGTAGGTCCTACTATCTGTAGTAATTCCTGCTGTTACCTGATCACAACCATATATTGCCATTAACAGTTAGCAGTATTGAAACGGACCTGACTGAGCTCTAGCTGCGAAATAGGCAAAAGCCTGCAGTAAGTGACCAAACGTACGAAACGCTGACTGCATTGTTAAATTGTGGTTGCAGCTAGAAAGGAGCAGTAGAGCAAGGTTTCGCGGTTTATTAGCCTGTAGCGTAATCTGAGTGCAGTTCATACAAGCCAGGATGTTGTCTCTTGAGTGAGCATCTTTCCATCCAAATGAGTCAATTAAATTTACTAAAGCGTGTCTTCGTAGGTATTGCGACTTTTTTTCACTGATTTTCAGCAATTGCATAAACCCAAATGGAGGCACTTTATCCCCTTCTCCTTTTACAGCTAATTAAAACAGTGTTCTTGGTGCAGAGTTCGTTAGTAGGTGCGCATCTGGTTGGCATATCCGTTGGGGTAAAGCCCTCTAATCTCCTGTCCATAAGTTCATCAAGGTTCCAAAATGGTTAGAGAGGATAACTGCTACGAAGCAGGCGTGTCTGGCACACATCTACTCTGGTTTTTGCTCTTCAGAACAGCGAATGTAACTGGGAACTGCAATTCCCATTTTGTAGCAGGTCAGTTGGCCGTTGATCAGAGCCACCCTCCTTTCCATTCAGTTCCACATCAGATTGTCTTAGAGAGGACGAACATTCCGGACGTTGGAATATTGCCATTGTGACTGCGTACGGGGGTGAAGACCCGAAAATGGTGACAGAATGACTGCGTTTTTTTAATAATGCTTCGACGAAATATTTTGCTTGTATTAGCTGCGCTCAGTTTTGCGATGGCGTTGTATCAATGTTAGAGCACTATTTTCTAACTAGTTGCCCTGGGAAAAAACTACCCCTAAATAAGACTGCTGCATCATCCCCGGCGGCTGCCGCATTTCGCCGTAGGTCGCAACTTTCGTTTCGTGAGAGGCCGATCCAAATGAGCTTAGTCCGCTTACGAGATTGCATGCCATCAACTCCACAGGTTTTTTGGTTTGGGGGGGGGAAGATAATTCGGGGATGGCTTCAGCCGTCAGGACATATAAACCGGGCACTCTCATTTGCTTGTCAATAAAGCTTGTAGTTGTAGGTGTGCCGGTGTTAAGAAGGCCAGATATTGTCTCCCATAATACATCTCCCTGCGTGAAAATGGGCGGTAGTATATCCGCGAAATTCGTTGATGAATGCCCACTGGTCGCTAACGGAGCTCACTCTGGAGCCCCGCCAGCAGCCGCAAAGCCACTAGCAGTGTGGCCAAATGAGCGTTGTCGGCAAAAAGGGGGGGAAACTGGAATAGCCATTTCTGGCTCATTAGCCTTCATCAGCCAGCCATACTCAATCCCATCTGGGGCATCACCCGAGGCTCGAACCTGCGACCTGTTGATCAGCCGTCCAACGCTCTATCTGCGGTGGAGCATTCACGTTAGGGTGTTATTGTTCAGCTTCCATCAGCCTCACTACCACCCACCCGCAGTGACCGTACCGCTGTAATGAGGTTCCTGCCCATTACCTCCCCTACACCGATGTCGCTCTGCGTAGTGGTTGCCATCGGCTGCGCCGAATTGTGGGCTAGGAGAGTAAAGTCTACTTCTCCCTCGCCGGTTTCTGGTAAGTTTTGGATATCCTACTAGACCTGGATTATTTTTCTTAGACCGTCGAGATCCTGCATCGGTCTGGATGGTAGCATCGGGTGTCGTGAGTTTTGTTCAAACTATTTTGATTAACAGGGGATGATGACAATTTGGCGCTTGTACTTTGAGTCTTCTGTTGTTTTTTAATCACGCCGCCTGCTCATACCTTGCTGATATGATTTTCTTCCCTTTCAGTATAAAAGTAGACTTGATGGAGTGGTTTCTTCATGTAAAAGTGAAGCAGAACGACCACGGAAGCATTGATGGTAAGCAGTGACCTTTCTTTGCCAGCTGTGTCTTTCACATACGCCTGCGTACCACATTAAACATTGAAAACCACGAGAATGTAATATGTAAACTACGGTGGGGAAGTCATGCAAAATGCCGAATTTTCCGAAAGATTGATAATCACTTTCAAACCGCCATTAACGCGTGTACGAAGTCTAAGAAATATTTTTTTTTCAAAGAAATATTAAAAGTATTAATTGTTCAAAAATTTTTTTTTCAAAATAATGTTCAAGTTCCGCAGATGTAGAAATAACTAGAAATTAACACCACACATTTAAGTCTTGTCGCCAGTTCAATGGATAACTATATCTATTTCTTTATATCAAAATAACTTTTCTTTAGTCAAAAGGTTATATATAGTAGCAGATTACAATTAGTTTCGGATCTCCCTCTAAATTCAGAAAATTTTCAAAATTGCACTTCCGCTTTTTTTCTGCACATTCTAACCTAATCTCAGGCTTCAGCTGCTGGCTGCCAACTGCTTGTGCGTTTTAGGTCAGTCATTGTTCTTCAGTTTTCAGGATTTAACTAGAGGATAATATGGTCCATTACTTCCCCCCATGTTAAGCAATCGCCTTCAACCCCAAGTCCGTGTTCACTCGCTCCGTGGATTCGGCCTCTCTTCAGTCCACAGAAGGCAAGGAGAACATCTCGCGTAAGGGCTGGGATCAGAGCCAGGTATTTGCATTTGTATTTCTATCAATCTTCCACAGTGTTATTTAGTGCCCTTTTCTAGTATTTAAATGCCTGGTTTAGCCAGTCCCTTGTGTAGAAGCAGATGCTCGGTTGCTGGAACACACACCATGTGTAATGAAAGTTCAGCAGGTCACGACCCGCCTGCCGACAATCAAGCAATTAGCGCACAAGCGTGCAACTATCCTCACTGAGGGGGCAACCGTTAATTGTCATAGGTGCGCAGTAGCACAGTGACTGTATCCTCTACATACTGCACCTCCCTATGTTTGAATTACCCGTTTCTGCTATTGTCTCTGATGATGGATCCACGACAGATTTTGAAACGTCAGACGAATAAAATCATTGTCCCAGAAACCACATCTTTAATTTGCTTCCTGGGACTCGAATGTTCCCTTGGATTGGCAGCCCCTTGTGTTTTATCTATTGTCCATGACTTTTGAAAGATGCTTCATTGTGCACTAAATGACCATAATCCCATTCCTTTGTTTGCAGTTTACGTTGTCATCTCAAACACATAAAGTGATAGGTGTGCGTAGGTGTTTTTTTCAGTTTGTCGACGCTGTGTTTTTGAACACATCGAGGGCACTTCGAGAACTAGTGTAGACGCATATTTCTCCGGTGGTTGCTAGTATTGCTTGAGTTATGTTGCTATTTCCATTTCGGCAGTGTTACCAGGGCGCGGAGGGCTGAGGTCTGGCGCACCGAATGCCTTATAAAATGCCGCAAGTCCCAACGACGACACTGTGACATGGCGAGCGTGAACCGCCATTAAGTAGGTTTGCTTGCCATCCCCACCAGCACTGCTTTGTGGTTAGGTTCTTTAGCCGAAGTGCTAGAGGAGACAACCTCGAACAAAGAATCCGAGCGGCCGTCGGGGTCCCGCCTGTATTCAAAATTCCCAAGAAACCTCATGATGTATACTTACTCTACTACGACCAATGCTACGGCGTCCGCGGGAACCGACGCGCTCCGCAACCCTTGTCCCGTGGTGCGGGCGAATAATGTGCAAGCTGGACTGCTCAACGGATGCTGGAATGTGCGAACACTTCTGGAACCTCGTACTCAAAGTGTGACAGCGCAAGTCTCCATTAATATCACGTGGATGTTTTTTGCCTGTCCGAAGTCCGAATCCCCGATTCAGGCACCCGTGAAATCAAAATCCCAGGAGTTGATTCCAATCTCACTATGTATCACAGTGGTCTGTGTGACTCATCTGGTAGACACGGTGTGGCTATTGCCCTCTCGGAACAAGCCAACCGTGCACTGCTGGCATGGGAACCAGTCAACGATCGAATGGCTTATGTTCGACTAAAAGGCCATTTTACGAACATCTCGGTCGTCTCTGTGTATGCGGCTACATCAGCGGCTGAACAGCAAGACAAAGACAGTCGCAGCTGCAGGAGCCAGTCGAAAGACTCCCTCGCCGTGATCTGTTAATTGTTGCTGCGGACTGGAATGGCCGGACTGGGCCCGGCGACCCGACGAACAGCCGCCTTCTTGGTCGTTTTGGGCTTGGCTCTCGAACGGACAATAGTGAGAGGATGCTGCAGTTTGCCGAACAGAACCGACTGTTTGTTACTAACACATGCTTTCAGCATCGTCACAAACATCTACTGACCTGGTATTCAAAGGACGGCCGTACCGACAGTCAGATCGATTACATTCTAGTTGATTCACGGTTTCACAGCTGGGTCCACGGTAGCAGGTTGATACAAGGTGCCGAAATCGATAAGGTCCACGGATCTGACTATGCTCTCGTTCGCACGCGCCTGGAGGTTCATCTTTCATCTGCGCCCAAAATACCACGTGCGAGACGCCTTGATGTCGCAAAGCTCCGGCAAACCAACACTACCGAGGCACAGAAATCCGGTCCCGTCTTACGACCCAGGCTGACAGCGAAGGCAGTAGCAGGTGGCCATCACTGAAGACATCCATCTATGGGATGGCTGAGAAAATTTTCGGATTCACTCAGTGACGCCGCAGTGATGGGTCAGCGGAAAAACCCTGCAGCTGTCGGCTGAGAAGACTCGAGTCAGGTCTCGCAACGATGCCTCCTTCCGCCAACTTCGAAAGCTGACAGCAAAGTCGGCTAGAGATGACCGGCAGAAGTATTGGTCCGAAACGGCAACTTCTATGGAGCAGGCTTCAAATGTTGGTGACTCTCGAAAATTGTAACAAATCATCCGCCAAATTAGTGGTAAGCCCCGACACTCTGTGATTCTGTTCGCGATGTGAATAGAGGTTTTTGTGCTGACAACTCGGCCAAGGTCGATCGCTGGCGCGAACATTTCGAGCACATCCTCAACTTTGATGAACAACCCATCACACCCTCCCTCTCCTCCACAGCGGAGTTTCAATCCTCTCCTGCCTACGCAGTGTCGTGTGTCCTCCCTTCCGACGACTAAGTTATCGATGCAATGCAGAGGCTACGCAACAACAAGGCGTACGGAGAGGATGGTATTCCTGCGGAAATCTATAAGTCCTGTGTCGACACCCTGGCTCCTTGGCTTCATGAGGTGATTGTACCGTCGTGGCGAGAAGAGGTCGTTCCCGATGACTGGGGCTCAGGTATCCTTGTACCTGTCCACAAGAAGGGAGATAAGACAAGATGCCAGAACTACCGCGGCATAAGTCTTATCGATGTTGCTGCAAAGATCTTTGCTATTGTTATTCTCAGGCGCTTCCAGTCTGAATGTGACTCCAGGACACGACCCAACCAAGCCGGATTCCGCACTGGGCGTGGATGTGCGGATCAAATTTTCACACTGAGGCGCATTCTAGAATTCCGCCATAGCTACCAGCAACAGAAGGCCGTTTGCTTCGTCGATTTTGCCGCCGCATTCGATTCCATCCATCGTGAGTCCCTGTGGCGAATAATGGAGCTGGATGGAGTGCCGACCAAACTCATTGCCATGATTAAAGCCTACTATCGGTCTACCACCGCACGAGTTCTGGGCAACAACAATCTCTCTCAATCGTTCGATATCAGGTCTGGTGTCCGACAGGGCTGCGTCCTTTCGCCCATTGTGTTTAACTACGTCATTGACTGGATTCTCGGCAAGGCCCTATATGAAGAGGACGGTGTTGAGCTTGCACGCGGACGCCGGCTAACTGATCTTAACTATGCCGATGATATTGCGCTGCTAACTTCAAGCTTTGGTGGTCTACAGTCGGTAGTGTCGCAGTTAAGTGAGATCGCTATGTCGGTTGGTCTGTCCATTAATTCTAAAAAGACGAAGTTATTCTCGAGCTGCATCCCTGCTCAGGAGAAGGCACTCCTGGGGATTAGTGGCCATCAACTTGAAGAAGTAGACAGCTTTAAATACCTCGGGGCGAGGCTGTTACCGAATGGGCAGAGCAAGGACGACATTGTATCCCGTATCGACGCTCCTCGCTGGGTTTTCTCAATTCTTCGAAAGCGCCGATGGATCGGACGTGACATCTCCATCGCCACGAAGGTTTGTGTATACCGTGCATCCATCCGGTCAGTCCTCCTCTATGAATGTGGGTGCTGGGCTGTGTGCGCTGAAGATGAGCGAACACTTGAGTTCTTTGACCACCGGGGCCTGATGACAATCCTGCGAGTTAAGTATAACGACTTCATCTCAAATGAGACGGTCCGCGTCCGCTGCGATCTTATCACGAGGATATCTCAGGCCATTCAAGAAAGGCGACTGAGGTGGTTTGAACACGTTCTTCGTCGTCCGCCCCAACGAGCTTAGCTATGCTGCTCTCGACCCGGCGCCGCGGCCCACCTGAAAACGCTGAAGAGGAGGGCATCTGAAGACTTGGCTCGACACCATCCGTCAAGACATCGAAGCAGTTCTTGGACCTTCTATCATCGGTTTCCGTCGCTGGAGTAGAGGCTAGGTGGAGCTTTCTAGATCCGCTGCCGCCAATCGTCACGCGTGGAGAGGTACCGTTCGTGCCATCATTGAGATCGGCTAGATCAGGCATGATCACAGCCGTAACAAGTACAAGTAAAAAACATTGCTAAATAGATAGAGAAGATGCTATTTGGATAAACATTGAACGGTCTTCAAAATACCATAATTACAGCCCTTTTGCAATAGAAAATAGCTTTACTTTGAGTACAAAATTCGAAGAAATAAATAGAATTAACAGTGTGTAATAAGAGAATATTTTGTGCGTGTTTCCTTTAAAGCGCTGTGTGTGACCGATCTCATGTAACGTTAACCAACTTTTACAATGCATCTTATATAAATAATGGTTACTGAAGTGGAATTGTAATGCTCATTATCCTGGAGCATAGTCACTAAGTACTCTAGACACAAGGATGCCAGCTCTCTTAGAACTCACTCGATAAAAATTGCTTCTCAAATAGTGTGCATTTTACCTATAGATTTCGATTTCCTTGCACATTCAAGCAAAGTTTACAGAGAAACTAAGCATAAATATTCCCTATTTGACTCATTTAATAACAAATTATGTCTCTTTTACTATTGGTATTCGAAGAATGATTATCTTTCGGCTTGAAAAGTTTTCAATCCTTAACTTAAAGATTCTTCAAAAACTATTTAACTCGCGTCTTATCTGTTAGTTTATAAATGCCCCTCGAAGTATACGCTATAGTCCGCATCCATTACAAAATTGTATGAGTACGATATGTGTGAGTTCGACCACCGTAATCGGTGATGTCGACCATATGCTCGAGAACAGGGACAGTGAATGCGGTCAATTATAGTTATAGTAGACGCGCCGCTAACTTCTTCACTCTAAACCCTCTCTACTGCGTTTAAATGGTGACAAGACGAGTCGAGATGACCGCGGAGGGAGAGAGCGTGGCCACAGCCGTATACACCGCCTAAACTTAGTATATAGTGACAGTAGACTTTGCGCCTGTACTACTGCACTGTCTACCCTCACTCACCTATAGTAGGTGTCTAGCCTGATTCTTAGGGACCAGGGCTCGTTCTGCTAAACAGCCACTAGAAATAGCAGCTAGAATAGGGTGCAGCTGAGTGATATGCTCGCTGGCTCTATTTCAGTCTATATTGTAAATCAGAAGTGACGATGGTTAAAATCAGCACAAGGTTCATATCCCCTCAATCTCAACAAGAAGTGTATAAGTACTGGTGCTAGCACTGATGCCCCCATTTGTCAGCGTTGTCGCTGACTAAGCCTTCGCTAGGGCTTATGTACCCTTAATCTGAGCAAGAAAGGTGAATCTGGGTTTTAATATGTCGAGTAAGTATATGCTTGGGGGCCCGAGCAAAGCTGTGCTTGCCTTGGCTTCTGCATTCAACTCGATCCCTCGAGCTGTACGAACTAAGATGCTGCTACTATAGGTGTGTGCTTATGATAGAAGTGCCAATTTTAGCAACCATGCTTTTTGAGGCTAGTAGATAGTATACTGTAAGTACTGCTTGTGAATCCTCATTCAAGAAGATGCTCCCAGTATGCGCATTCCTATCTGTGTGAGGTAAAATTGCTTAGCATTTGGATAATAATAGAGCTGGGGTACTGAACAAAGCTGCATATGCCTTGGTTTCCGCAATTTCAGCCCGATCCATCGAGCTTTATCTATAGCTGCTGCCAGTCAGCTGGTCGTGGAGGCTTAGTAAATTCCTTTAATAGTACTAATAGTTCAGTAATATGACCTGCATCCTATTTTTATCAATTCAGTTTACCAGGTGGGAATATGAGTATATCAGCTGAGGTGATTCTGCCTCATCCGACAGGTAAGGTTTTTAACTAGCTTCGCATTGTTACTGCTACGACTCGTGCTTCTACTGCTAGTTCTTTATACTGATAGTACTGGTAGCGGCAGTGTTGGGATAGTGCAAGTACCTTTAAAAGTAGAATTGCTGAATGCAGTAAGGAGAGAGCAAACCAGAAGTATTAGCCTAAATGACAGCAGTATGACAATACAGTATCAGGTATGTACAGTAGGGCAGTCTAAGTCAAATCACCAGGAATAGGGCACACTAGGGCTGGTAGTATTAGTGTTAGTGGTGAAACCAGCAAATCAGCGCTCTCCTTGCGTTTTTCCCTTTCAACTCTATACACCAGGCTGTGTCATCTTATTGGTTGACTAAAATTTATTAAGAAATTGCTCAAGGAGTACCATGTTTTTATGTCGCATGGGGCCATTTACCGTTAACAGGCTAACTTTTTGCAATATCTAAACTCCATCTTGAGGTTTCAGGAGAAGTCTTCTGTGTTAGAGGGTAGCAATCTGCTCAATAATCAACTAATATTCTTATATGCTATAAATGTGTAAATAGCTGAGTAATAAGCAATAAGCATAACATGGTAAAATGAGCTCGCCAAATTTCTCAGCTTCACATGGTGATTCTGTAGAACACAGGGGATTTTCTGCGAGCATGCGGTCTCTTTGCAGGGGTTTGGAACTCAGCAGGTACAGGCAGATTACGCCGGACTACATGACAGGTTCGGGGCTCTCACGAAAGTTCTTAATAGCATGCAGGGACTTATCATATTCTTCTCACAGAGGGCGTATAAAGTGTAGACTGAATATCGCAAACGCATCTGCAAGAGAAAATTGGATTCAAAATTCACAGGGAATTGGAAACTTTTTTAACACACAAAAACACCCTGTTTTGAGAACATAATTTTCAGCAGACGTAATTTCCTATCAAATGAGTACAAAAAATGATTCTTTCGCTTCTTTTTACTATCATCTTTGCTTGCATTTGTAGCGACATTCTAAATCTATAAGAAAAATTCACACTTCTTAAGTTTTCCATTTTTATAAAGTGAGTTTTTTCAGGAGGTCGAAGAGACATTGGTTGAAAAGCCGGCATCGTATTGTGCCTTTAGTGTCTAGGTGTTTTGCTCCAAGGTAATAACTACTACAAGTACACGTTAGAAATAATTCCTAATCCTAGACGCATTTTAAGAATTTGGTCAACAGTGCAGGAGATGTAGTTTTCTGTCAACAGACGTACATTACCTTCCTGTACCTTTTTGCAGGCCAATGAATTCTGGGATAAAATGGAGGTCTCAGAGACGTGGAAGCATTTGCTGGATGCCTAAAGGTCGCGTTTCGTCTTCACTTTCTGCAAAGACCTCTCTATTTTATTGCTTACCCATTTTGTAAATATTGTCGTTTTTGCTATTTTTTGTGCCTTTATGTTCTCCGGCGTGGTTTAGATACGCTGCCAATACAACACTTGTCCAAATCCGATTTAATGACTTTCAGGTCTACTTTTTGGGCTAGTTAGGTGGCTTAGTGGGGTGTTTTTATAAGATCGTGTTCCTCCGCCCCCCCACCTCCTATCTCAGCAGTACCCTAATCCGTCGTGTAGTCGGCGTCTTTTAAAAGAACGGTGTTAAACAGAGCAAATAGTTGTTTTTTCTTTGTGGATCTAAGTTGGAAAGCTTGATAAATGAAGATCGCATGATCTAGTGCGTACCCTGCGTCTGTCATTTGTATGTATAGGTTTTGACAACTTCAGTAGCCTGTCTGTCAGAAAGAAGCTCGTGGATAAAAATGTAATTAGGTATGGCGGTTAGACAATAGTAGTAGTCGGAGTCATGGTTATGTTGTGGCCAAAAATATAATATTGCTTTTAACCTGCCGTGCACCGATCTTTTCCCGTTTAACCACAACAGTTATGGAGCTGTAAAAGTTTATTTATTCTGCACGCAGGGCAGGTTGCCGTGTTTTTGCAGTTTTCGTGCGGGTCCGAACAAGACATGCGCATGGGAGCACGTAGATAGTGGTGTGTTGCCAATACAAGCGAACATCCGTGTCCCACGAAGCAGTTGAGAAGAAAACTCGATCACTGGGACAATATGTTTATTCGCCTGAGGTTTCTGCTATTCATGTCTCTGATGACGAATCCGCGACCGATATCGAAACACCAGGTGAATAAACATATTGGCCCAGCGATCGAGTGTTCTTCTTCTCAATAGTGGTGTGTTGTTTGCGTCGGTTTGACATGGTTGTGTCAGCATGAGGAAAGGACTGTCGGTGTTGAACATATGGTTGATAGGTCAGTGAGCTGAGTCTGGCCTTGCGTGATTAGGAGAAACGAAGTCTTACGTGTGGCGAGTCACACCGGCTCGTGCCGTCTGATTGTGGGCGCTGCCGTGACTGAACAAGTAGCGTTTCCGATCAAGTATATGGGGTGGTCGTGCGTTAGCGCTATTGTGATTGTGTATTAGCACACTAAATATAATAAATAGGTAGGAGTTAATGTTAATATTCTTCCATCTTACAGGAAATTGCTTGCTTGTAGCACGCACTTATGTAAACGCTTCCGTCTTTGATGTTTGTTGTGCTTCGGTGCATTTTCCTTATAATTTTTCTGCTATCCATAGAGACTTAAACAGAATTGGTCAAAGTTGTCCTTTATAAAAGTGGACTGAACACGGGCTCATGACCTAATACTGACGTAACTCAAAGAGGGTCATCAACCTGCCTTAGTACCCTATTGCAAGAACTGAGCTGCTAGCGACGGCCGTACAACAGCTCGACTGTCGTTTTTGGCGATGTCGAACGCGAGCTTCGACAAGCTGAAAGAAAACTCAGTGGCCCACACCGGATTATAGTGAAATTAGCCTCGAGGGGAGTCTACCTCATTCTGTCATCACTCCCACACGGTACCCAGTGTCATTGCAGGTCTTTCGGTTATAATTATAGATATACATTGACACATAGGCGTACACCGATCACTTAGCAGACACATTCGTCCGTCCATGGTGCTTTTGGAGCTCAAACTGGAGCCTGCGCCGCAAGGCGGCTAATGAAATAGGCAGAAGGATTTGACCGACAAAGACTAGAGAGACTAGGATGACCATTTCTGGTTTATTAGCTGTCGTCTGCTAGTCAGTTCTCGACGAGTGCGCGTTTTTCGGGCGAATGATGTGCTTACGAATTAATTCTATGGAGAAATCCACGGTACTGAGAATATTGTCTGAGCATAGTTGAAACGACGGAACCGGTTCAGATTCGGTCGTAAAATGTTTTGCAAGGAATGCACTTAACAACTTTGCCTCGTCCGTGTCTTCCAGAACGAAGTTTTTTTCATTTAGTAGCGGAGAAGATTCTTCATCTAGTTTACTAGAGGACCGATGACGACACAGTTGAACAACAGATTTTGCAGAGTTTAGCTCGATAAGTGCGCATGATTCCCTCTGTCTGTCACGTCCTTAGACGCCAATTCGAAAATCTCTGCGATCCTTAGATGCACGGACAAGGAACTAGTAGATCGATCTTTCAACTACCTTCTCAATTTCTTTAGTCTTGGCAAAAGAAAGTGAGGGACGGTCGATTCTGATGCGCTGTGTTTGCCATTTTAGTCAGAAAAAATTCCAGCATTTTATTGGAAACGGCCGACGTGACTTCAGAAGGACATGCAGCGTCGTTCATGGAAAAGGCATTCTGTCAATCAAATGAGTCAACACTCAAATTTACTAAGGGAAATATAGGCAAATGCCTTTGAACTCCTTCTCGGTACACAGTAGTTGAGAAATGCATCGGCAAAGCCGAACATTTCAAAGAAGGTCGTTTACGTAATTGTTGGGTAAGCAAATTTCGACGAGGTCTTAAGCAGAATATGTACGCACGGCGGTTGACTTTTGCACAGAAAGAAGCGGAAGGCAGCTGTGAATTAATGTATGATCATCTTGGAAGATGTCCGGCTTAAAATCAACGAAGAGGTGGGCAATGCCGTTTGTAAAAATCAGATCTAGAATATAATTGTGTCTTGTTTGAGAGTGGAACAGTTGAGACCAGTTAGAAAAATTAATGATATCTAGGAAAGGCTGAAATGTAGGTGGCCAAGAGTATGAAAGTCAGTCGATTTCGAGAAAATTAAGACCTCCAGCAATGATTTTAGCTTCGAACGCTCACTCTGAAATCAATTTAAATACGTTACACAGATTGGCATCACCTTTAGATGATGAGTTATGAGGATTATATGCGCATCCGAGAATCTTATTTTGCCGGGGCGACAGGATAATAGAAGCGAAGCAGTAATTTCCAGAGAAGGACGTGGTATTTAGATAAAACGGAAAATGCTTGATAGACCTTCCAATGTAGAAAAGACAAGCACCACTACAACGCTTATTAATGCGATCCTGACGGTAGAGATCATACTCATCTGTAAAAAGGGAGGAGTCAGAAATGATTAGATGGGTCCAAGCTTCTGTTATGCACATAACATCGACCGTCATCTTAAAAGCAATAGCTCTAAGTCGAGCCATGTAATTTCTAACAGACCTTGACATCTACTGTGTTTTGAGTGACGGGGTTATGGCAACAGTTATTCACATAAAGAATTTGGATGTGGATAGTTGAACTGTAGGCCAATATTATTTGGGGAATAAATACTGATTGGCATTGAGCTATTTGCATATAGATAGCCAATAATGTGTGGCTGATAAGGTTTGAAATATCTAGGGATCCAATTTTGTGGCGTGGGAAACTGAGGAGAGAATAAACCAAAATAAGCTTCTTGGTCATTAGGGAGAAAAAGGGGAAGATTAGAAAGCATATAGAGCTTCTGGAAGGTGGGTAGAAGGGGGTGGATAAAGGAATTGATCGGGGGAAACTGTGACATGAAATTATTATTAGTATGTCCGTTTGCATAAGGTCTAGTGGCAAGGATCTATCGTGGGGTCCTCACACTGCACGCGAAGCGCGCTCCACTCCAATACGGGCACCTGGATTTAGGGGATAGAATAGGTGGGGCATATTGGAGGACAAATAACTGCGCAATAATCATGTAAATTAAGAAAGTTACGCTAGTAAGTTGGGGGAGGGGATTTGCTAACCTTAGATGAGGTCACTGAAGTACATTTTAATATCATCACGAGCCCCTACTGGGCCAACGGCGAGCGCGTGTATGTCGGGGCAGGTTAGTTTACCTTGGGTGAAGTCACTGAGGTACGTTTTGTTAACAGCAACACCAACCCCAACTGGATTCACGGCCAGCGAGAAAGGTATTAAAAGATTGTGGAAATTTACCTTACTTAAATTGTTAAGTAAGCTGTGATTCCCATAGTTATTTTGAAAGCCAGGTTCGCCTAATAAGCTTACATCAGTGGTTATTGTATATTTTGTACTTCCGAGGACCCTGTGCAGTTTCAATATCGTCACTAAACCCCACTGAGCTGACGGCCGGCATGCAAAAATTTGAAAGATTTTTGAAAGTTCACCCTTCTTAAAATTGGTAAGTAAACGGTTTTTATACATGTTGGCCTTCCAAGCTGCCCTCTATAGATCCCTGCCGAACTCGGTGGCCTTTACCATTAAATCTCCTTTTTGCGACTCAGATTAGATCGAATAAGACTATTTATGTTATATTCCGTGATTGGTGCCCATCGCATCCAAAAATGCATTATATGGAGGAATAATATGACTCGTACTGTTAATGGAGGTGCTGGGTTGAGGTGGTTGAAATAACTTGTCTTTGAATTGTGATGAAAATGGCTTTGAAACAGGCAATTTTTTTGGTTTGGCGTTCAAATGGTGAAGTGGTTGGTCCAACCGCTTGGGATAGGGTTGCCGACATTATCTAGACGCTGGTGAACCCAAGGTTATAAAAAATGGCGATGCAGGTGATCAGTGTAGACGTACGGTTATAACAATTATTGACGCAGTTGATCACTCCAGACGCGGGTGATTACACAAGATCATAACAAGTGATTGCACGAAATGATCAGTTTAGAATAGATAACGATGATATTGGAGACGCGACAAACCAGTTTTATTGCTCTCCTCACAGTGCTACTGGAATATGAGAAGCAGCTAGGCCGTGATGACAGAACGAAGTGGAAGGACGAGAACAAAAAAGCAACAGAGGCCATCGCAGCAGCAAATTCATTAGTAACAGAAGCAAAATCACCAACAGCAACAATGGCACAGAGGAATCAGTTGCGACAGTGGCAACAGAAGCAGCAGCAGCAAAGGTTTCTGATGAATCAGCTGCAGGGGCAATAGAAGTGCCTACAACAACGACCACAGCAGGAAGAGAGGAGACCCTGAGGGGAAAGTATACCAAGCAGCTGATGTTCTCCCAGGGAACGAGGGCCAAATCAACCGTGCGTTTGCGGGTAAAGCCTAATCTGCGGCCTATCTTCTGGAAATATTGACCCGGCCCATTTGCAGTACAAGAAGTGGTCCACGAGGAAATGGAACGCACACATGAACGTGACGGCTTTGGTACAGCAAATGATTCAGCGCATGCTGCGCCGATTGTGGCCATCGCAAAACCTACGGACGAATCAAAAATTTATGAAGACTACTCTACTGCACTGAATGACGGGCTAGAAGACGGTCATTACCCGCTACCGACGATGGAGAGCATTCAGCCAGTAATATCTGCCATAAACTCGTTGAGGGAACCAGAAAAGCAGTTAAGTCAATAAGATGACTACCAGGACTGCAGGAGTCCAACTATGAGTAGACGCCTACCGGACAAGTCGGTCTACTGTAGCGACCTTGTTCTCTAACACATGCATGTCCCGCATGTCTGGTTCTCGTGTGCGCTAGACGTGTCAATGTCACGAATGTGTCTGGTCAACTCGCCACCCATTTTCCAAGGCCAGTTCACGAAGGACTACTGACTATGCACAGAAACTCCCGGACGCGGCAAAGTGAGGTAAAATTTACGGATGAAAAGCGTAGAAAATATCGTTGTCACCTCGGATGGACCGTGACCATGTTTACTACAAATTTGCAGTCTTTTGCTCGGTTCTGTTGTCTAGACTCAGATAAAATGTTCCAAAAAAGTGGTGAGTTTAGTTAATAATGCTTCATGCATGTTTTATTTTATTTTTACCCAAACATGCTCTAAGCTCGTTTCCTCAGGCGTTCGTTATTAAGCGTCTAAACTGCGAGTCAATTTTGACCGTAGAATCCAAGCAATTTGTTGGTTAGGTTCGGGTTCAAATAAATCTTGGTTTGAGAGCACAAATGAAACAGAAATGTTTATTTTGCAAATGAGGCCAGATTGAAGTGGGCGATTAATTAAAGTCTATGTTTACTTGATCCACTAACGACCTCTATCGTGTCGTCCCACAGGCGGTTGTCATGACAACTCTTTAGCGTTGACTGGTACACATTACAAATGTCCGATGAAACTGAGACAAGTTTGCGTATGCAAAGTGCTATCCAAGAGGCCAGGTCGTACAACTTAGACACCCTGAGCTTCGAAGACTGTTCCCTCGTCACACTGCCAAATGAAATCTTTACATTTAAAAATTTGAAAGTATGTATACTTAAATAATGCCTATTTTAGAGGCTCAATCTTTATGGCAACCAACTCAGTCGCTTACCCGAAGAATTATTTGATTCCTTTCCGTGTCTTTCGTGGCTCGATTTGCGGAACAATCAGTTGTTAGAAATCTCTAGATCCATCGGTAAACTTGTTAACTTAACAAATTTACTGGTTGGATCAAACAATCTGACGAAGTTGCCAGTAGAAATCGGGGCTCTCAAGCAGTTGAAGGGCCTGAATTTTGAAAAAAACGAATTAGAATTTCCTACCAAGGATATACTATGCCGTGGCACGAAATACGTTATCGGTTACCTGCAAAAGTGTTATGATCGAAAACGGAAACTGAAAGGTATACATAAATACATATAAAAGTATACATAAACATAAATCATGCGTATCTGCAGATACCAAAGCCATGGATTTCGTAGTTTTCTTTTAATCTTACTATAGTCACACTTGATAACCCCCTGCCCCGCCAATTTATTTACCTGTTTAACATTATCCAAATTTTTGCTAGCATTCACGCAAAAAATAGGCCATCGAAATTTTTTTAAACGTATCGAACACGTCCAATACTCTACATACTCAACCATAATATCTTTGGTAAATCTAACGTTGAGTCATAGATATTATGGCCTGCTATTACACAAACCATCACTGTGTCTGTAAATATTGCGAATGCCATATTTTGCATACCTAAGAACCACTTTGGTTATTCTTTGGCAGGGTTGATGACAAAATCTTTTTGAATTGGGCGAAGATTTACTGCAGCCATATATTTAGGATTGTGCGTTTGGGCAGCACCTTGGGAAATTTACTCAGTGGTGATGCTGTCTTTCCTAAATGTATGCAGAAAATTATTATGCCCAAGAAAGGTTTTAAAGACAACCAACAGTCAGCAGTCTGTTAAAACGTGATAAAAATGTTAGTATATCCCTTGTGGTCATCCGAACTAATCACTTTCCGGTAATATATTGCAAAAGAGGATATGTATGACACACTGTCAGAGTAGGCGCTTAGATGATGAGTATTTATTTGGCCGTAAAATTGTAAAGTAATTGTCTGCAAGGATTTAAAGAGATTCACTTTGTTGAGTCGAAAATACTTTAAAGCATTTTGAATAAAACATAAAAACACTATGCTGTGTCAAGTTTTTCCCGACTGACGGATATCAACGCAATGACAAAACCCACTTCAAATCTTTTGGGAATTTGTAATAAAAACATGATTGATTCAGTTGTTAAATAAGTATCCTCAGCACAGTTTGACAAAAAGCAATGACTGCGGAACGTAAAGCCATCGAGATAAGGCAGAATGAGAGAGCTGGCCACGATAGTTTCGAATCACGCGTAAATGTTATGTAGATGAATAAATTATACCTGCCAGGTTTTCCTACTTTGTTTGGAGAGAAACCTTAGTCGTGATAAGTAGTACAATATACCAAATGCAGTTTTCATATATTTGTTCTTGCGCTGCTTGATTTAATTAGATCGTACAATTTAAACAGTTTTTAAGCGTATAGGACAAAGGTTTCGAATTAATGAAACTTAGAATTTTATGCGTAAGATTTTTTTAGCTCGTTTCCTTCTTTAAATATTCAAAGTACGCATATGAGTTTTGTATACCAGGTTACAAGCATCGTAATTATTTTACTCTTCTTTAAGGTGAAAGTGATGGACTTGATGCAGGCGTCGCCAAAATGCAGCTATCAGGTTCAAAGGAGGCTGAGGCTGAGGAGGTAGGCTGCATTAGCCATGAAGACGAAAGCATAGGTTTGTTTACTAAGAACACTTCACGGCCTACTTTCTTCTTTAGGTCAGGATGTGTCAACCGCTGAAGGAAATTGCTTTCCTTCTGGAGACTGCAGTACCCTTGAGGCCATGTTGGATGACCTAGCGATAGCCTGGGTGGATGAAAGTCTGGCTCAGCCTGGTAAAATCACTTTGTTTACCAGCAATAAACGCGTCGTTACCATCTTTTAACCTAGAGGCTTCAATATCAAACCGATCCGCCAGGTTATTGCACAAAGCGAAGGCCTACAAGAGGGTTAGGAAGCAGTATTTAGATCGCAAACGGCGTTCACAAAATAGTGTCACGTAAGCATCCGTTTCCTCTTGTCTTATATACATACACCTGGTATATTATATCTCGTTTTCTTAAAGGCCATGTTGCACAGTTTTGGCTGAAGTTTGAAAACGTCTGCCGGGAGATTCTGAAAATTTTTTGCTTTACGTTCCAGAAATTTTGTTTTTTTGTGCTGTCATTGTTGGTGAAAAATTTTCCTTTTGTGTAATTTATGAGATTCCATATTGAGTGTATAACCAGCACCAAGTGTTTGCGTGTATGTGAGAAAGTTTTTTGTCATGTCTAAGTTTTCTGTGTCACTTAAAGCTAAGCAAAGATTAAACCGATAGTACGTCATTATGATGATTATCTACTGTTCAAAAGTTAGTAAATTTTACAGTGTATTGGTTTTCTAAACACCAAAACCGTTATACTTAGCTTATTTTTTTTGAGAACAATAGTTCCTTTAAAGTGGTTTCCAAGACGGAAACCTCAACAAATTTTATTTATTTGAATAAGGTACCGGTCGTTCACCATATTGTTTTAAACATAGTTGCGGTATCTTTGAGATGGGTCTTAATCTTAAATTCAAACATTGATAGCGAACGAAAAACACTGCCGTTATGTCGCTTAGTTAGTCTTTTGCACAAATTGCTTCTCTGTTAGTGTCCGCCGGGACGCCGGTTGATCGATCATGGCCACGTTGACGATATTAACCTGCTCACATTGACGTATGTGTTCTTGTAGAACACAGTGTTCTAGATGAATGAGGTTGAGCAGATAGCCTTCTTTTCCATCAATATCCCAAAGTCACGGCGTTCTTGAGCTGCATATTGGACAAACAGAAGACATTCATCGCAATGGTGGGCTATCAGCTCAAAGCAGCAAACATTTTCGATTATCAGGAGGGATTTGGCGGGTTTCTATAATTGTTTGACCCAACTGTGTACAATTCTGCAGCCTTGGTGGGACTCAGACCCACACCAACAAGGTGAAGACTTTAGTACAGCCAACCGAGTTAGCAAAGCCCTCCTGGAAGCCATGATCTTAATCACGCTTGGGTCGAGTTTTTTCGGACCAAGTTTGGGCCAAATTAATATAACTACGACGACATAACCGTTCGTATCGATTTCATTCGCAAGATTCTTGCAAGCATTCAAACGAAAGTATGAACCCATTGTAACATCTCAAGCTCTATGGCGATCCCTTTTGAACTGAACATATATTAATTCAGGCTTCCGTCATGGTGGTGACTGATAGACTCTACGCGTTCAGGATGAGCGCAAGCTGGAATAATTTGACCATCATTATATGAAAGCCATACTTTAAGTGAAGTAAACTGAATTCGTCTCAAATAAGACAGTTCACATGCACTCCAATAAAATCTCTAGACTAGCTCGAGCCACTCAAGAACGTGGCCTGAAGTGCCTTGGATAACCCCCCTCTCTTGAATGCTACTGCCCCAAATTTAATGTCACCGACGAACCGGAACCTGCGAATATATAACTCCAAAACCTGATTGGATAAAGTCCGTCTAGATGCGAAAAGGAGGGAGCTGGCGTAAATCCTCCGGCTATCCGTGGCCTTGCAGAGAGGAAGAACTCAGACCAAAAGAGGTTCGAGTGGGTGCGATCTCTTGATTGTCTTGGTTCTTTTCTCTTTCACTCGTGAATCACCTATGTGCTCCCGTTTAGGTTTTGACGCAATATAACCTCTAGGAATGGTTGCTCGAACTAAGCAAAACCTAATGTAACCTCCTCGAATTCAGAACTAAATATAGAATGATTATTTCATCAGCTCTACGGAATTGTACAAGATTTTGTTCGCAAAGATATCATTTATATTTTTGAATAAGAAAGCTGTTAAATGCAATGAAATCAAGACATACAGTCCTTGAAAAAAACGTAATATTGGACGTTCCAGCTTCGCACCGAGTGTGTGCGTGATTTCCTTCGAAAACACCCAGTCCCACTAAGTTGACGGCTCTTTCGTTTTCCGTGAATTAAAAGAGCAATAACATCATACGTCTGAGTAATTTAAAAAAGTGCATGCCAGAAGAAGGGGACGATTGACAAGTCACGGTCAATAGTCCACTGAACGTGTTGAGATAACAGCAGGTCTCTTCAAGAAAACTGAAAAGTGAAAACATTTCAAACATTTCAAGCCCTATGTAGAAAACGACCGTGACACCTGCCCACACGAGTCTGTTTCGTTCACTTCTGCATGGCTGTCAGTTTCAAAAACTACAAAACTACAGTACTGTATATTTGCCAAGAGTGGTTTGGATTCCTTACATCATCCCCTGACGAGGAAGAAGAAGAAGAGATGATTTATGTGACCAAAGGGTATTCTGGCTGACGTTTCAAAAGCTCGCCCGCTTCAATCGTCAGAACATTGTGTCTGATCTCCTGTTCGCGTCAGATAATTGTAACGACCATTCCCCATGTGTCAATCGATTGCACCGATCGATTTTTGTGTCTGTTTGAATCGCTCGCGCACTCACGAGCGTCTTCTTGAGCTGTGACAAGTCGTTTTTGTGTCTTGTGAGCGTTTCCACCCTCTTTGCTCGCGGTCGCCGGCTGCCGGCCCTGCTTATCTCTCTCCGCCCGACTTATTGCTCCGTTATGAGTCGATGTTAGCCTTTTGTGGAGCACATGGTAGGCAGGATGAAGATCCATGGCTCTGTTTAGTGTGCCAGTCGAGGACCAACTTCCTAGCAGCAATCCGGCCATCTGGTCGTTGGTTCCCCCTATTACCCTTGCCTTTTCAAAGGCGAATGTGCGTTGCTTCACGCCAGCGGTTAGCCAAGGTCATTTGTACGCAAGTGTCTTAAGAATCTCCACCATGGGCAGTCGAAAGGATAGGACCCTAAGTTCTGGCTCGCAATCCCTTATGTGAAGAATGTATCAGAGGCGGCTGCAAGAATCCTGAAACCATTCGGGATCGGTGCTGCTCATAGGCCGGAGTCAACCATCTGACAGCAGCTCATGAGTTTCAAAGAACTGCTACCTTTGACAGAAAAATCAGCTGTGGTCTACAGCATACCATGCAAAGACTGCACTGCAAAGTATGTAGGTGAAACCGGCAAACGCCTTGGCACAAGGTCGCATGAGCATCAGCTCACAATCAACCGCGAGTATAAGCTGTTTTGGTCTATGACCACATGAAGCAGAAGCAACACACATTCGTCTTTGAAACAGCAAGGGTAATAGGCCGAGCCAACCACAAAATGGCCGGATTGCTGCTAAGAAGTTGGTCCTCGACTGGCACACTTAACAGAGCAATGGACTTTCATCCCGCCTACCAAGCGCACCGCAAAAGCATAACATCGACTCAGAACGGAACAATAGGTCGGGCGGAGAGAGCTAAGCAGGGCCGACAGCCGGCAGCCACGAGCAAAGAGGGAGGAAATGCTCACGAGACACGAAAACGACTTGACACAGGCAAATGGTCGTTACATTTATCTGACAAGAACAGTAAATCAGGCACCATGCTCTGACGATGAAAAAGAGCGAGCTTTTGAAACGTCAGCCAGAATACAATTTGGTCCCAGGAATCATCTCTTTTTCTTCTTCCTCTTCCGACCATGATGTAAGGAATATTTTATTTGTACCTTGAATTTTTTGGCATATAAGAGTGGTTTATGAAGTGCACTTCATATAACCCTAGTCTCAGCATTTCATTCTTCAGAAATGGTGGCTATAGCGTTTTGGAGGTGAGGAAATAAAATGGATGGAGAAGGCAATTTTTAGAAGTAAGTGTCAATTCAACGGAAGTAGTAAAATTTGTTTACAGCGGCCGCTGGGAGTAAGTTGTTCCGCGTGTAATTTGAAGGTGTGCGCGGTGGTTCGCACCGCGGACGATACTAATCTAATGCCAGAACGGTAAGTTGGACTTCAGGTAACTGGATGTAGACGACCTCCCTATCATCGTTTACATTTTTCAGGAATTCCAAGAAACCTGCAATCTGACAATCGGGTTTTTCCGCAATACTTTCAGCAATAATACAGATTACGAAAATAAAAAGATATATATCAACCACCTTTCTAAAAACAATAAAATAAAAATGCATATAGCAGTTAGTAAAGTATATTTTACTGCATATCCTAACTCTCCACCCATAAAACCTTATAACCACTGGTTCCGAAGGACAAACTTCTGGGTCTATGGATTAATGAGATGCAGTACATAAACTACAATTGCCATATATTTCTCACAGAGGTTAGTCCTTTTGAACCAATTACTAAACACTACGCTTTTTGAAGGTCATGAGGAAAATACGAAAAGTCTGCTAAATTTGGTCACTGAACACGAAACGAACACTTCATTCTAACCCTATAACGCCTTCAAGAACGCCATTGATCTTTATGTAGTAATATCACTTGGTGACTTTCCCCCCGGATCCGGCTTGAAATTAGGTAAACTATCGACTAATCAGCACACTTTTTCGGTGCTACGTATGGCTGGCAGGAAATTTGTAGGATAACTTCACTCGGCTTCGCAAAAGATCAGTACCTATAATGATTGCGTGGAACACGTATTCCACGCACCAGTTAGGGACGCTCACCAGAGACCAGATCTCCCAAAGTTTTTTACATTGTGAATGGCAGTTGTTCTTTCGGTAAATAACCCCACTTGCCAAATGGTAAAACTGTTTGCGGAATTTTATGCTGCTGACATGCGCGAACGAAGGTTTCGTTTTTGAAGGTCATAGCTTTTGACAGTGTGTTGACGTGTAACGTCGTTTGAGCGCCAAAGCAAAATTTTAGGCAAAAGGCCCTTTCTGGCTAAGGCATCACATTCTGCACAATGTCTTGTTAACTGCGCTTGTTCCTTCCTATTCCGTCGAAAAACCTTTAAAATTTATTCGGCGATTTTCATGTCCTGTAATTAAACACTTATAAGCTCCAAAATATATTTTAAAGTTTTTTGCTTTTGAAAGTGATAAACAGATTTTTTAGCCTTATATTATTTTCGCAACTCACAGCGTGAATTCCAATTACTAGCACTTGCATGCTAATTTTTACAACCCGCAAAATGACGGGCACTCTCTTACTCTAGCTCTTTGAAGAGCTTTTTGGGTGAGACTTTGTTGTGCACTCCCCTACTTTGAAAACTTGCCATTGCTCAGATAATTTTGAGCTTCGTATGTCCTTCGGTTTCTGAACGTTAATGCCGTTCCTTTGCTTTGCTAGACTTGGTATATCTTATTTTTTGCCGAAAATAAACTACGAAAATTGCCCAAGTTTGCATTTTTAATTTTATGTGGTAATAAACAGTTCTTATGGTTGAAATTCCAAAGTAGTCCTTTTTGCTGTTTTAATGTAGGTTGATGAACTATTTTCATTTTATGAAAAGAGCACCTTCATACTGCTACCTTCTCTCAATTGCCACAGTGACTTCCGTTTGCTGCCATTTTTATGCGAAATTAGGGAAGATAGTAATTAACATTGCACAAAATTGAAGTGTTGCCCATTACATGCAGTTTAAAATTTTCATTCTCTCGTTGAATGCAAGCCTAATGAGGTTTACCGTGTTAGGCGCATAAGCGTCAAATAAAGCGGTCTAAGGAGGAACTCATCTTCGCGATGTTTTTTTTGTTGTCTCTAGCGGTAGAAGTTCCTGGTCCGCTCTGCCTACCCAATCTCAACGCCACATGCACCTGCTTGGTGACTATCCGGAACCATTAACGCTGGAGCAGCTATTGGCTAGTCAGAAAGAACAGAAAGCCTACCTCAAGCGACAGGCTGCCATGATCCACGCGGATGAAATCCTTCAGAAGGCCAAGTAGGTTGACGTCACTGTAAAGGGGCGAACAGCAGACCCTCTTTCTTATCTTTCACCAGCTAGGGATACTGTACTTGGGAAATGTTGGGCCGATAGAGCTTTTTGTGAGGCTACCTTTGTGTCTAATAATTAAAATAAAACTACTTCCAAGTTTTCAGTAGATCAAATTTCTGCCTATCCACAGACTTCCCTTGTTATGTTATTCAATAGGTGTTGTTCTAACATTGCTAGTGATTTATAGACATGCTTTCCTGACCAACAGGAGTTTACGTTGGTCGATTTTGTCCTTTCCGCATGCTTTTCACATATATTTTAGTTCAGTAAAACAATGACAAGTGACTTAAACTTATTTTCCACTGTGTACTTATCATGCTTTAATCATGCCTTAATCAAGCAGTTAAAATTTATCCACAATAAACCTAAGCGGTGGACCTTTTGCCATTAGGTGAACTCACAAGAATGCCTTACCATTCGGCCCCAAAACGGGCTATGCTGTTCTTGCACAAAACCCGAACAGAGACCAAATTGGTGCATGACAGGCGTTTAATGGATTGCACCGAGTTTGCACAACTGCAATGTGGATTTTGTGCATGGACTTCTTTATGGCCGTCCTCAGAAACCGCACTTGATACCAAAAATTATATTCAGATAATGTGCGTGTTTTCTGTTGGTTTTCGAGGTCATTTTAGAATCAAATAATACCATAGAAAACACGCATAAAGCTAATCTCTCCTGTACTTGTCTTCTACATGTCATCTCCCGATTATATACTCAAAGAAAGGCAATATTTAGGTTTAAATGTTTCTTTTCAATTCCCGAATAATTTTGAGTTCGATTTGCTATTGCATTTGCGTTTAAGATTGTCCATCTGCCAGCTGTATGCTTTGCATGTCAGGTAGATCATACATTTCCTTATGCCATTAAAAAATACCGTATGACAAGTTGGCAGTCATATGCAACGAGGCCCACCATGTACACCATTACGAAGTGGTACAGGGACGGCGAATTGCGCGTGAGTTAGATTACATTGAGAAGAGACTTGCGCTGCATCTACTACATTAGCTCCTTCTCCCCATTCGACACACTGGAGGCAAAAAAGAGTTCATAAAACTTGCAATGGGTGTGCACTTCCTTTGCAGCATTAATAAACGTCAGGTAGGATGCTAGTTGCACGGAAAATACTGCGTTGTGGGCACTTGCAATTATACAATTAAAAAAAACTAATGTATCCTTTGTTCGAGCACAAAACTGGAAGAAGGTGACTACAAGTGAGTTTCGTTAGTGGCCTATATCTCCCGACCGAAAACGGCAAGACAACGATTCCGTGGCTCAATGGTTAGAGCACTAGACTCCGGTCGAAAAGGTCACGAGTTCGAGCCTTGGATGGTGCACCACTTGGGACTGGTTGATGACGGCTAATAAGCCAGATATGGTCATTCCAGTTTCCCTTGTCTTTACTGGCAATGCTAGCTGTCTAGACTACTGGAAATGTGACCCAAGACAAAGCGGAACAAATGAGTTTTGTTAGCGGTTAGTGAAAGTTCATCAATGGGTGTCAAAAAAGAATATGTTTCGTCATGTTTTCTATCCGTAAAGGCGGGTTACCTGTTAGCCTATCCGCTGGCTACCCGGCGCGTCCACGGGTTGCGGATAGTGGAACGAACTTCAGTGAATGTTAGCCGTAAATAAGCAGATTCTCGGGTCTGACGAATAAGCAGTCACGGACGCAGCAGCGGCAGTGCTATTAGGGCGCGGTGGGCTGAGGCCTAGCAAGCCAAAAGCCAACAAAGTGTCGCAAAACCTGACGACGGCAACGTGACACGACGAGCGTGAACCGCCATTAGATAAGTTCGCTTGCCACTGCTGCCTTGTGGTTAGGCTATTGAGCCAAAGTGCTAGAGGAGACAACCTCGAACAAACAATCCGTGCGCTTGTTGGGGACCCACTCGTAAACATAATTCCCATGTAACCTCCTCTATGAAATTTTTTTGGGTTTATAAGGACATCGAAAATTAATAGAAAACGTTCATTTTATTTAAGAATTATTTTATATCAAGTGTTGTTTCGGAAGACAGCCAAATAAAGTAGATTCAAAAGCCAACTTCCGCGAGTGTTTGAAACATAATGAGGATATTCCTCAATTAACGGATACTCGTTAACCACTCTGAACCCAGTCCGGGCGTGGTCAAACAAACACCAAACCAAGAATGAAGGAGATCAAGTTCAATGAAAGGCCAAAAAAATAAATATCAAAGGTAGCATTTTTTCAATTAGAAAGAAAACTGTTTCCTCATAAGAGCGAAAGAGTGGAAAACGTGAGAATTCCTGTCATATGAGTAAAGTCCAGATTTATAATTACACTATGCTTTTTCCTGAAAATAATTGATCAAATAAGACAGTTTGCTTGGAAGTCATTAGCTATGTGCATGAGTGAAGTACCGTTTATGTTGCACGACCCCAGGAAAGTTATAATATCTACTTGGAAACTTATTTTAGAATCTCGGCTAATTTCTGCATGCACAGGGTATATGCTTGACGGATGGCCACGCCACGTCAGCCACTGCTTGCAATTAGTCACCTGCAGAGCGATAGACCCGGGCTGTTCGGTGGTCGTTGGGAAAGAGGATGGTGAGGAAGTGCAGCCGATATCAAGGCACTCTTTCGCATGGCAAGCAGTGCGCTTCAAAAAGCAAATCGAAGCGTTCAAGTTCGGGGCTTGGAGCGTCTTTATGGCTGAAAACTTCGTCAGACCTCCTTTAAAATGAATGTCAGACTTGAGTGGGCCTTACATGCTGCCCATGGAACCGTAATAGGCGTGGCTTTGAGCCAC
This sequence comes from Ligula intestinalis, assembly GCA_036362985.1. Classification (NCBI taxonomy): domain Eukaryota; kingdom Metazoa; phylum Platyhelminthes; class Cestoda; order Diphyllobothriidea; family Diphyllobothriidae; genus Ligula; species Ligula intestinalis. Next base: position 29,714,528 of record JAYGXS010000001.1, read on the forward strand.
CTTGTAAAGGTCCGAGACGAGGATCAGAACACAATGGTTCTTGTGGCAAATTGTTTCAATGACCAACTCGAAACCCTTTTATTGACCATGTGTAAACTGTCAGTTATAATTCATGCTCGGCTGCCGCTCATGGTATCGAGCAGTGTTGGGAGCAGTATGGCGGAAATGTTACATTTTTCCATGTAAACTATGCAATGCAGTCAAAATGTCTTACTATGTGGGTACTTTGCGTAGAAATAACGAGAAAAACGTTTTTTTCGTATTTAAAAAACTCATTTTCTGAAGATTGTGGCTTATTAACATAAAAGGGTTCAGGTTATTCACTTAACACACGGTAAAGTACTCATGGGTGTGGTTAAATGTTTTCTGCTGTTTTCCAACTCTTGATAAAGCGGTGGTCGTCTGTAAATATACCCATTAAGACACTGGATTAGGAAACTAACTCTCATGAATACAGGTGACCTTTGCAACATTTCAGGAGGCATACATACAGTTCTGCAAATGCTGCAAGTAAATTTCCTAAATTTGTAGATGTTTGACTATTTCTCCCATACCAGCAGGAATGCATTTACGAAAACTTATAAATAATAATGAACAACATTAGGTAGATTAATAACTTAAAAGAACTATAAGAAGTACTAAGTGTTTGCAAAGAAAAATAAAATTTTCTCGATAATTCTCAGCTATAAATAGCTGTAAATTAGAACAATAAATTTAAATTTTTTGTTAAGTATAAAACTTAAAGCAACCACTTTCTTCATACAAAAAAACTTGCCTTTAGTCAAAATAGTTTGTATATTTGAGGAAGATTACATTCGTAGTTATTGAATATGGTTGAATTAATTCCCTCTTCATTTAGACTTTTTGTGTATTTATTCATACGTTTCCTTATTGTCCGTCTGTTCGACGTTTACATCAAACTCTTTAAAATAAGATATAAATAAACAGCATTAACCGAAAAAAACGAGCTTTTGGATATAATTTCCTATGCAGATGGTCATGTTGGTCAAATTTGGAAATGCTTCAAAACAGTGAACCACATTTTTGAGCATAAAACATGTCTGCTAGATACCACGCACATTGTTATTCCTAAGATTGATGAAAAGGTTTCAATCATAGTTTACCTCTTTAAAAAGTGCTTTTATTGGATCTCTAGCTGACGAACTTCTGCGTATATTAACTTTTTCCAAGACAATCTCACAGGGATATTGGGGACGTTTGACAATTTCTTAAAATAATCTAGAAAAAACGATTAAGTTTGACTGTAGGTGAAAGAACATACCTTTATCTTTATAATGGATTAATTTTCACTTAAGAAGATTTATTACAAGATCCGAACTAAATGCGCGAATGCAAAAAAAACAGGCCACGTATATGACCATTTTTGAAATACTTATTATTCTTCTGTCTGTTCCGTTTCTAAATAACGCTTGAGCGGAACCTCTTGTTTACAAAAAAACTATACTTCTACATGACTAACCTCCAATAAGGCCTTCTATTGGCTGTCTGTGCGGTTACATGTAGAAAATTTGTTTATGCGCACGATCAGCTGTGCGGTAAACTAAAATATTCGACCAAGAACTTTTTGGTAGTGCATTTTTTTCAAAAAACTTAACAGAATAGCTCAATATAATTGTTAAACTTCAATTGCTGCTTTTTTCTGAAAATAAATGCGATTCCTTAAAATTCGCTCTAGTTCCATGCGATCAACTTCGCACAAAATGATCCAGTACTGGAGCGAATTATTATTCCTGCTTTTTTACTAATTATGGAATTCTTCCATAGCACAATGTATATTAGAAGAAATTTCGTCCTGTCTTTCCTTATAGCATACGGAATTTCTTTTATATAAACATACTAATGATTTAGCAAAAATGAGAGCATTTTTTCCCCAATAACTTTAAGTAAGAGGGCATTTTTTCAAACCGAAGCCCTCATTTTTATTAAATCCACTCAGTTGATCAAAATAACCTGTCCATATATAGGCTAAACTATCAAGTTCAATTTAGGCCTGAAATTTGTTTGCAGGATTCGCAGAACTGTACTCCCATGTTCTCACCCTGCCACGTACCTCTTACTTTATCTTAACACATATCTCATCCTCTACAGTTTGGTGCAAGGCCACTTATGTTACGGGGCTTTCTATTCCCTGTCTTAATGCCATCCGAAACATAGCACAGTTTATAAATGTCCATCCCCCGGGGAGCGATAATGCGAAAGTTTTCAGGCTGTTTGCGTTTAAGAAGAAGCAAATTTTTTATTAAGTTGACCCAATTGTGAAAAAAACCCGCGGGATTCGAACCTGCATTGGAGGGTGGCCTTTAAGCCAAACTAACGCTCTACCCACTTGAGCTACGAATGTCGCGGTTCACACCGTGAAGCATTTTAGCTTTTACTCGTTTCTTGCATTGTGAGTTAGGTGTCCGATAGAGATAGATGAGCAGCGTGTTCTAAGTATGCTGATTCACCACACTCCTGATATATTAACCAGATTTGGATGATAGTTAAGTTGGTCATCTATCTTAGATAACCCTAGCCCCTAGTCCTATGGTTACAGTTAATTTTATTAGTTTTAGTTCGGTTTAGATTTTGGCTTAGTTAGATGCAGCTAACGTTAGATAAATATACTTAAATAACTGCTGTCTAGTTAACTAAACAAAGCCAAACTAAACAAAACCGACTAACCTAAAAACTAACTAAATTAAATATTAATTTAAACTACTAAAGTAAATGATAAACTAAAACTAAAGTGAACGAATAGCATCGGTCCCGTACGTCAGAATTCTGGGGCTAGAGGTATCTGAGATGGGCGACCGACTTAACTCCTATCCAAATTTGTTTGATAATTTAGGAATCTGTATCTTAATTTATAATACATCCATATATCACTCTGTTCCCGGTACGTACATAGTGGAGCTGGCCGGCTCAAATATCTTCATGACTACTTACCTGCTTTATTTCTCTTTTCAGAGACGCTGAATGCATTGGCAGCTGGAAGAAAGAGTACCGAAAAAAACAGCGAAGCCTCTTGGCGGTCTACAGCCAGAAGAATCCCGAAGCAATAAAACAAGGTAATTGGAACAATTAGCAGTTTTGATTTTTCTAACTCATATTCTATAAAATCTTAAAGTAGGATACAATAGCAACGGAATTTTTTTAATCTGCCACTTTGGACTCACTTTTTATGTCATCCTCAGATCGGTGTTGGTGACTGACTTGGTAAATGATCGGCTTTTCGATTCACCCATGGGGAGCAGTGTGTTTTTCCAGCGTGACTGATAACCTTGCCCTGAGTAATTCTGATCGTGGAATTGGGATTGGAAAAAGATGCTGACGTTTGTTGGTCCGGGAGAACAAGGGTTGAAGCAGCTCTGTATCAGCAAAGTTAAAACCTGTTGCGAGAGTGTAAACTCCATCGAACTTGAAGGTGGGACGGACCTCGTCAAGCGCGCCGCGACCGCAGATTTTACATCATTCCTCCTACCGCTTTTGCGTGTTCAGTTATCTGCATCCCGAGTAATATTCCTCTTTTTTCTGACGTAGTTACTTTGTCCACGGCTGCACGGTAGCTGGATGCCTTTTAGAATTGACGATGGATATTTTGTCTCGTTAACTGACAACTGATGGTTACCTCCTGTCTGGCTGCAAATATTTGCCCCCTAAACGGGCCGCGGCATGGATTAACCGAGCCAATACAGAGCCTAGATCAGAGCATGGTATGCCTTTTTCGGGTTTTGCTCCCATAAAAATTATCGAACATACAGGGGGCGTTCGTGGCACGCGTAGATGCAGGCTCAGGCACCAGCCACCCGTGGACTTTATGGCACTCCCACTCCGTGGGATGTGAGCCAAGCTTGGCAGCTCCAGCTGCCTGTGTCCGATCCCAATTTTGGTCTTCTTGATACTTTCTTGACACTGGGCTCAGACAGGTGTGACAGGAGGTGGTGCGGTAGCTGCAAGGCAAGTCTACGCTCTTTATGGGCCTATCGGTTGGCAGTATTGCACATGAGCTCTCTGGTGCGAACAGCGTCATATAAAGTTTGTGTCAGTGTACAATGTTATGGCATGCCCAGGCGTAGGCTTTACGTCGCTCCAGTCCCTGTGTCCAATATCAACACATCAGGAGTAAAGGGCTCGGATAGCCGACTGTTGCACGGAAAGGGAGAACGAGAGTTAAATTGGTACTGGGAATCCATTCCCATGGCGCAGCTCTCACTATATTTAGGTTATCATGAGTGAATATATGATGGATACATCTGGAGAAAGCGGCTTACGCCTGATCCCCTGCACGGTCATCTCGACTTTGTCTTGTCACTGTTTAAAGCTGATGAGGATTTAGAGTGGGGTAGATAGTGGCGCGTCTACTTTCACTATACCTGGCCACAGTCACCGTCTCTGCCCTCTGACATAATGTGGACATCGCCGATTACGATGGTCGAACTCACACACATAATTATGCGATAAAATATCCTGGTTCAGAAAGTTGCTAACCCACGGAGTAAGTGGTTCCTCCTTAGGACTCGAAGTCAGGCTAGGTGGTTACTTCTGAATGTGGTCTGGTTGGCCCATGAACACGGGATCCACGTAACCTCTTGTGAAAGATTGGTACATGCAGTGTGGCCATGCCATGTGTGGTTAACGTAGACAGGATAGTTCGCCTGGTAAGTCGCTGCGCCTGAGCTCGTCTTTGGCCGTCCTGAAGTTGAATTGCTACCGGAGCCAGGTGGGCGATAGAGTAAGTAGTGAGGTAAATTATGTGCTAGTTTGTCGCTTGATTAAATAAGTGATGTGCAAGTCATCATCTTGCCTTCATCCCTCTGGGGGAAACACAATTGACATCCTCGCACGCGACGGTAAAATGCCGTTATAGCATGGTAAACCCGAGGTAAAAAGCTATGGTGGGGTCAAGATTAATTGCGAGTTCTCCACATGTGTTGTTACGTATGAAGGTCTGCTTGATAATTTTTGTCAGCCAACAGCCAACTATTGACATATATATGCTCTGTTTTGAAAATATCATTAGAAAATTTTCAACAAAAACGTCCCCTTTTCCCCGTAAATAAAATAAGGCACAGAAACCACACAACACCGGGGAATCACAAGCAATTCGAAATGGCCAAGGCCCGCAGTTGTCAGTATCGTTGAGAAATTTCCTTGCATATGCCTCAAAATGTAGGCCAAACTGGGCTTCCTTCAAGTCGGCGCTAGAGTCTTGCGTTGTTGACCTCATTGTTGCATTTCAAATAAACACTGAGGGGTAAAAATCGGCTTCTAATAGGTGTATCGGACCAACTGATGTAACTATAAGAAAATTTACATGCGAATGAAGGGGCGAAAACACTGGTGGCTAAATTAGACCATGGTAGACCTCAGATTATTGCCTTTATTACTCTTAGGAACCAAGTTCATGACTAAAGGCATTTTAATGACCGACCAGCGGCTACCGTCCTGTAAGGTGTGACTGTCGATTTCTGTCTATATGCTTCCTATTCTTAATTAGAGTTGCTACTGTAGTAAAGAATGTTTATCCACACCTACTCGAGCGGTCATCTAGGAGCCTGAGGATGCTTCCTATCAGTATTCGTTGTTATTTAAGTGATCTGTTTGGCTTAAAATGCTTTTGCCTAACCAATATTGACCTGAGGTCTCTGCTCTCGCCTTTTCACAGAGGCCCTGAACCGCATTCAATACGCGCCCTTTGATACAAATAAGAAGCAGATGCTCATAATGCTGCCTACCCAATTGGAACAGGAGAAAATGAAGCCGAAGCCTGCCATTACAGGAGAGCCTCCGCCTCCGCATCTAGATAAGGGCGTTTTACTTATGATGGAAAAAGAACGGTCAGTTCGGCCTCTCTCTTGTTCTGTTGTTATTAAAGGGCTCTGATTCTGCGAGTTAGTGCTTCTTTTTTTCTTAATATCTACCAACTAGTCATGCCGTAGTAAAAGGTGCACAAATATTCCTGACCTTTCTTCCACTCTTTTGCTAAGCGGGATAAAAAAAATTCTATCTGTCACATCCTCTATTGCTTTCATCATGTCAAATGCACTTTTGCTTACTTGCAGGGCGAAAAAGGACAAAATGCTGTACCACCAAGTACACCGATTGTCCGACTATATAGACTCGAAAGTTACCGAACCCGTACAGGGGTCTAGGGCTGAATTAGAAGACGCGAGCCAGAATTTGGCCCTCGTAAGTAATCTCGAAAACGTCGGATTTGTTTGTTGCATAAATTTTTCTACTGTAAATTTGTAAGTTATGCTACTTTTTATATTGAATGCAGTAGCCTCGAGGTTTTCAACTTGAAACGCTGCACCTCGGTCGTGGAGAAAAATAAACTAAATCATCCAGCTTCTTGGTGCTGAGTTTTTTTCTGTGTTACCTATTGCCGTTTTCTTTGGTCTCCCATTTGCGAAATGTAACGACTTGTCCCTTTCTAGGCCCTGCAACTGCAAATGCGGTTGAGACGGCGACGGGACGTTCTTACTCAACTGAAAATGACAACACATCCCACCGCCTTCCTATGATCTGCGACAAATTGTTGCAAAAGGCACTGTATAATTACCTTCATTGATTTTAGTCACTCTGCATCAGAGGGTTCCTCTATCTTCCTTCTATGCATTTTAGACGGCTGCATGTAGACACTGAGTAGTGTGCTCCTTCGTCAGTTCGTTCGAAAGAACTTAGTGGTTTCCATAACTAGATTAGGCCCGAAAGTTATTGAACTTTGTATTGAGATTAAAAAAGCTGGATATTAAGGCTCTATAATCTAGCTGACTCTAACCTCTCTCAGATACGCAACACGTTGACCATCTTGGGTTAAGAATTGAACTAGTACCTGACAAGTCGTGCCTAACATTGACTTCCGCCTCAATCACTCTAGTTGACAAACTTTGAAGTCATGGTTGCTATCTTATCGATTTTATTATGGTAAGAAATATGTAACTCTTCCACTGAAGCTAAATATACGAGTATCAGCCTTATCCTTACATCCGTCGTGCATCAGTGGAATGTCCGACTCTCTCAACCAATCGGTGGTGAGATTGGGCGCACTGGCTGAAGTGACATGAGTACCTCCTTCCAGTGGATGTCAAATGCATGTAGGGCAACGGATAAGGACACGCGCGGATTCGATTATAGCCATGCAGTGGAAGAGAGGGGAGTCTATCTGCAGCCATAAAGGACGAAATCCGGTAGATGTCTGAACTGCCATGTTTGGTGTTGATTTTCCGGTATGCATACATGACCGAAAAGGGTACTTTGATGCCTGCCTTTTCTGTATGCAGAAAAAACATGTATGGTGGTCGCTGTTTCTTCGGCGCTGTGTGATAGATTCGCAGAAAGACCAACCATACTGAGGCGTTATTTGTGTGCGTTAACGTAAGAGACTTAATGTGATATTATGTCTACAGCGACGGCGACGATTGTGATAGTGGGGATGACAGTGAGCATGTAGGTGGGGTGTCGCGGTGTCCGTTAGATTGTGGTGGGATTTTTATCATGACTGGGAGGAAGATATCCGGCCGCAGCTAGTCTGGACTGAGGCATGATATTGCCGCGGAGAGGGACGCAGGAAGTGGCCTCGTGGTGTCACAGAAAGTGGTAACCTTTTTATGCCATGAGCTTTGAGATTAACAGTTTGTTATGGCAGTTCAGCAGACTGCACCATGCATCACCGTGGCTATGGTGTTCTTGGGCTAAGACACGGGAATATTCACAGAACCACCTATTTTAAGTGGGCAGAACGTTCCTTTTCCCGTCTCCTGTTTAGGTGGCCGTACAAGCCTTTCTTACCTGGCCAGTTTCACGACATTCCTCGATCGCGAAAATGACTCCAGCATCTTCTCAACAGGATTTTTGACGTCCACTCCAGAAGGAGGCGTAGTTGGCAACCTTGTCATTGACTTACCTCTGTTAAAAGAATCCGGTCGTATTGACAACCACAATAACCTCTTTGTAGCGACTCATTTCTCGAGCAACCAGGATTGTCTTCTCCTGTAGCGCTTGAACGTACGGTATCCTCTAGGGTCTCGGGTACGGTTCGAAGGAACAGCAAGGCAAAGTCTTCCGGGGGAAGTGACAATTCAAATTTCCCCTAAAAGACGGTCAATCTCATAGTACGCATCAGAAGTACATTTGGCACGTTACACGTAATGGACTACGATGGAAATCAAGGTAAGTATATATAAATTCTCGATAACAGTTATATATGCGTAATGACCCACGAAATAGGAATATGGAACGTTATGACACGCGACAATGGACAAAATCTGGCTACAGTAAATAAAACGGTACTGGTAAATGATGAATATCCAACGGAATATAAAGTGAATAGATATAAGGTTACAGGATAATCGATAGGAAAGAGGTAAATTCGGTACCAAGCGTTGAACGGGTTGGGGACGTCAGTTATGAAAAAACGCGGACACCGAGGCGTGACACCGCGCACCAATTTTGAAAAGAGGAAGGGATGGGAACGACCGTTAAAACAAACAGGAGGAAGACGGCTCGGGTTCGTCTGTTTCATTCCGGGTGGTCAAAATCGAACGGACATTCCAGGCGGCCCGAGAGGCAGTGTCTGCCTGGCATCCTGGCTATTGTTTAATGTAATTTGTCGCTCACATGTTTTTGCCTGCAGGTCACAGTCAGCCTGCAGACGGCGCGTTTCGTGGAATGTTTCCTAGTTCTCCCCCCCCCCCTCCAGCGCGAAGGCGTGAGCTATGTCTTCCCCAAATTGAGCTTCTAAGTCATCTCAAACAGCTGTCAAACTGCACCGCAGGTCACTATTTTCTCATGGTGGGATCACCCACCCGATTCCATACCAACCACTGTGTAAGAGTTTGTGCCGGGAGAGGAAGAGTGAAGATAAAGGTAAGTGGAGGGACTACCACGTGTGGAGATACACAAGTCGGACACCATCGTGTGGTTTATTCCGCCGGGCAAGGACGCTTACCGAGCTCTGACCGTCGTACAGTTCAAAGCTTTGAAAATTCACAGATGTACGAGCTAGGTCCCAAGCCTGACTTAAAAGAAGCATCTAACGGGTTCACCGATGCTTTTGGCCAGAACCGTCAGTGTATTGCTTCCGGGTGCTGCCTGCTCTAAGCTGCCTAAATGATGTACGTGAAATTCTGCGGCGTTTTACCTACGTTTGTATCCTGTTTTCGAACGGCCAGCCAACTGCGTCGACGAACTGGGAGTGATCTCAAAGTTGCCAAATCAATCTCAATTCGCAACGTCCGCCATGCACGAGGACAGGAATCGCCACGGCTAAAATGTGCAAACATGCAACCTTCCCACTGCCAATGCTTCGGAAGTCGGAGACTGAAAGTAAATAAGCGAACTACGAGTGCTCTGGTAATAAAGAAAGTATTTTTTTTAATAAATCGAAGACGTTCAGCGAAAAAAAACGCGAAGATTAGAATGGTCCAAAAAGGGCAGTACTTCGCGGCACTCGGTTCAAATAAGAGAACGAATTCAGAGGCATGTGGGTGTCCAGGATATTGCTTCTTGTAGGGGCCTAATAATTCTCTAAAGGGGAGTTGGATAGCACAAAGCAACGGGTAATAGGTTTTAGGCCATATGGTCACATTTTCCCCTGTCCGATGTTCCCCATCGGTGTCTTCTAAAACGAACGCCAATTTTTTTCAACTGATCCTATACACACTAATTTATTCGGCAGTAACCGGAAACGGACATTAAATAGGGCGTTTAGGAACCCGTTTGGGGAAACACCAGTTCTACAATTCCCACCCCTTACCTCTCCCTGCGCAGCATCATCAATCATCCTCCGTTTTAGAAGTTAGGCCAACTTCCCTAGCGTGTGTCAACGAGGGTGATCTCGGTAATCTAGACAAAAAACCACACGGTAATGAAGGTAATCCCGGCCAAAATTGGGGTTGCTGTAGCGACATAGGTAACTCCGACGGTACTTACCTTACTTCTGCGACACTTTCCACGTCGCCATGATTGCCTCATTAACCCCGATGGTGGATAACTGCACGGCATGATAACATACATTTGCCTGCGCGCACGCACGCACGCATGTGCGCACACAGTCGGTGCGCTGTGGTTGCCGCATCCGTCAGCTCCGTTGTGCAGAGCGGGGCTTGGGAGCTCAGATGTGCCAGCGCGCAGACATCGGGTCCGCTTCCAGTCGCATAATATTGCATACGCACGGGAGTTGCGTGTCTCCAGACGTGCAGCAGACCGTTTTCTCCTCTCCTCCCCTCTTCACCCCCATTTCCATCTGGCGCCAAAGTAGAAGAATTCGGTGTGCATAGGTGAGTGTGTGGCGGTGGTGGGCGCGACATCGTGTCGCTGTGGGCGGACCTGTTTACAGGCCTGCGAAACGTCGTATGGGGACCAAACGTACGGGCATTTTTTGCTATGCAGACTGAATCGACTGAGTAAATGCGCTGCCTGACGAGCTAGGCGCGCGATGCACTAAAAAGAATAATAAAACAGAGCTAGAGTGGGAAGAAGCATATCCGATTGGTGGGACAACACGTTTCTTCGCCTCACGTTTCGACATCCGTCGTGGATTCTTCATCAGAGACAGGAGCAGAAAATATTAGCAACGTTTAAGATACGGTATTTGTTACATTTTAAATTACATACAGTCTGTGTTCATTACCGATTTTCAGTGGGCCACATGTATTTTCTTTGTTTGTTTGCGACTCCGAGGCAATCTATTAGAACGATCCGTTTCGTGTTCAGCCACTCTTTCAGTTGGCTTTTCTGAAAGCAACTGCCAGGGTTTATCTCCCACAACTAGATTTCAGAAGGCTGGCACATACAGAGCCTATGGTAAGCCACTCCACACGTCAAGGCAAACACTGGGCCGACTGCGGTATCCGAGTTATCTCGTCAGTTGGCAACCCTCCAAGCCCCGGCTTTTAGCGTACTGTGATAGCTTTAAGCACATCAGACTGTTTTTAGGGAGAAAGAAATTTGTGTGCTAAGGATCGACCTCATCCTTTCTCCAACCGCCTAGCTGATCGGTCGCCTGAGGTTGGATGGGCGCAGTGATAAAAGGAAAAAAATCCGGAGATGAGCACTGTAGAGCAAGTTGTGCAAGGGAAAAAGAAGTGCAGAAGAGAGGGGAAGGAGGAAGAAAGAAGAAAGAAAGAAAAAAGAGAGAAAAAGAAAGAGAGCGAAAACACAGTTTACCTTTCAGCGGAAAACACACGCACTGTTCAGCTAAGCCTCTCTTGTAAGTAAAAATTTTCTCAACTCCAGAGAGTTTGGATAAAAACTAAAGGAGCCCAGTGTCAATCAGCAGTTTGAGTCAAATTTCAGCAGTTTGCACATATTAGCATGATTCTACTCATGATAGCAGTAACAATAGCAGCTTTGTCCAGATCCAATGACGTCGTGAAGAGTCCATGGCCACTAGCAATCATCCACAACAATGGATCTGGGCAGCTTAACGTTCCCTCTTCTCCTGCTGCACGAACTAAAATACTAAAGTTTCAAGAACTGTTCCATATCTAATCGAACTGTGTCGAGTCACGATATGAACTGACCTCTTCATCGCCTTCGGTTTACCAACGGCGTCGACGTTAGGACAGCAGCAATAAGACAGTGAAGCAAGTGATAAAGGTCATGTCCAAACCATAAATAAATAAATTTTACATAAAAGAACCAAGGGGTCTTTCCATTACAGACTTAGTGCTGTGGTAAAAAAATAACGACAAATGTTAAAATAACAACTCTCTCCGCAACTGCATAAAGACCAAAAATTAGTAGTGTGGTATACAGGTTATGTTACATCCCATTCACAACGGTCCGTCATTTAAAATAATAATCAACGATATTTCCTTAATGTGGTGAAGTAAGAAAGAAGCAGTTAAAAACTGAGAACAAAATCCTTACTCGAACTTTGGAGCAGAGTTCAGCGAACCCCCAATTTCAAAAAAAAATATGGGATAGGAAACTGCTTCTCTCAAAAGATAATAGCTATATTGATACGATGCAGTGAGATAGGATCGTGGTTTTTATGAGAACATGTAAGTATTCGGAAAGCTCCTTGTCGTGAGGGAGATCATATAACCTCAAAACCTACTAGTGACAACCATCAGAGAGGTGGGACGGGGAGAGCTCATCGTGGACAACAGGGTCGAAATGAGGAGGGGACAGTAGATGTCACGAAGTTAGCACCAAACTGCCGAAGGTGCAACTTTGTGGACAGCAAAATCCACCAACAAGCTGCCGAAAACAGAAGAGCACGTCACGATCATCAACACAGACCGGGAAGACCATCGTCAAGGTTGCGAAACGGACAGGGGCTGTCAACGCCTACTAATTTGAGCTGACAGCCCTCCATCACGATGAGTATTTTTCTGCTTGTCCAAGCTGCAGCTGCAGAACACCTTGGATTTTGAGAACTACCGGGAAAGTAGACTGACTAATCGACTTCGTTAACTCAGTACATTGTTTTCTCCAAGTCACCATAGGTCAATGCGAACAGGATGATACCATCAATGTGGTCGTGATCGATTAGCTGGCGTCCCGGTGGAAATCTTGCAGTTCAAAATGTGCGTAGGACTATTATTTTAATCCATCTGATGAATGCGTGACTGCGTCCTGTCTACTGATTCTTACTTGTACTTGTAACGGCATTCACCTCGGGCGGGTTGAGCCGGCATCAGTTTTGACGTTGACTGCATCATGAATCACAGCTGTCCAGGCGCGTCGATCTTGCGCCTGTTCACACGAGAGCACTATCCATTCACGGTTCCACTGGCGTAGGCCATAGACGCATGGGCCGGAAACTGACGACAGATCCTGCTTGACCGTTGCTGTCCAAGTTTTCAGCTGCCCGCCGCGACGTTTGTGCCAGGTGGGGGGAGGCGTCGCCACAAGCAGGTCACAAATCAGCTCACCATCATCACGCCGGGACGCATGCCCGAACCACCGAAGTCGTCTCTGAAGCAGGAGTGGAGGGAGAGCGTCCAGGTGACAGCGTCGGCGGAGATCGGAGCAGCGAATTCGGTCGACGCGTCGGTGACGAAGGATGCGGCGTAGGCAGTCATTGTCAAACACCTCAAGGCGCCTCATGTCCTCAACACGCATAGGCCATGTCTCTCCGCCATAGAGCAGGATAGATCGAACCACTGCTTGGTAAACACGGGACTTTGTGCGTAGTGATATTTCCCTTCTATTCCATAGAGGAGCGCACAGTCGGTAAAAGGCAGATCGGGCACGGTTGACGCGTGATACAACCTCGTCGACACCTTGACCCGTTTCCGTGACCAAAGAGCCCAAGTATCTAAATGAGTCGACTACTTCGAGAGGAGCACCGTCGAGAACAATAGGAGTGACAGACGTAGGGGCACACAGGAGAGTATGACTTGGGTCTTAGTGACGTTAAGGTGTTATCCGATGGATCGTGCACGCTCATTGATCTTGTACAGCGCCTTTTGAACTGCAATACAGTTGTCGCCAAAGGGGACGACGTCGTCAGCATACGCCAAGTCAGTCACCCATTTCGAGCGATCAAACTGCACTCCCGGGAAGTCATCCAGTGCTTTGGTCATGATCCAGTCCACCGCATAGTTGAACAGGGTTGGTGAAAGGGCACAACCTTGGCGGACGCCCGTCCTGACGCTAAAGGCTTCCGTGTCACCGTTCTGCGTCCTCACCCGTGTGGAAGTGCCACGATAGTATGCCTGCATGAGATTGAGAAGCTTAGGTGGTAGGCCGTCCGTCCTCATTATGTTCCACAGCGAACTGCGATCAACAGAGTCAAATGCGGCAGCAAAGACGATGAAGCATAGAGCAGTGGGCTGTTGGTGACCCCATCTCAGTTCCAGTACACGGCGGAGATTGAAGATCTGGTCGGTGCAGCCACGACCTGGTCGAAATCCACTCTGGTTTGGGTGGGTGCGCTGGTCTCTCGCAGTTTGGAAACGTTTGAGAAGAAGAGATTTGAATGTTTTCGCCGCTACATCGATAAGGCTAATGCCTCTGTAATTTCTGCACGCTCGTCTGTCGCCTTTTTTAAACAAGGGGAGGATCACTGCTTTTCTCCAGTCAGAGGGCACAACTTCGCTGTCCCATATCTTGGCAAATATTTGTTTTAGCCAGGGCCCAATAACCTCGGGTGCACATTTAAAGAGCTCCGGCGGGAGGTCATCCTCACCAGGCGCCTTGTTGTTGCGTAGCCTCAAGAGAATGGAGACAACTTCCTCTACACTGGGTGGCTCTGTGTTGCACTCATACAGATGGTGGGGATCGTCCGCATTGGGCGACAGGTCAGACATCACAGGGGATCATGGTTAAGGTGGTTACGGAAATGCTCGCGCCATCTCTCTAACCGGTCATCGATCTTAGTGATTACAGCACCGTTGCGATCCAGTAAAGTCTCGGTGGTGTTCCCCGAACCTCTGCTGGCCTGCTTTAAGAGTCGGTAGAGCTTGTGGGTGTCACCTCTGGTAGCTGCTCGCTCCGTTTCCGTGGCAAAGTCGCTTCAGTAGGCGTTCCTATCGGCTCGGATTGCCCTTGTTGTTTGGCGCCGCAGCTCTCTGTAAGTGGGGGAGCCAGTGAGTCTGGCTCGGCCGGCCTCCTCAGGTAACTCAAGCGTGGGTCTAGTGATCCAGTCGCGATGTCGCCGTCGGGTTTTGCCCAGATGGGTGTATGCCAGCTCTGACATCGCGGCCTTCAGGGACTGCCACGCGGGCTCTGGGTCCGCTCGGGCGTCAGGGTACAGGCCGTGGAAACGGTTCTGGAGTGCTAAGTGGAAGGCGTCGCCAGCAGAGGAGTTCAGCTTTGCAACATCGATCCGCTGTGGTCGGGAGGGTCTGTGAATAGCTCTCAAACGCAAGCGAAGGGTTGCCCGCTGTAGGACATGGTCCGATGCATGAGCGTTTCCTGTATCAGCACCGCGGTAGGCTCGACAATCCAAGACCGAGCTGGCCCAGCGTGCTCGGACAAGGATGTGATCTATTTGGGCCTGGGTATGCCCATCATTTGAGTACCAAGTGACAAGGTGGTGGCGCGGATGATCAAAACGGGTGCTTGACACAACGAGGCGGTTAGACGATGCGAAGTTGACAAGGCGCTCACCGTTGGCACACTGCGCTCCGACAACAAATTTGCCTACCACATGACGGGTTCCAGCGTCACACACACCTGGTCGGGCGTTCCAGTCACCGGCAATGACGAGTAGATCGCTTCTTGCGATGCGGTCAACTGTTCGCTGGAGGTCACCGTAGAAGTCATCTTTTATGCTGCCATCAGCAGCCAGAGTAGGCGCATATACCGAGATGATGGAAACGTTGAAAATGTCTGAAAATGCACCACATCTGAGGGTCAAGGCTGGGTTTTGCGTTAGGCTTAGTCTGCTGTCAGTGCCCGACAAATGAGACCCAAGGCAGAGCGAGATAAGCACGTTCCGTCAGCGGTCGGTGGCCGTTCATCAACGACTGTTTATATCACCCAACCTAAACCAACACGACAACGAGCTCGTGACCCATTGGGTTATAAGCTAGACTCTGAGCGAAAAGATTGCGAGTTCGAGCCTCTAGTGGTGCACTACTTGGGATTTTGTGTGACTGCCTGACGACTGCTAATAAGCCAGAAATGGCCACACGGCAATACTATCGGTCTAAGACTTCTAGGCACTATCGCTGCTGTCAGGGCCCGAGGAATGAGGCCCAAGGCAGAGCGGGACAGTTGAGTTACGCTGGCGGTCGATGAACTTTCATCAATGACTTTCAGGCTTTTTTATTTAATGAGTACGTGAACATCGAATAAATCATTGGCATAAGATCTTTCCAGGCCCGATCGGAAAGTTGCTACGAATATTTGAGCTCAACTTCATCTGATACTTTGCTATGACCACATACTATTTCCAAGCTGGCAACGGAAAGGCAGGAGTATACAAGTAATGAGCGTAAAACATGGGTATTAGTTAAAATAATCACGTATTTGTATAGCACTGACTGCCTACCGACGGCTATTCTGCAGTAGCTGCTGAAATGAAACTCAAAAGTTTGCATTTATTTTCGCCTTGGCCTTAAAGGCTTTGTTTCGGAGGTTTTTCTCCGAGTTTGCGTTTTAATTTCGGAAAGGTTAAACAAGAAGGGCTAAAACTTGAGTTTGTATAGCAAAAAACGCAAGAGAAAGCTTGGGGGAACCCATTGATGAGCCAAAACACTCACAGCAGCACCAGATCGGCTTTTAGCTGGTAACTGTGTTGTCATTATGGCTAATAAGTACGTGAGGCTTAGGGCGCGAAAGTAGTTGCCCTTCTTGGAATGCAACGCAAGATAACCTTATTACGTTAGATGGTGCTCCTACTCCAAATTTCCTCTCGAGGCGGGATCATAAAGTGATTCGTAAGCATGAACTAGCATCAAGCGCCATAAAAAGTATAAAAATGGTTGGGTTCACCTCCTAGAATAGTCGACTACTCCTTTGATTTGAATCAAGTTTCAATACTTACTCCAGATCCATCTATTAGCACCATCCTTTTGACGAATGACAATAGGAACTGTTGTATGCGGCATCTCAAAAGCAATAGGGGGGGTATAATTTCCATAATTCTGCCGCCCGCATCGGAAAGGGAGAAAGAGTTCAACAAGCTGGTCGCCTGAGACTTACCGAATTCTCTCCAAAAGACAGCTACGCATGGTGCAGAATGCAGTCCGAATTGGCCTAATTAAGCCAACTTATTCGTCACCCCGACACCTCCACTCGCTGGCCCCTGTGCCTGATCTATCCCATCAATCCTCTGGCCAGTACCTTGCGGGCGACAAGTTCGGCGGCTCCGCTAGCAGAGCAGAGTATTTTTTGTAAATTATTTGCTGTCCACGCCGATCGGTACACACCAGTCTGAGAACCAGGGAGGTTTCACTTCCAGCTTCTCGGTCACCCACCCTTTAACTCGTGGTCACTGTAAGCACAGTAGGCTGAGAGGCTACGGGGTGGATCGTCTGCACCCGAAAGCGTGCTTTCTGCTACCCCCCCCCCGCCCCACCACAGTCTAGACGTCATTTGAATTTATCAAGAGACCGCGCTGTTCAGATCTCTCCCTCCCCCTTCCCTTAACGGTCCGGTGATGGTTCCTTGCGGTAGGAGCGAGGTGCAGCGAGAAGTCATCAATCAACTGGGGGGATCGACCCTGGCTACCTACCGCAGACTTTGAATAGGCCTCCTTTCCGCGTGTGTCGGGCGTGAATTGAGGTTTAAGGAGTAGGTCTGGCATTGTAATGGAGCCACAGGTGGGTATTTGATGGTTTGATTTTAATAGTTTCGCTTCCCCCTCTAAGCGCACTCTATTTCAAGGGCTAGAGCGGAGGGCGTAGGACAAGAGCGAGAAAGGTTATGGGGAAGTTGTAACTCCCCTTCTCACCGATGCTTGCACCCTTCGCAGTGGTGGTACCGCATATGACGGCTACCCTAGGTGTCCCTGTCAGAGCCTCTCTTCTCCATATCTCGAGAAACAGGTACCAACTTTAAAAAATTCCTTCCCTTACCTAACCTGATGTTGGGCACGTTTAATTCGCCTATCACACCAAGTCAGGGATATCGCGGTGTTCTGCGTTCCCAAATAAATCGGACAAAACTAATTTGTGTTCGACATGAGCGACTGTTTTGTACGTATAAAATCCCAATTCACGGGTTCTAATAGCTATCAGACTGATATTTGTTCATTCCCGATGAGGTCGATTGGAAGATAAAAGAATCGCAAAGCAGGTCACACTTATCTCGACTATTGACAGTGAGTGAACTTCTTGGCCTAGTTGAATTTGAGCAACCACATGCATTGAAGAACCTTGAATAATTGTGCCTACTCTGACGCTGCTTTTTTCGTTCCCAGAAATATGAGACGTGCCAAAGTACTTGAAGACAAACACATCTTAACCAGCGCAATAAGGTTATAATTCCAATTCAAAGGAAAGTAGATCGCATGTGACTTGTGTACCCGAAAAGTCGATAAGAAAGAAAGTAATGACTCGCAGTTATTAGGTAAGACCTCAAAGGCGTGCTCGTATTCACGGAAAACTAAATCGGAAATGCTGAGATACCAGAGCAGCTGTGGGTCCCGGAGTTAGTTTCTACTTACGGACTGAACGCTGCGCCACTGTCCGTTATCTGTGCATGGCGAAGTGCGTGCAAAGGGCATATTAAGCAGGAAGACTAGACAATGACGTCTCCTCTCCTACTCTTGCTTGTGTCTTTTTTACCTTGTAGGGGGTCAGCCAATCTGGTAGGAAAAGGATATCTGCCCCTACCCCGCATTCCGGCAGGTCAGGTGGAATAGGGACACTTGATAATGCAGGTGGCGTTGGGCTGACTTCCCGTAAAATAAAGGTTTGGCTTTAGTTTAATGTGAGAGTTATGATTACGGCTAACGGTAAAGTAAGGGTAAGGTTAGAGTTAAGGTCTGGGTTAGGGTGATGGTTAAAGTTGGACCATAGCAAAAGGCACCCTTCCTGAAATTTAGCGCAATGACACCTATAGCAGGGAAGGGAGAGGCCTTCTGATTTCCCCGTCTTGCCGCGAGGCGCATAACGTATTCCTACTGTCCATTTGCAAGGATTTTCAATGTTCAGCTCGTCCATGTTGTAGTCGCTTCGGAGTTATGACCTGTTGAAAGGGACGAATTAACAGACTAGAACTTTTTGCCTGCATCGAGATCTACCATTTAATTCTCCCTTCCCAGTCCATTGATCTGTCAGGGAGGCTGAGCTGACTCAGACACTTTCCATATTCCCCTATTCCTGACTTGCACGGCAGACAAAATGTACTCTGATCTACGGTTCCTACTAGCACACAAGACCAACACCTCAGATTCCTTTGACTCACTAGTGAGAAACTCAGCGGCCTTGGTGGGATTCGAACCCACGTCAGCAAGGGGAAGGCTTCAGTACAGCCAACGCTCCAACCAGCTGAGCTACAAGGTCCTTCCCTCTGCCGAACCCCACATTAAGTACGTGTACCTGGTAGCCATGTCATAAACCCTAGCTTAATTACTTAGGAAATTCTGCCTCGGCAGTCAGCTTTCTATATCCTAATTTGTGGATTCCTTACATGGCAGTGGGCTGGGCGGATACCTTAACCCAATTTTGGGGTCTCGTAGTCAGAGTGTTGACTGTACTGCAATCATCCCCTGCTGTTTTTCATCCAAATTCCGCCGAGATTGTCGACATTTCACAATTGGGCCAAATGAATGATTGAAATTTAAGAAAAACCTCTATTAAACACCTTATATGTACATGAAGAATTCAGTATGCATCAAAAGCATTTAAACGTCTGTGAAGCCATTAGCCACTGTGAACACTGTGCATTATAGAAGACAACACGAATTCACAAGGCAAAAAACTGTTGTTCAGGAGGAGTCAAAACTTGACCACTGACTCCCAACAGGGCTTTTACTCAACAATCAATGTAGGCCCTATGAAGCTTTGCCTGTTTGTCTCCTATAGCTTTGGTATCAAAAGAGTTAAAAGCCATAGAAACTAAGCAAAGTATTTCGGAAAGTGGATCTAATCATCCCGCAGATCAGAAGAATACTTTCCAATGTATGAAGGTGTCCAGTGAACTGAAAAAAAAACGAACAACGGAGCTTAGCGGACGAAAATGTTACCTGGCTCGTGTCATGCCTTTCATTATAGCAATATATATTTCGATTGACCCAATTTTCAAAAATTTGCGGCCGCGATGGTTGTCGAACTCGCACAACAGGAAAGGTTTTTGCGCAGCCAACTCTCTACCATTGAGCTACTAGGCTCACCGTATGCCGTGGATTTAATCATACTTGGGTCGATTTGCTTGCCAAGCTTTACTGTGCGTTTAGAATCCGCCAATGCGGACGCATTAAGCTGACTATCAGGCAGGATTTCCCAAGTAATCCCCTAGGATCCACCGGATGGTCTACTAGGCCACCCTTGATTGTTTGGGGTTTAGCAGATTTCAATAATTCGATCGACACAATTGTGAAAAATTCGCGGTCGCGGTGGGACTCAAACCCACACGGTAGTTACTTTAAATGCACGCGTGGTTGGTGTTTATAAGTCTCGTTGATGCATTTTCACCAACCGCTAACGCTCTGTCCAGACTCGTAATCGCTACGTCTGCTGTCGGGGCCCGAGACATGAGACCCAAGGCGGGACAAGTGAGTTCTGTTATCGGTCGGTGAACGTTCATCAACAAGTGTCACTATCTCCCGATCTAAACCGACAAGACAACGAGCTCATGGCTCAATGGTTAGAGCGCTAGACTATGATCAAAACGGTTGCGAGTTCGATAGTCGGGTGGTGCACCGCTTGAGGTTGGGTATGACTGGTTGACGACGTCTAATAAGCCAGAAATGGTCTTTTCCAGTCTTCTTCGTCTCTGCCGGCAATGCTATCTACGCAAATGTTTCCACGTTGTTGCCAACAATGCTATCTGCTTAAAAGTGTGCTCACTATTCTTCAGCATCAGAGACTCAGTCTTCTGAAGTTTCAGAGGATTAAAAAAGAACGCTGACTCGAGACCCAATGCATCTTGAGGTTCGGAGGCACAGATATCTTAAGTGATTAGTACAATGTTCAGCTGAGAGAACAAGTAGGATCCTTCTCATCAGAATTCCTAGATGTGGCTGGACGTTCCCGAGATTCGTTAATAATACATAATAACAAGGGAGGAGCTCCTGCGTCATGGAGAAGACCTAGTTTTTTTGAAAAATGTTGTTGCTGTAGTCATCAAAACAGCAATAAATGAACCAGAGCTGGAACTGGGTTATGACTTCTGCTTCGCAAAACGCTGAATCACACAGAGATCCAACCTGGAAGCCATAGTCTGACCAAAATGCTTGATTAAAGTGCTTGAGAAGCCGTTATGCTTTCCCAAATTATTCTACGCAATGCCGAGTAAAACGTAATAAGCTCTACAGTGGCATGCAAAACGATGTCTTTTTAAGCCGGGCGCGAGCGTTAACGCCAAGCCTTTGACTTACGATGAAGCAGTGCTTTGCGACCGAAAAGGGATAGTCATTTCTGATCAACCAAAGTGAACCAGATATTCGCTAGCACTACATAAGCTTCAATAGCCTTGCAAGGAAAAGTGATCTACTATGTGCTGAGCATACTTATGAACTCGTAGCGAACAGGGCCAGAAAACACATTCATTACATTTGCATCATATCCTCCGTACTGGTTAAGTTTTAGAAGGGTATATGAATAAGTAATCCCCATAGTAGAGATGGCCTTGTGCTCAACTCCAGGATGGGGGTTAGGCTTATGGCTGGTGTTAGTGTTAGGATGGGAGGGGAGGGTTAGAGTTAGTTTTACGACTAGGACGGTTAGAGTGGGAACAAAATTGGGATTGGGGAATAGGTACCCTCTGGAATTTGGCGCAAAGTCACTTGTGGTATGGGAGAACTTAAGCCTATATCCAACAGCAGTTCCTTAAAGTATTATTTACTCGAGTCCCGTGTAAGATCTCTGTGTCCCAGAGGTGGAAAAATACACCTCGATGCTGCTCAGGCAGTTGGATTTCAGCGTAGTAAGCAAAAATGTATTCAGGATAAACGAGATAAAAATACACTTTCCGAAGTGCAGTCAGCTGTCTGCTCTTCCAGTTATAAAGTAGGAAAAGGACAATGCCCGGAGGAATAATGTCAACTTAAATTGTGATGTGTTTTAATAGAAAGTGAGTCAGCAACCTGTAGTGAGCGGCCAGGAATACTTAATTCTGAGGTGCCCATCGCGTTGACTTGCACTCACCTATAGGAGAAATTTGGATATATTTATCCCAGTTAATGCAAGATAAAGAAGCCTGCTGATAGACCTCCGAAACAATCTAGTGATACAGTCTCGTGTTTCGGTTGTATTATGCTTGTAAATCCTCGTTAATGTTAGCTAAGATATGTACTTCTCGGTTTGCGAACCCATTAAATGTCAAATGTGGCTTGGTTTCCAATGAGATTCTTAACATTGTGTCTCCACGTACTTAAAAGCACAGGTTCATTCAAGTTCTTTACACAGTCTTAAAGTAGTTGCCCTCGACAACAATTTCAGAGATTTAAGAAAGCCTGCTGCAAAATGTTGGTGTGTCCCAACTTTGGGAAAGCTAACGGAACACTAATCTTCCGATGGGCTATTCGTGCTGTCACTTTTCCACTCCTTTCAAAATGTCATACAGGGTAAGATTTTTCTTGTTATATAGGACTGACAACAACAGTCCGTAATAGGGCAGTGTTGTTTATCCGAACAGATCCATAGTAAATGAAACAAAATCGCTGATATCTACCTCCAGCCTACTTATGGGAGGGGGAGAGAGGACCTGGTGGCCATCAACAAGTACGATTTTGTTTATCTCATTTCTTCTGAAGTGCCCCTCTTGCAGGTACATTCTTCCCTAAAGTGATATTATGGCAATCCGAGACCCGATGACCTTTAACATGGCAGCATAATTAGCGTGCACAAATTAAATTGCTATCCCCCTCCCTCCGCCCCACATCATCTAGTTCCCGGCAGCTTAGCTTCCTCCCGAGCGTAGGAATCCATTAATAGGGACAAGCTTTAGGTCTGTTTTGCTTGTACTGCCTGTCACTTTAATGTCAAATACTCACCTGCTATGCGCTGTTGCTGTTGGCGCGTAATTCTGTAGACTGATTTGCGTTCCAATTAACTGTGATAGCGCCGAGCATAAAAGACGATGGGTCATATACGTTGTCCTGGGACAACAGCGGTCGCTACAGGTCATTAGTCTGCATAGTACACTCAAACTGTGATGGGAGCAGAACCACACAAGGGAAATGGAACATGCTTTAGTCTTGGCAGTCTACTTAAAGAATGATGAGTTTACCACTCTGCGCAATCCTTGTCTTCAAGCATGCAAAATGCCCTTAACTTTGCGCACAAAACAATGCGTGGTCTTTTAATAGACTTAAGAAATTGTGCATGACTGTGTGCCTCGAGTCCTAAGATATTTCTTCAAACCGAAGTATATACAACTTCAGAAATAATGCTGAGGAAATAGCCTTTCTATGAATCTACTAATTTTATTTTCTCATTCACTCAGAAGCCTTGGCTATCACTCGTCAGCTTTTCTTGAGTAATATGGACATGCTGTTGAATCCTATATTGCTTTCCGTGTCTCGAATGCTGCTTTTTGCGATCTTAAACAACAGGGTTTTATTTGTTTTGGTAAGAATAGTTTACGCGGCACCCCACCCCAAATAAATGGGGCAAGGTTCATTTGTGAGCCTGATGCATTATTTCGCTGCAAATCTGTGTTTGTGCGTCTTCTTATTGAGCGACTGTTTCTTATGTATAAAATCCCTCGTCATACGGTTTTAATAGCCACCAGAAGGATATTTGTTCACATCTGATGAAGTTGATTGGAAGATGACAGAATTGCAGTGCAGGTCGCCCTTACCTCGACTGTCCACAGTGAGCGAACTTCTTGGCCTGGCTGAATTTGAACAACCACAAGCATTAAAGAAACTTGAGTAATTATGTCTACTCTGGCGCTGCTTTCCTCGTCCCTATAATTTTGAAACGTAACTTAGTCTCAGCTCAAATTCTTTAAAGCAAACAGATGCTAACAGGCATCCTAAGTTAAGGATTTCAATTCAAGAGAAAGTGGACCGCAGGTGACTTGCGGGCACAAAATGTATACGTAAAAGGAAGTTATGACTTCCAGTTATTAGTCAAAACCTCAAGGGCAGGTTTGTTTTAATGGAAAACCAAATCTGGCCTGCTTAGATTCCAGCGAAACTGCGAGTCCCAGAGTTAGTTTCTACTCACGGAATGACCGCTGCGTCACTGTCAATTGCCTGTGCATGGTGAAATGCGTGCAGAGGGCATATTAGCAGGAATACTAGACAATGACGTCTCCTCGTCTGCTCTTGCAAATATGCCTTCGGTTTGTAAGGGGCCAGCCCACCTAGTAGGAAGGGGCTTTGTGCTATGACTCCGCACTTCAGCAGGACAGACAAATATGAACACTCAATAATGCAGGTGGCCTTGGATTTAATCCCCGGAAAATTATGGTTTAGGGATAAAGATGGGATTGACGTCACGTTTAGAGAAAGGGAAAGGCTAGGGTTCATTTGAGGATAAAGGTTGCCGCTAGCATTTGGGCTAGGGTTTGGATACGGGAACAATTACCCTCCTGGAATTTAGTTTACCACCATCTGTAAAACGGGAGGTGGGGGGGATTTTATTTACTCTCTGATACCGAGGTGAGAAGATATAATATAAACAATTGTCACATTTGAAGCGTCGGTTGTAGCAGCTGTCGGATCAACATTTACTTTAGTGATATTTGATTTTCAGCGTTAAGCTTGATGCCATCCCGTCTAGAGTTTTTTCAGCGATTTCAAATTCCGTGTACTTTCATTCCATCCTCGTGTTATGCCGGGACAGGACGCAGTTAGTGAGCTGTCATTAATTTTCCGAAATCAGAACTTCCCATAAAAATTGAAAAAGACTATCAATAATTAGCTCAAGATCGAACAATACGGAATTAAGTGGTCCTCGCTTGAAGCCAATAAGAAACGCCGAGGTTTGAGATCTTTCGCGAGGAGTCACCACCAGTCTGCTACTACCAAAAAAAGTTATGGAAACTGTACGCACAGAGAGTGTGGTTGAACAGTTTTTTCTTTGGTGTTGGAATGGACAACGATCGGTTAGGGGACTCACTCTTTCCCTCCTCCTTCGGAGCTCACTTTCGCGCCCCGCCAGCGGCCGCATTGCGGCCACTATGATAGGCAACTGAACATTGCCGACAAAACAAAGGAAACTGTGATGG
>JAYGXS010000001.1:29744280-29800675 GCA_036362985.1 Ligula intestinalis
CCATCACAGTTTCCTTTGTTTTGTCGGCAATGTTCAGTTGCCTATCACAGTGGTGGCAATTGTGAGCCAAGAGTTTGGACTTTCATATCAAATCCAGAAGCTATAAGTGGACTAGAAATCACCGTTGCATTTGTCCGAAATCGTCTGACTTTCTAAGGTTCAATTCTTTAGCATGTTAGTTACTAAGGAAATATTCTTTGTGGTTTCTTGCTAATTAAGTCACTTGCGGAAAAAACTGTTCCAAATTGTTGTTTTGCGTTGAACCTGGACTGTTTTAACGTATCATGTTTTGCTGAAATTTCACGCTGCTTTCTCGTCAAAATATTTAACACTTCCTGCTTCTTCAACAGGCTTCTGTCGAAATTAGCGGACAATAAACATATGGTGGAAGATGGACAAAAGCTTATTGGACGAAAGGGATTCATCGAAGGGCCGCCTAAAGGCAAAAGTTTTCCAGTCCAAATGTCCTACGAAATTCGTAGTTAAAGTTTTCATGCTTGATTTATGCGTGTTTAATGCGTGATAAGTGCACAGCGGGAAAAACAAATAAAGACGCTGGCAGTTGTTTTACTTCATTAAAAATGTACGTGAAAGGGTGCGAGAAGAACAAAAAGACTAATAAATGTATAAGAACAACGCGTTTTGGTTAACGAAGGAAACCTACAGACCAATAGAACAAGTAGAGCAAATCTATTTAACCATCAGGCGGCCAGACAATGAACCCCCGACAAATGTACCTGTCCTTCGGAGCGTGTGATGCCGTAGCGAGCTCATTTTAAGGCAATTTCAGGTTAAAGCCTTTAAACTAGGTATCGCAAGCCACGTTTAAACTTCTTCATTTCAAGCTGCTTGACCAGACAAACAGGCAAAAATAACAACTATCTCTGTCTAAATGCGCCTACAATAATGGACTTTAAATTATTTGCGATTTTGCCACCATCAAACACCTTCAAAACTTGTCCACCTGCTGCCAAGTGCGAGTCAGTCGACACCCAACAGATTTCTTGATATTGACAGCTCATCCGAATTAGACTGGGGAGTAAAGATCCGGACTAGCACACTGGATTCTGCTCATTGACGGCCGCAGCCGATCGATCCTAGCAAACTTTTATTAAATGGACCTTGGGACTGTAATATCTGTAGGAATAATAATACAACCAGGACGCCCGTCAGACATGGCGTTCCAATTTTTAGTCCGACCGATTACTGCACACGCAAACTGACAGGATTTCCTACATTCTCCGTAAGAGATCAGAAAACCGACCACATCAAAAAGCAGTTTGACTTTGTCCTCAGGTCTTTATTTCCCGCATGCCAAGACTGACCATCCATCTCCATCGGCTAATGTGAGCTTTCTCCGTAACTTGACGGCGGTCAACTGACAGATCCTCTACACCTCGACTATCACCTTTCATTCTCCTGAAAGTTTGGACAACGAATAGGGCACCACGACAGGCAATCCGAAATACATGCTGGGGTCTTGCGCATAAATCAGCCTCTATTGTCATCATCAGGCCAAACACCGGGGAGACCAGGAATCAGCCCTCTCCGCTAAATCAACTATGTGCGTGCGCGCTGCCCAACTGCATCATTTAGCCGGAAGTCTAATTGCCCTTCCTGCTTCGTTCTCCGTCATCCTAATTTATTAGGCTACAAATAGATAAACTTGTCCTCAAGAGTGGCCTCGATCCAGCCCGGGGTTGAGGCAGGGGGTGATTGCCTTCGTATTCGAGAAACGATCTTGCGCGTGCTGAAACACTAAATTAGCCCTCGTGGATTACTGCAACCGGTGGGAGGGGGAGGTTATAATTACGTCGCTAATCATGTACCAGCATGTGTGGTGCGTGGCTGCTCCCATGTTCACACATACGCACACACTGGCAGACCTGGAGGTTCGCAGTTCACGTGCGTCGTAATGAGGAGATGTAGTCAGTGTGTGCTACTGCGATTCTTCCAAAAAACGGTCAAAGTAATTGCGGCTTTTCATGCTGGGACGTAGCAAGTGTCTGAATACTTTCAGGCAGGATGCGAACTTAGTCAAACAGAAACACCCAGCCGTGTATCAAAGCAATGTCGATCGTGAAAGCGTGTGACTTGAGAGCCAAATATTGGGTTGCTGACTTTTCGGCTTCTATGAAATTACTGAGGAAAAACACTCATGACTTTTTGCGGCTTGAGAACAAATAATAGAAATGTGTCATTTCAATTTACTCCACGTTTTTTAAACTTTCGAGTGGAGGAAAATTTAATCATAGTTGGATAGGTATATAGCTTCTCGTAGAGTGAAAAATGATAGGACTGGTTCATTTTTTAGGAGGTGGAAAAGTCTAATACAAACTGGACAGCATTTTATGCAAAAGCCTACCGACAGAACACAAAATGAAACATCAAAATAATGAGCATTTACTTAGTAAGATCGAAATGAGGTAAAGTGCCCTAATTTGTCGCATAAAAATTTGTCAGCAAGTGTTCCATCATTTGCATATGTCGTTTTTTTAGTTTTCACTGATATGTCAGTGTCGTGTTCGAGCAGACAGTATATTATGAGTGTCTTTTCTTTTCAAATAGCTCCTCATTTTTACGCTTCGAGGGAAATATTTGCTTCGGAATGTCACCTGGTTTTAGTTTTTTCAGTTGCATTACAACAAATTGAGTTTCGAAACCCTTGCCACAGAATCAACGTCACTTGGTGGGGTGGTAGTTTTATTTAAATTATCTGACTGATGTTCTAGTACCATATGATATACAAGGTCGAAGACCAGTGAAAACTCAAAAAACGAAATCTGCAAATGATGGAACATATTCTGTCAAATGTAATGCGACAAATCAGGGGTGTTTACCTCATTCTGATCTCACTAAGTAAATGCTCATTATTTTGGTATTTGCTAAGCATCCGGCACTAATAGAATATGCCCCGTTTAGTCCCCTACTAGAAGCATTATTGAAATTGCGGACAGTTGATTCCAGTTTTTGCTTGCCAGAAACGTCCACTGAGATAACTGGTATGGACTGTGGTCGTCGACTTTTATTGGCATCCTTTTCCAGTATAAGGTCTGAAATAAACTGCAGGAGCACACCCATTGGATACAAATATCGAATTTGTGACTTTAGGCAAACCGCTCGGGAGGAAATAACGGATGAACTTTTGTCCGTATATATATGGTCCACGACAGCGCCTTGTTTTCTTCTTCGCCTTCTTTGGGGGATGGTGATCGGGATAATTTATCTGGACCTCGTATCTTCGCCTATGTTTATATATATATATATAAACTCCATCACGACCGATTAGACTGCATCGGAAAATTTTACCTACCCGTAGTTGTAACTCGTACGTACAGTAGATTACCTATCTGATGAAAGGTTGGAGATTGGGTGATCTAACAAACTTTTGAGGTTGTTTGTTTAGTTCATTGGGTTGACTTGAGGCGCAAAATGATGCTTACTAGAAATAAATTCCGTTCAGCTCCGTATTCTCGGAGAAAATAGAGGCAAAAATGGGCAAAATCCAGCGTTTGTTGATAACCGAGGAATTTCCTACGCTATTAAGCGTTACGGAAAACAACTTTTTGTTTATGCATGTTGCATTATAAAAGAACATTCATGAAGAGCAGGAACTTTTTAGTTGTATCCGTTAAAAAAACTGAAAATTTTTTTTGCGTTTCTAAAAGTGAGTTTAGTATTATTATGAGGAAGTGCATTATTTTTGGAAAGAAAAGAGCCGAATAAGTTTAAACAATTCTATTTTGCAAATTAATGAAGTTTTGTACCATAAAATTGAAAATAAACTTTAAGGCTGTTACGAGCTTAACCCCATATAAAAATATATGTTGTGTATATAAAGGGTTGTAGGCAAGAAATGTGAATGAGGACGTTATAAGTACATAGAAAATAAATCGATTGTGCAGTCAATATATCATTGAAGACATTTAACACAGCGCACATTTGATTGAGATGTCGCGGGACATTGCGATACAGTTTTCTCAAAATTACTTTTGATTTTATTGCTACTCTGCTATGCATTTGTTATTTTAGAACTGAGCATCAAAGTCACCAAATATATCGAAAACTGCTCTGATTTGGATAGAAAGGTTAGTTTTTTCATTAATTATTAAAGTTGTGACCATAATTTTAGGGGAATCAATAAACTGACCGAAATTCCCCATTCTAATCTAGACTTAATCGTAAAAAAAATAAAGTACGCAGACATCCGACGCCAAAATATAGAAATAACGCAGCCTTCCAAGAGATAACTTGCCATAAAAAATTTTTTAATCAATCTTAGGCAAATTCATTCGTGAATTTTGTCGTGTAACTTCATTTTTCTCGGCAATGAGTTGACAAGTGTGGGTGGTTCTGAATCCATGACACGCACAGAGAGCTGCATAAGAAAAAATGTTTAAAAGCTCGTTATTTAGGTAAATGCTATAAAGATATATCTTAGTTTGAAGGTTTTGAAAAGCACGTAGAATAAAATTGTTATTTATTGTCAATCGATTGAAGCCAGTGAAAACCATAAAGTCTTAATTAGCATTTCAAGGAAGATCTGAATCTCTTAGTGATGGAAATATAAAAATAATTACAGGAAAATATGGCGGAAGGCAATTACTTTTAGTGAACAAAAAATAGTATGATTACAATGTTACCTGACAATTTTATTTTAATTTATTATTCACTGACCAGCATGTCCGTAGGTGAGCTTAATAAATATATTACTCCCGTGATCTCCGAATGGGGCATATCAGGTGAAAACGCGGTTGCCTTAGTCCAGCCTAATTCAAGTGATGCATAAACAAAAGAAACAACTAGCAGTTCTCGTGAAAACATGTTAGAATACATACACCAAATTTGGGCTGTTCGGTAACAGCCATACATTATATTGCACGTAATGTTGAAGCATAAGTATCCAAAAACTTTACAAAAGGATTATTTTCCAACGTAATTTTGTTTGTGCTGCCTTACTTACTCGATAGTTTTGCATGAACAGGCTTCCTTTACATGTATAACATAAGTTTACCTAATACACCCGATTTCCACTTTTTCGAAATTTTGCACTTGGCTAAAAATGCTGGTATTTCTATAAAACTTTATATTCCTTCATAAATAGCAATATGCCCTTTTATGAAGAACAACTATTACTTTATTGCTGCGAGACTTTAGGGGCCGCAGCTTGGGCTGCGTTTGAGTAAGAGGGAGTTAAATGCAAAAATCGTTCGATTTCAAGAGATAGTGCATCTACTGTATATCTAGGAGACTCATGTATCAGAGTCTCGGTGAAGTCGAAGACTGTCATACGTGCGCATGTAGGTCTTCATGGAGAGTTATTTGTGTAAAAGTGCAGAGCATATGAGAAAAAAATAGTCAGATCTGAGAGGCCTTTAGGTATGGATGAAATAACAAGCATGTTGCCTGAACTGCATATTTTAAAGGTTGAAGAACTTCAATAAATTATTAGATCATCCTCTTTACCTGTTTATTCCGGGGAAGTTTCTTGTGTGAGATTGCAGCAGGTTTTTTCTGTTGTACTTTTTCTCAAACAAAACAGAAATTATCATTTATTCTGATCGACTTTTCAAACCGGTAAATCACAAGTAATATTTGAAATCTTGCCAAGGCAATAAGCAAGTCCAAAAAGCCACAGATTATGTCTGATGTAAGAAATTTGATATTGTATGAAGAAAGGCCATGGTGTTTAATCTTGGAGTCATGCTCAATAATTTCTCGGCTTGAACACCCAGAACTGTTTCGGTAGAAAAATAGTAGCTTACGGAAAAATTAGAAGGTTATTTTATTAGAATATTTTACGTCCTCGAATTATTACTGGCGACAGCAAAATTTGGCAGTTAATGACGTCACAGAAGAGGGATGGATAATTGTTCAAAGCGAACCACCAATGCGCATATATTTAAATACATATAAACAGAAGAGGAGAGGAAGTCGATTTCTGGGGTCTAGATTGCATCTCTTCAAAGGTTCGAGCTAAGATTGGAGTTAATCGTTAAGGGTTAATAAAAACATACTGTGCAGTTCAAATTCAAGCACAGCCGGGAGTTACATTCAGCCGCGTAATCGATTTGTCCGTGGGATGCTAGGTAAACCTGTGCCAGATTGACATAACCACATCGCACATATACTTCAAGCACCTGAAGCAGACAAAAACGCCCGATCACCTTCCGCCTGAAGTGCACGGGTCGAATCGAAAGAATGCGCGTGGATGATGGCAGCAAATAGAGTAAGGCAAATTAAGGAGTATGCGGATGGGTAAGAAGCAAAAACACTAGATAACATCAGCAAGATTGGACTTCGTAGGAAATTGCTAGGAGAGGAAACCTGGGGGGAGGTGAGGAACACCATGGAAATTATCACGACCGAGAAACCATGCGGAGGTCAAGCGAGGATAGAAGTTGAACTTTACGTTAGGATCTTCTGCGAACAGAGAACTGAGCTCTATTCCTATAACCGTTAGTTGTGCTGTGATCAAGCATGTCACCATTATTTTAAGTAAAACTGGTATTCGGCAGAATGTCTGGTCGTACAGTAGACATATCTGATTTAAATAAACAGACAAATGTACAAACACACCTAAAGGCGCTTCAAAAAGTCCACTTTTTCTGCCTTCCTATAGATGGAACTTCAGTCTTACTGCGCACAGGACGCTGGATTTAGTTTCCAGACATGTTCTGAAAAAGTTGTAAATGGTCTACACCTCATTAGTTTACTACATACTTCCAACTGAATATACTAATTTCACTGTAACATCTAGATTTACATTTGCTACTGTTGATCGTGCTTTACGCGCACTCTCTCTTTCTATCTCATCCATTTTCCCATCAGGTTGCATTGTGAATATGCTTACGATACTATTATTCCGGTTTGCCAGTATGTATCATTGTAAAACAGGCATCTGTTGGGGCAGGCAATTCCCTCGAATTGGTGTGTGTGTGTGCGCGCACGCGTCACGAGTCCGATGTAGCGAGATGTAAGTGGCCATTTTGCGCACTCGTTCTGCAGCCTAGAAAGACTGTGGGGCCGGCTCCCCCACAGTGAAGGTAATTGGTGTGCAGGCTGCCTGCGCCTCTGTGCCACAGATCCTAACGCCGACTACCTTTACGAACTCGAGGGAGGGTCGGCGGGGGGAGGGTTGGACCACCTGATGGGCGGAGGAGAAAGAACTGTTAAGCAATCCCCATTAGGCCAAAATCTGAAGTGCAAAAACCACTCTGAGGTGCTGTGCCTACAGCGGCAAGCAAATGGCCTATTAACATTCTATTGGTGGCAGGACAAAACTGTTTAAAGCAGTGTGTGTTCAGGTAAATGCTTCGTAGAGAGCACCTGTCAAAGGCCTAGGTGATAGATTGGTCAGGATATGTTGAATAAGGGTGTACAAATCAACTTCAGAAGATACTGTTGGCATACATCATTGTAAGTAAGACAGGGCAGGAAGAAAGAATTAAACAAACGCCAGAGTATTTCGTTTGCAGGTATGTCTTTGCTGAGAGCAGTGGCAGTGGGCGTTTGTTCTATGTTTCATTATCATTTGGCAGGTATATCTACAAAATCCTGGGTGCCTATTGGATGAAATTTAAATATTGCCATATATGATGGCATCGAACATTCCACAGTGAGAGGAGATAGCTCTACGAAGTACTTTGTCCATCTTATTTGCCGCTGAGGCCGGAACGCAATTTTCATGCAAAATGTATCTTTTTTTATGAACGCTAATTGCCCACTAAGGAAACTTACTAGTCTATTTGTGTCTTAGTGATCCCGCTCGACCCCGCGAGCAGCCGCACAGCGGCTAGTGGTGTAGGCAAATTAACCTTGCTGGAAAAGCCTAGGAAGACTGGAGTGCCTATTTCTGACTTATTAGCCGTAATTGGCCAATCAAATCCGACTTCCGGTGATGCATCACCTGAAGCTCGAACCGGCGACCTGTTGATCAGAAGTCTAACACGCATACCACTGCACCACTGAGTGAGTTCTGTTAGCAATCGGGGAATGTTCATCAATTAGTGTCAAAATTTCCGATTTAGGCCGGCAAGACAGTGAGCCCATGGCGCAATGTTTAAAGCGTTGGGCTTCTAGTCCAGCGGTCGCGGGTTCGAGCTCCGTATGGTGTACCATCCGCGGTTGGGTATGGCTGGCTGATGATGATGCTGATGGCTAAGGAATCTGAACTTGCCCTTCGAGTCGCCCTGGTCTTCGTCGGCAATGTTAATCTACCTGACATATATATACCTCATTCCCTTCTATCTTAAAGTAAAGGTTTCGGTTTGAATTAAGGCCTCGTATGAAATTTTTCAGAGCAAACTAAGGATGGCACGTTTTATCGTGGTAAGGTCGTCATGTAACTGCGGAAAGCCTTTAAAAATTAAACTTCTAAACCCTGAAAGAACCTATAAGCCGTGACGAACCCTTCACCTGATGCAACAGATTCCTTATAAGTTAATGATGTAGACGTTTTAATTGTAAAACGCCTATATGTCAACAAATGATACCCATTTATTGTAACTGGTTGAAAAAACCAGTTTGCACACTTGACGCCCAACACGCTGACTGAAGCACGGAATGTCAATTCATGGCTAAGGTCGGCGGAACCTAGAGTGGCGACCTGTCTCTGCACGGAATCCCCAACTTTTAAGATAATGGGGACCACATTAAGATCTTGCTAGTCTGTAGTATAGCTTAGAAGTAAAAACCTCCTATGCACCCTCGAATGACCTCATAAGTAGACGACTAACCATGGTGGTATTGATGTAACACATGCCAAAACTTTCATCTGCAATTCATTGTGGGGTGTGCAACTGCTGGGTTTCTCTAGGTCAGCTCACTCTATCCTCCGTTAATAAGCATGCCGTGAGAATTACAGGCGGTCTACACGCAAGGTTATGTCTGTTTGTGATGCTTTCCTCTCACGTTCTGTTAAAAAAGCGGTAAGAATAAGTCATATAAGTCCGGAGTTTCAAATAAATAATCTGGTCTGATTTAGTTTATTATTTCATAGCTATGGAAAATATCCATCTGTGTGTTGACTACTACCTTTAGATAAAGACATGCACATATTTGAGGAGAAGACGAAGAAGAAGACGATATGACCACTGGAACCAGAATTTAATTGCCAGACGTTACGACATCCGTCGCGGATTCTTCATCAGGGACATCAGCAGAAAACAGAAACGGGTCTGTTTTCTGCTGATGCCTCAAATAAATAATCCACGATGGGTGTCAAAAAGTCCGGCAAATAAAAGTCTTGTCCCAGCCATCTCATCATCATTATCATCATCATCTTCTTCTTCTCAATCACTTCCTGGGACTCGCATGTTCGCTTGTATTGGCAATAAAAAAGTTGTTCTCTTGCTGTTTTTGTTGATAAAATTCACGTCTTTTATTTTAAGTCGCTTTGCGCTTATTTTTAATAGTATGCTAACGTTCTTTGCTATATAAAGGTCTAGAAGAATAAATTTGGCGGAAATTTAGTTATATTCCTTATGTTTTCTTGTACACACTTCCCTGCTTGTCCCCGGTGAAGCTCCACCCTTAAAACTCTCCATTACCACCATTCCCGTTTTACACGATTCTGGGATTAGTGGTGACCAAGGGGGTTTGCATAACCTACCGTTGCCAGAAAATACAATTAGATCATGTTAATACGGCTGGCAACCGACCCGCCTTCGATGCCGAGGAATAAGAGCTAGCAGTGTGTTTTGGTCAGATACAGCATACGCATCGCATGATGACATTCGGCCAATTTGATTTTCTGGCAAATTCAACAAAAGCTCGAAGACTGTAACGGTGAGTGGCTGACCTTGTTATTTGCTTGCTTAGGCATTTCTACCGAGTAGGATTGCTTTGATATTCATCCCTCAAAGATCCCCCTTTAGCTTGGTTTCACTTATAACTAAGAACCTCATGGTGCAAAGCCGTCACATTTATTTGGTGGCATTAATAATACTTTTCGGAATACTCGTGACTTCTGTTAGGTTTGTCTTGGCAGACAGTGTGAGATTCGTCCTAGCAAGAGAGGGGTGTGTGTGTGCGTGTTTTGATACTAGAATTGTGCGAATTAATTGGCTAGGTGCATGACCAATCTAAACCTGTTTTCACTTTTACAACGCCTGGCAGTGTTCAGCAGAACCTTCGCTTCTTTCTCTTTACCGTTTTTCTTGCCAAGAGATAATCTCTTTAGAAGACATGGTTTCCACTCATTACTCCCTGAAGTTCTCAAACCCAAGCTCACGGACGAGCGTTCAGAAACTGATCCCTGTTTCTGACTGACAGGAAGAAAGGAAGCCCTGGCCAAACTTGCCGAAATCATTTGCAACGGGTGTCAATGACGAACTCGTAGCTCAGAACCTCTGATCCGGTCTGTGAAGCATGTTTAATGCATGAACGTACGAGTGCAGGACCGGGTTCACTAAGGATGATGTAGAGGTTATTTGGATGTGCAACTAGTGACAAAGTGAGAGCTTGACCGGCAGTTCGAGAATCAGCATCTGTTGAGTACTTTTGTCTGGACAGTTTGATCAGTTGGTGCAAATCACAATTTCTCTACTTGTCTCAGTGGACTAAGTATGGGTCTTTTGGAATATTGACGGATTACATGAACGTTCTTTCTTCTCAGTTTATGAAATCAGATTTGCCACTGAATATACATTTGTCATTGAGACAGACGTTGCAAGCTAGACGGTATTTGCCTTGAAGATTGTGTCTGTTGTTTCAAGACACCATATCTTTTAAAACCCTGCTTCTTCTCTATCCTTTTTTTAGTAGTATTAAAACATTTCTCCTTTAGGAAGTTACTGCTTCGCGTATTTTAACCAAGTGTACCAGTTTGACTGTTATGAAAAAATCAAACCAGACGTTAATGGAGGGAAACGTTAGCGGTGGATGTACTTTTTCGGCAGGACAATCCGGTTTCCGATTAGGCATGCAATGGGACATCACATGTCGATGAGGCGTGAGACATGTGACTCTTATTAAACAACACTATATTTCTTTCCTTACCTTAGGATTTAAGATGGTGTGCAGAGTAATCGAGCTAGTTGACCGAAATTGCTGACCGAAAATGCTGACCTCTGCGAAAATGGAGTCCTTTATTAAAGGTCGAGGTGAGTGGCCTTGCACACATCTGTTCCTAGTAAAGTGTCATCAGACTAGTTTATTACTGATTCCTTGATCGCGAAGCGGTAGCAATTGGATCATCGTTCAGCCTAATTTAATACTTAGACGTGGACAGGACCGAGGGTGGTCTGCCCTCTTGACTGATTGAACTGTTTATGTTAATGTAAACAAGACAACTTATTGACAGATAGTTTACTGTATTATCTCTCAGTTTTATCGGAGACTCTCAGGTTAATAATGTTTTTCTGCGCTTAAGCCCATTTGGCATGCGTATGAGAAATTAAATCAAAGCAAAACCCTCTCGTTCACAGTTGCTTCATCTTACTGAATGATTCTAGTGAAATCTAGCCACAACTGTGAACTCAAAGTGCGAATATGCATGTACTGTCTGTATTAATAGGTAGTAGTGGAATGTTCTTCAGTGAAAAAAGCAGACGTGATTAAGTCAAGGTTTTCACAAAACCAGATTTTTAGAAACGTTGATAACAAAATGGGATGATAAAAATTATGATATCCTTCGGATGACTTGCATTCAAATTTTACTGATAATTATAACTTCTGTAATTTTAGACTTTCGGGACCTTGAGGTGGATTGCAAAAATTAGTTTAGGACAAGGTTTTGGCTAGAGGACAAGACGGAGAGTCAAACATCCCTTCTCGTAATGACCATCAAATGAAGGTTCGCATTATCGAGGGACAGTTTGACGTACCGAGTAGAATTATTTCCCAGCATTCGTCCGTAATTGTGGCTGTAGGGTTTCTAGGAAACACATCGAATCCTTCAATGAAGAGTAGAATATGGGAGGGGCAGCATGAAAAGGCAGACGTCAGCGGAGTTGTGTTAGCCCAGTACCCGCTATTTTTAGATAGGTATTTACAACTCGGCTGCATTTGGATATTGCATATCAGGAAATCTATCATACTCAGCATAATTGAGTCCAGCAAATTTTAATAGTGGGATTGATTACTTTCCTTCCTTATTTTTCGCTTTTTTCCTTCTTCTTCTTCTTCTCATTATTATTATCATTATTATCCTTCTTCGTTATCATCGTGACCTCCTTATCTCCTATAGTCTTTTCTAGGCATTTATTTCAAAGTCTTATTTTGACTGTGGGTTTCTCTTTTTGCCTTTTTCTATATACCGGTCCGGGCTATTCTCTCAATCGAACAAAAAAATAGTTGTAAGATCTTCAAAATGCGTGCTGAAGAGAGGAAGGTGTAAAGAAACACCGACGCACTCACCAGACACGACAGTTACCCGAGCGGACAGATATAACCTTTTACGTACCGGGACATGTCAGCGCCTTTTCCCACGCGGAATTAGATCATACAGCAGCTGACGCCACCGCCGCATATCTGATGAGGCTGGATTAAGCCTGATAGCGGGCCCTCTCGAAAACTTATGCTGCGGGAGGGTTTTACGATGCGTGGCTCATAAAGTGTGGCATACATCGCAATAAAACACAAACGCACACACGCCCTACCCTGTTCATATAACATTTGGCAAATTACGAAATGTCTGGGGTCATTGCGCAAGCCGGGGAGGGGGCGGGTGGACGGCTGTCTGCAGACTGTTATCAACTATTAGTACGGCTTACTTTCCTTCGGTCAAGATCATTTTCTGCAGTCGACCAACAAGACTAGATTACCGACGCCACCGGGATGATGTTGCCTCCTGGAGGAAATGAATTCGATTGGCAACAATGATGCCGATTCAGGTAACAATTACACTGCAAGGACCAAAATCATCTCTTTCAATTTAACTGTGCGAAGGCGAAGACTACTTTTAATTGATGCAGTAATAGTGAGGATCGATCAAGTCTGATTGTAGAGTAAAACAATGGAGATGCGTTTGGCCTGCGGCGTCCACCAAAAGGTCGCAGAGGCAGCTAATTAGCCAAAAGCAGTATGGCATTACTGTTTGATGAATGGACCACAATATAGCATTTCAAGTTCTCTGTTAATTGTTCGAAGACATCGTAAACGTTTCCTTTTTAGGTGTGATTCCCGGAGAGCGATGAATAGACCAGGTGGTTTAGGAAGCATTATGTCTATAAATGTGGCATTTTTAGCGTAAATATGTCAGAATTGTCCTTCTTTTCAATCACAAACTCAGTTCCCCACAGTCCAAACGATAGCTTATCACATCGTGCAACTGAGCTGGATTGAGGTAAGGCGATGGATACTCTTCGACCGCACGTAACAGTAAACTGTGATCTGAGGTGGCGGCTCTATTGATATTTTGTGTCCTGTTCCTCACGTTCTCCCCTAACTGCCGAGACTCTTAGAGGGAATTATCATGTGACATTTGCACATTCAAAGTGAGGTTATTATCGAAGCTACAAAAAGGGTGCTCTAAAATTACATTTCTTTGGGTGCCTGCCTTTCAGTTTATGCTCTGCCTGTTTCAATCTACTGGTTGGTCATTTTTCTTCTCACTTAAAGGTTTTGTCCACTGGACACCTAAACTACAAAGAGTTTGGCTTTTTTACCGGGTTGGAGGCTCTATCTGGTCAACGGATAAATGTTATTCCGAGCTATGCTAGGTGAACAAAGAAGCAACAGAGGGCTGATTTATTGCCGACAAAGACAAAGGAAACTGGAATGACCATTTCGGACTTATTAACTGTCGTCACCCAGTCATACCCAAGCTCAAGGGGTGCACTACTCGAGGTTCGAACTCGCGACCTTTCCGAGTAGAGTCTAACGCTGCTGTTAGGGATTGAGCCTCAAGCCAGAACGGGACAATTGAGATCCGTTAGTGGTCGATAAATGTTCATCAGTGAATCTCACTATCCTTCGACCTAAACCGGCAAGACAACGAGCTTGTGGGTCAATGGTTAGGCCATTAGAGTCTGATCGAAAAGCTTGCAAGTCTGAGCCTCGGGTGGTGCACGAGTTAGGATTGGGTATGACTGGCTGACGAGGGCTAATGAGCCAAAAATGGCCGTTCCGTTCTCCCTTGTCTTTACCGGAAGTACTCTCTGCCTAAGATGCCTAGCCACTACGGTTGATGTCAGGGTCCAAGAAATGAGACACAAGGCGGAAGGTGCAAGTTTATCAACGAGCGTCAACTCAGAACTCTCAACGGATCGAATGTAGGTCGACCTGTATGATGAAAACTGAATAGGTAGTGGACGAAAACATCACGCCCTCGAGTGCATTCGCGCAAGGATAACGAACCTACTTCAGAACTGAGTTGGTTAAACCTGTCGGTCAAACAGAAGGAGAAGGTATCATCGAAAAGGTCTCCAGTGAATAGTTAATATCGGTTATGAACGTAGCTTGGATTCCATAAAATTGATCATTTATATTTTTGTTTATCTTTTTGGGTTTTCTATTAGCAAACCAAATAAGTACTTTCACATGGAGGAGGCAACAATCAGGCAACTCTACTGAGCTGACAGGTCAGATGTTTGAGGTAACTACCTTCAAAGTGTGAGGACTCGATCTTGATTCCTCCATGCCATTACAAGTTTTGGAATATTAATTGTCGCTTTGCTTGTGGTGAGCATTCTTTTGGTTTCCTAACTGTAAGCTCGACAAGCTACTAGGTTAGAAATCGTTCACTGTGAGATAATTAAATTTTGATCAGCTCGAGACTCCGGGGCCCAGACCAAAGCAAAAAGAACTGACAACGGTCAAGAGACTCCGCGGATTTCAATGATGCTTCATGAATTCAGTGTCCAGTATAACAGCTGCTTAATCTTCGGGTTCAAGGAAACTTTTTCTTAAAAGCCCATCAATTCCCTCGAAAATTTCTGTGATTGGTTAGTCAACATCAAGTTTTATTCGAAGAGTCGGCAAATTCAAATGGTTTGCTATTCTACTTCAACTAGTAGTCGAAAAAAACACAACTGTTTATTAGCCTGGACCGCCTCGAGCTGCATCTGTAAACTTCAAATTACTTGGAATTGGTCGCTAATACTACAACTACCACCACCACTACTTCTCATACCTAAAATTCGTCTCCAGAAGCAACTAGCTAAGTCGACGGTGTTTTGAGCCGTAGGCACTCCTGGAATGGCCGTATCACTAAAAAACAAACAACAAAGGGTTCTAGTGATAGAAGAACGTTCTGAAGCTCGAACAAGTACTTTAGGATTTGGAAGTCGGTGCCACTGGGTCGCAAAGTTTTCCTTGTCAAAATACTGGCATTTAGCTGAATAATTGGATCAAAAATAAACTTGTATCTTTAAAACGTATAAATAGTCCAATTGCTTTCTTGACTGTATAAGCATTACTGGTGGACTTGCAATCACCGATTGGTCACGGGGCTCACTCATCCCACTCTGCATTGGGGGTTACTCCCGAACCCTGCCAGCAGCCGTCTGACGACTAGGATTATAGGCAGATGAACATTACTGGCCTAATGGGTTAGGGCGTTGAACTTCTATCTAGCAGCAGGCGGGTTTGAACCTCGGGTAGTGCCTCGCTTGGAGGTTCAATATGACTGACTGACGGCTGCTAATAAGCCAGAAATTTTAATTCCAGTTTCCCCTCTCTTTGTCGGTAATGTTAATCTGCCGATAAAGCAGTTCACCTGCAATTTTGTTGAACGAACCGTATCTCCCAACACACCTAGTAACTAAAAAGACCGCATGTGGGGAGGTTTAAGTATCGTAACTTTCCGACCAATACTTTTCCATTCTTGGTGACCAGGGTAATCTTTGCTCTAATGAGTGTGAATAAACGTCACCTCTCAAATCAGACGATACTGTCGTTTCGCACGAGGTGAAGCAAGTGAGGCGTGCGTGACACGAAGACTCTATGCTACGTAAGATACTGCCTCCTCTATTGGCAATCTCTTTGGGTGCGATGCGCTCCGGTCGGCTCGACGGTGGGAAAATTTTGCCCTTCGAGAGTCATCTACTTATGCGCAGATCCGATTCCTGCACAGATGTCTCGATAATAACGTGTTGCCGAATTGTGCTTCTTACAGACCTCCGGTTAATACAGAGTTGGCGAGATGCAAAGAATTTAAACACTGCCTCCAATCTCATTTCCAACCCGCTTTCTTTAGATCTTTTGCCCGTACATTAGTATACTGTTCCCGTCATAATAAATATAACGGGCTCTTAAATGGTAAGGAATTGCTATTATATCTGGTGTCGAAGGTTGCCGAATGAAGGAATAGTATGATCCTCTGCAATAGACGGCAGTTTGCCGTGCATTCTTTTTGGCTGCGGTTCCCTCCTATGTGCGATCCGAGTTAATGAAGCCTGGTTCACTAGAAATTACTAGGAGGGGCGTGTGTGGGATGTGCATAGACCGGAACTTTATGTCTTGCCAACTACTATGCCCAACCACAACTGCAGTTGCCTTAACATTGTCTTTCTATTGAAATATAGCGGATCTAATGAGAGCTAGAGAGTGAGTTGGGCCCTGTGAAAATCATCCGCATTCTAATTTAACTTGTGTATAGGTCACAGCTGTCATCCCGGTCCTTCGTCTATCCCAAACGCAAAGACTGTTAGTAAGCGAAGAGCAGTCAAACCATCATCCATCATCTCCGCGATTACGCAAGAACTTGCTGACTCAGCGTTGTCGTACTACGCCGCGGATCCACCCACCCCTCCGCGGTCGGCAGCCTGGCCCACATCGCAACTGATCACAGTTGGATGATCAAGGCACTGATAGTGCGCTTTCATACATGGCAGCAGCGGCACGCGGTGAGATGCATATGGTGATAAGACAGGTCGGAGCCAGAGCCTGAACTGGCAGTCACCACCCCCCCCTCCCCCACCGCCGTCGGCTGTTTGCGTAATGATGCCCAAGTGGAGGGGAGGGGGAACAGAGAGGGCAGGGCGATTATCTTGGCATGTCAGTCTGGGGGTGGACGTCAAATCGCATTCGCGCGCTGAGGTCATGCACACGCGTGCTTTTAAGAGCGAAGATCTGGCCGCTGAAATAATAGGAACATCGTAGGGCATCGGATGTTGTGTATGGGGATGATAGCACGTCCGTCCGCTTCAGTGGCGCTAATTAGCTTCCTAAGAGGCGATCACTTAGTCCTGCAGACAGTTAGACCGGATACGTGTTTGGGTTAAGTAGTCAATGTTCCGTAGCTGCCATTGCTGGAATGTTATTTGAAGTCTGCCTGAAACTACTTTTTAATCTCTCAAGTTATAATTGAGGCTATTTGTCCCACAGTTTAGAGCCCTCAAAGTCACGTCATAAAGTGTCCAGAAATGCTAAATGGCGGTGTAATGGGAATATAAGAAATCAGTATGAATGAAAATGTTCGCGTCCCAGGTATCTGCATGGATAAGGAAGAAGACTTGTCGGGTACCAGATCAATTGGTTTATTGTCCTGAGCGTTCGAAGTTGGTTATCTTCGGAGATAAGAAGCAGCAACCAAAAGGAGGGTAATTATAGTGGGAGTAGGCCAATCAACTGTCAGAGGTCATCAGGTCGTCAAGGCATGAGAAACATCAACCGAAAAGGATGGGGGGCAGTTGTAAGGGTATACGTTAACTAACTGTCAGTGAAGTCGAGGTCGGTA
The DNA here is from genome assembly GCA_036362985.1 of Ligula intestinalis. Lineage (NCBI taxonomy): Eukaryota > Metazoa > Platyhelminthes > Cestoda > Diphyllobothriidea > Diphyllobothriidae > Ligula > Ligula intestinalis. The sequence continues at coordinate 29,761,904 of JAYGXS010000001.1, forward strand.
GAGTCATAATGCTTATGGTAAATTTCAACTAGACGGAGACGATTCTAGTACTATTTCTTCCCCTCAAATCCTTTAAACTTAAAAAGAAAAGGTGGGGATGGACCATGTCCCAGAGACTGGACCAGTTTACGCTACTTAGACACCCACAGGTAAGTCAAAAATCCATTATATGATCCAAAGCTCACAGAGACGACGCTGCGTAAGGTTTGTTCCGATACCAGTGTGCCCCTTCTCACATCTTTCGAAGGCTTGAATGCATTTTCGAAGCTTATTTGATGTGCATGGCCTAGTTTTATTCAGGCAGAGTAAATAATCATAATAAACTGGTTATAATTAAAAAGTCGTGTTGGCAAACGATCGTTTTCGGTCATTCATCGTCAGGCCAGTACATGACATGGGGAATAAAATTGTTCAAGTAATTACAGCGATTATATAATCGTCAGGTAAGGGAAGGGGGGAGGGGGAGGAAAAGGGTGAGGGTAATTAAGCAGCTGCGTTTTCCCTCGTCTCCTGAACGCGGGCGCCTGCGCGGGTAGGACGCTGGTTGCCATGCCCAGATGAGACAGGGGGTATGTTCTCGCGGTCCGCGGATTGAGTTCTGTATGTCAGCCGCGCAGCTTGCGTTTGACTATCCTCCGTAGCTTCGTCTTCTTTGGCTTCAGTAGGCGTTGGATTTCCGCGTGCAGTCGGCCAAGGGAGGCCTATGGCTTGAACCAGCGCCTTTTGACAGCATAGAATGGGTTTTGCTAGCCGGATTGCCACTGCTTCTGCTGTGGCTAACACCCGTTTGCGCAGGCCTTTGGAGAAGTGCGTTGGCGTGCGGTATATGACCCGAAAGGCTTCACTCGCGTCCACTTGGTGGTTTGTATCAATTAGGTGGGCGAGGATTGAGCTTGAGGTCGGTCTATTCTCCCCTCTGCTGAGCCAAGCTGGTATGTGCTACAGGTTTGGCTCATGCGTCTTTTTTCCCTAATTTTAGGTTTCAAGTAGGCCATAAACCAGCTATCCTACAGTCCATTTCATGCTTGCAAGCGCGTACATAAAGTTCACTTGGGCTATAAAAAATCGTTTTTCAGTACCTCGCATGAGGAAAAATGAGACTGTTTGCGTGAAAGAACACACTTTCAGAGGTAAATTAAACTTGAACGGAAGGAAAAGAGGTGAATCATAGCGCAGTGCGAGGCGAAGCTCATATTACTTGACTTTTATAATGAGCACTTGTTTGAATACGGAAGGTACTTCGACATTTCTACTCCGTAACGTAGACAGTATTTGTTTTTCTAAAGTCTCATGTTAATATTTTTGTTGATGATGTCCTCACATCTACAGGGCTCCCTTGCTACTTTAAGGCTCAGCGAAGCACAACCAGAGCTCGCGCATAAACGCATGGTTATGTGAAGGATATCCGATTTTGAGAATAGGTGCAAAGTGTCCAAATGAAAGGGAAGTTTTCTTGTAGGAAGTACCCTTAGACTTTTAACGGCTTTGGTCCTGCCGATACAAACTGAAATGTGAGTTTCAGGAAGTAAGTGTGAAGAAGTAGGCACGGTTGCGGGGACAAAAACTTTTGCTGCCTGACTTTTCGGACTCCCGCTCGAACCCAATCATCAGAGACATCATCAGTGAGTTGCACAGGAAGTTGCAGTATTTATAGAATGCCATCGCTATGTTACCATATACCTATGGCAGTTAACAGCTCCCATTTCATCAGGACCGGTTGGCCTTTGGTACGCTAATCGCTTGATAGCCAACCTGCGAGTTACCTGCTAAAATTTAATCAACTGCGTTGGTGGAATGATTGCTCGGCCACCTGGCTCACCAGCTTTGGAAAATTTATTCGGCTCTGCGCTCTCCGATTGGTTAAACGAGGTCTTGGACCCGAATGCGGGTTGGGCAGGTCGGTAACAGTTAAGCTGGTCGCCCACCTTAGATACCCTTAGCTCCTAGTCCCTTGATCGTTTTTATTTTTACTAATTTCAGTTTATTAGTTTAATTTTGGGTTAAGTGTAGTTTGATACCGCCAATACTAGATAAATATACTTAAATAACTACTATACACTAAAATAAGCTAACTAAAATGAAAAAATAAGCTAAACTTATACTATTATACAGAAACCTGGGGCTAGGGGTATCTAAAGTGCTCAACCAACTTAACTTTTACCGGCGGGTCATTGCACTTGTTAATAGACTGGCGAGCCGTAAAATACGACTCCAATAACTCGCGGCTCGCGCGATTGTTATATCTCGCAAGAATTTCGACCACATCGAACTTGCATGTGTTGCATTTGAGAGTTATCATTACTTTTCCGCACGGTTGCCACATGTGCGGTAATTTGTATTTGGAACAGTCTTCCAGTTTTTTTGACATAATTGCTTTGCCTGCAATTGTGCCAGGTCCAATAAAGGAACATGTCCAATTTTACAGCGCTTCATATGCTCAGAGAACGTTAATGCGTCTTGCCCTATTGAAATTGTTTCACTCGTCTGTACCAAGCACATCGCCAGTTGGAGTTACCTAGTCTTGCTATTTAAACACGATGGATGCAGGATCTGAGGTAAGCTGACGCAATTCGGGCCTCTCTATGTAAACTCCAAATCGCGCTTAAATCCCTTGTAGCTTTATTTATCGTTGACCACGATGAAAGAATTACCAAGATCAAACAGCGTCTGACCGAATCAACTTACTTTACACAGAACCACTTGTCCCAAAGACAGTATTTTTGGTATTTTGCTGACTACGAGTAATATTTTTCGTTGCTTGCGATTCACGGACTCTTTCGCAGTTCTTACGCCGACTTCTTTCCGCATCTTGCATTCACTTCTCCCCTCCTAATCATTTACTAATTTGCACGAATAGGCGAGCATACGTTTTTTTGAAATGCATACCTGGGCGTCTGACTGGCACAGAAGGCCTGGGCCGCTTCTGCTCGGTTTTCCTCCGGAAAAGATCATCCGTCGTATTGCCATGGCGATCTAATGGCATCAACAGAAGGGCACTAAGTGCTTCGTGCTTGTGTGGCAAGGCGGACGCGTAATTAGGCTCATTACTGCTCGGGTCATCATCTTCAGACGCGCGCACACAAGCATGTGAATGCACGTGTGAACATGCCCTCCCCCCTCCCCCCCCCCCACCTCCATCATCGGTCTGGCGAAAGAGCCCGTGTTACAGTCCTTGACGGGCGCTAATAAATAACGTTCGCACAGCTGCACGAATACACGAACGCGCTGGCGCTATTATCACCCGCGAGGAGTTCCATAAAGGTTAAAAAGTTGCTAACGGTAGGCCCCGGGGTAGTCCGGACGGGCAACTAACGTTCGCGCTGGCAATTAACCAGACATTCAATTGGTTTAATGTGTGATGATGGTGATGACTAGTCAATACGGAAGTGGGAGCCAGGGGCATTGGCGCTGAATAGGCCTAGAATGGGAAGGAGGGGGAAGCGCACTCAATTGCTGTGCCGTGTAGCAGCAGGTGAATTTGCCGCGGCTCCCACGCGCGCAGGCAGCGGTAGTCGGGGGGGGGGGGGAGGCGAAAGAGTGCCGCCCGTGCGGGGGACATTGACGCACGAACGCCATTTCGGCTGGAGCTGTCATCGTCTGGAGACTGCCTAATTGGGCACACCTCCCCTGTTTCTCCGTCTCCCCCCCCGCACCCCACCCTATACGCCACCGGAAAGACGCAGAGGGCGCCAAGCCAGCAGCAGCAGCAGCGGCCAAAAAGCAGACAATATTTCGTTCAGCTGGGCCACATTTCTCCCGGTCTGACCTTTGCTAATCAAAATAAGCGTGCGCGCGCGCTCGCTCGCAGGTGCGCGGATGCTGGGGCGCGTCTGCTAGGCCTCTTTTCACGTCGAGAGGACACCCGGCAGCCTTCGGCCACCACCACCTCCTCCTCCTCCTCCGCTCATTGCTGTGTTGCGCCTGCTACCCCCACCCTCGGTCGCACACTACGTGATCATCAAAATCAGCCTCTGCCGGCAGTCGATGAATAGTTCGGTGCCGAGAAAGGCACGTTAATAAGGCGCACGAGTGCTATAGCCGTAGGGAGGGCGACATAATTAACAGTCAGGCTGGGGTGAGGGACCGGTGCCTTCGCATCGATAGATAGAAAATAACAACTTGGGGATTAAGAAGAAGCAAAGGAAGAATAAGGCTTTGGCTGATGAAAGTTTGCAGATCGGTTAGTGAACTCACTCGTCCCGTAACCGATCGGGGACATTCATCGACCAGTGTCAATATTCCTGATCGAAACCGGCAAGACAACGAGCCTTTACCGGTAACGGCTTTCTCTGATGCGCGGGTTCAAATCCCGCCAAACGCCTAGAGTTTTTCACACTTGGGTCAACTCAAATTAAGCAAATCTGCCAAACCAACTTAATAATTAAGTCAGCCTAGTAGTCATTCTGGTGGATTCTATATGATTGCTTAGGAAATCCTGCTTGGGCAGTCAACTTGCTCCCATATTGGTGGATTCCATATGAGCGAAAAGTTGAGCGGGTAATATCGATCCAAGTGTGATTAAACTCATGGCGTGAAGCGGGCGTTTGTAGCTTAGCGGTAGAGCATTAGCCTTCGGTAAAGGCTTTCTCTGATGCGCGGGTTCAAATCCCGCCAAACGCCTAGAGTTTTTCACACTTGGGTCAACTAAAATTAAGCAAATCTGCCAAACCAACTTAATAATCTGCTACTATTGATTGTACACAATTTAGGTGACTGTCCACGGAAAATGAACAAACGAGGAATGGAAGAATTTATGGATAACCGACAGTTGGGGTTCAAGGCAACAAAACATACGACAGAAACAGGTTTGACCCTGGGAGTAGAAGTTTACTTGTTTGGACTTTCGGACTTTTCCAGAGGTCTTGGACGAAACCGCTGTTGCGTGCCCGGCCATTCGCGTCCGGAGTAATCTCCTGATTTCGCTGAGGTAGTTGCTTTGTCCACAACTGCACCAGATGCGTTAAACGACTCCAGACGTCTTCTGTTGTGGCAATGGGTCTTTCGGTCTCATGAACCAGCGCCTGATGGCTGCTTCTGCTCCACTGTTTGCTTTTTATCAGTTGTTTGCTGGATTTTTCGGATTTTCGCCTTATGAGTTATCACTTTGGTTGAGGATACTGGAGTCTCTGCGTTTATGTACACTTTTATGAAGTTCAGTGTGGCCCTCCATTACTATTATTTCTGCATCTAAGTGCGCGGGACCCTGTAACTCATGGGAAGGTCAATATGTCTGTCGATTAAGTTTTTCAAAAAAAAAACCGAGTTTAATCAGGCTCCATTCAGTTAATTATCCTAATGTAAACGGCCAAAAAGTCCGGCAAAGGTCAGAGGTGATAAAACAAGAAAAAAAATCGGTCATGACCAGTCATTTAAAATTTTGCTCGATGGCGAGTCAACCAAGCGCTCCGAAAATTAAGCATTGCGATAACCCTGTTATGGTGAGCTCTTTTTCGAAATACTTTACTGCTTTTACATGATCCATCACAGTGTAGGAATCAATGCCGAACATTTGCGCAAAAAGTTATCTGCCTTCCAAGGTAATTGAGCACCCTTCTAATCAAATTTCGTTGATTATCCGTTTTTAAATGTATAAGTTGTGATGTGAAGATAACAAGGCATGCGTGCGATAAACGATGATCAAAAAGCTACGCTTTACCGTTTGCGGTAAATGCATAGCTTTGTCACCTCTCAAACTTTATCGGGCTCACAAATATTGAAAGGGAGACACATCGAGTGTGATAGAACATGCCCTCAGAAATGTAAAGCTTAAAATTATTAATACTAGTGGATGCTCATGGGGCCCATAAGTTTATATTGACTACCACAACGGACAGTCCTGTGGCGTGAGTCTTACAAAAGGTTCACAAAGACATCATATGTAATGGTTAATTGTGCCATGGATATTGAGATGATCTAATTTCAGCGTTCACTGTTAAGCAACAGAATCCCTTGAACGCTAACTCTAGTAAGGTCTAGCAATAAAAAGTTGTTTTGTTAGGCCCTAGTGACCAGATCTAAGTCAAAAAACAAAAATATTTAGTCAATAAGTGACTTGAAAAAAGTAACTCTAGCCCTTGAAAGTGTGTGCACGTGACAGCGCGACCATTGCCTTCTAAGCCCTAACTGCCGGCAGGTCTATGTGCTTCTGAAGGTAGTCAGCATCTACAAGGTGTCCACAAAGTCTGGGTACATAGGAATTTTAATATTTTATTAATTGATGTTATTTTTGTTAGGACGGCAGAGTTTCATGATTAGTCAACAACGCTTAGGCTCTCAGCGCAGCTGCAGCGCAAAGTCCCACGCCGTGGCTTGACAACGCGTCCATAATGATCGATTTTCCGTCCTGGCTGATTGGACCGTGAATACTGACACCTCGCTATGCGCACTGAATAATTAACCTGGAGCCTTTTTCTGTGACTGATTTGCACTCTTGCATTCTGACTTGCTGACTCGCTCTGCTTGCTCTCACGTGCTATGTGTCTCAATACACGCTGTTCGAGTGACCGGACTTCTGTTGTTCTCTGTCTGTGGGCGTCGGGACTAAGCGGGTAGTTCGGCGTTCGTATAGTACCAGTATGGATCATAACAATTTTTCCTCCCCAGATCGAATGATGGCTCTGTCTCCCTTTGATTTCTTTTGCTGGGGTAGGTTAAAAGATAAAGTTTACTCAATGAAGATTGCAAATCTAAACCACTTAAGAGAACACATTATCAGTCAGTGTGCTAAAATCGACGGCAATGTACACCTATTCAATCGAGTTCACCAGAATTTAGCAAGACGCATCGAATTATGCAGTGCAAATAATGGAAATCATATTGAAAATATAATTTCTTAACATTATAATTGAAGAAAATTGTTTTGTTCTAAAGGTATGGATTTATCCCCTATGTACCCAGACTTTGTGGACACCCTGTATATCCACAACACGTCATTTTACGCGGTAATTTACCCCAGATAAATATCATAAGTCAAATCGTATCTCCTAATTTCAATGTACGTCTAATATGATGATTGTATGTTAGATTCCCAGGGCAGAATGAGCTGTGGCTTCTAGCTCTGATAATAGTTCGACCGTTGATCTCGACGATGCCACTGTATACTCTACAACGGAGTGATGCAGGAACGGTGACTTAACACTGGATTATAGTGAAAGTAGACTTTCGAAGTATCTACCTCACTAGCTCCTCCCTCATCCAGCTGGGCCCGGTATAAAGATATAGTCAAGAAAAACGGAGGCGGGATCGGGCGCAATGCCTAAAAAAGCTTAACAGCCCATCCGTGCTTGACACACACGAGCCATTCACGCACCATGTGCCAGGTTTCACTGCTTAAGGGGTTGTTAGAAAGGTCAATTTGAAAACAGCCTAAGTATGGTCCGATAGTGAATGACAGATGGCAACACCCTTTTTCTCTTCACATATGAACCACTTCAATATACTGGCATTTAACATTGAAGATAAGTCTGCACACACATCAACCACGTGCAAAGTTCGAGAAATCTTTCTAGTGTCTTTTTTACGCGAAACAATGTTATTTTTGAACACAACAGCCCAGCTGACATATTCCGTTCGAACACACATTGGTTATTCAAGCTGTTTGTAGATAGAAAAATCTACAAATTACATTTGGAATGCAACAAAAAGCCGATGAAAGAGTTAACCAATTAACATAAAATTATTAACTTTTTTCTGCAGTCCAATATGCTAACTGTAATGCTTGAAAAAACTTGTTTTAGGTGCGAATCGCACAAAAACAAAAAGAAAACTAGCAAATGCATGTAGATTTTCCAGATTAAACTTGTTTTTCTCAAAAGAAAAACTTGTATGAACACCGGAATAGTAAACGCTGGAATTTAATTTTATGTGCATGTAAGTAAGACCTTAATTTTTATAGTTCCAGGTCTTTGATTATAACTAACGAGGTAACATACGAGTGCGGATATTCTAATGCTTTTCAATTCAAAAATGATAAGCAGAATTGATATCGGTTCACAAGATGAAATTTCGTAATCAATAGCTACGGAATGCTACCTGGAAACTGTCACTGTACAATGGCTTCAACTGAAATGCATCGGCAGAAATTAAAGCGTGGAAAGCGTGCATACCCACGAAACTACCGTTTGATACCCGCATAAGTTATATAATAATGAAAAAGGATATCACAACCACCTCCAAAAAGCTGTCTTTCATTAATTTTTCATACTTTGAGATCTCTTCCCTACGGAAATGATGTTTGGAAAGATAATATATTATTTATTGCAGCTTCCTGAGCAGTCTGGGCAAATTCAGCATGCTAGATGGCAAACAGTGCGCAGATGAGTAAATGTTTTCAAAATCTAATGTTTGTATTAAATACTATCATTTTCGCAGTTTTCTTGTTAACAGAATGCGAGATATCCAATTCGGGCAGCCGTTTTGTATGACAAATTAAAATGCGTACTCTGTTAAAAGCAGGTATAATAGATGTCAGATTAGTAATGATGGGGGAGGACAGCAAAAGGAAAAAATGACAGGAATACTTCGCCATTAAACATTTAATAGTACTAAATTTTGCAAGCAAGGTAACCTGTAGTATTTCTTATCAATCAGTCGTTGACTTTATGCAAAGACTACCGTTAATTGAACAATGCCTCAGCGCAGCAGAGTAGACAGCAGCAAACTCGAGCAAATTCAGTCCCTGAATCATTAAGTGACATTTCAAGCAAACTTTGCGATGCAGTAAGAAAAAAACGAATGTTCACGATTGATTTGAGAGAAAGAGAAGACAGGCCTGCATCTGCCAGACTTACTAAATTGACTTCGAAATAAAAATAAGATAGAACCCCAAAAGTAAGCTATTAGCAATAGATTTTTCTCTGAAATATATCAAGAAGAAACCGAGAAGTCTCTCTCTCTCTCTCCACCATACAAGAAACTACCAAATGCTGACAAATGACCAACAGGTAAATTAAGTTGCATGAAGGTCTAAGATTTGCGAAATGTAAGAGGCATATGCAAACTGGTTGAAATCCGTTGCAGTCACCAGAAGAACGAGACACGGGCAAATTAACTTCAAAGGAAGGTTTAATAACCTAGCTACGGCTTATTCCGTCTTGTATGTTTATTTTTGTGTTTTTGGAACTCAAACGCAAATAAACAGTGAATTCGTTGACAGATAAAGCTCCTGGAAAAGCAAATGTAGGAGGCGACAACTTAGGATAGAATTGTCATTTCCCAGTTGCAGTTGGTGCGAAGGAAATAATAAGAATACATTTATGAGATATTCTCATAATTAACTAGTTCGCAGTGATCTTGTCAGTTTACATCACAAATGGCGTCGTTGATTAGCTAACTCAATCCCCTCTAGTCGGGGCCATGCGACAAATTGGGTGGCAGTGGGTTATAGGACACTTTATGAAACTTCCTTGCTAAACTTTTGATGCAAGCGTTCAAGTGGGTTCATAAATTCGGCATTTCCGTCATTGCGAGTTATTTTTTGCGGCAATTTTACCCGTTTCAGAAGTCAGTCCCACTGCCCAGGCGCCAGCGCGGGGACTAGACTAATAGTGGGACGGCTGAGGTCACACAGTAGGCCTGCCGGTTCACGACTTCTTCCTGAAAGACACTAAATTCACTGAAGACAGTCAATAGGTCACTGCGATACAAAAATGGGCTGGCGCGTAACAGATTAACTGACGCGAGCGGCTACCAAAGTTGACAGGGCCGCCCATTCGTCCTGTCGGCGCACTCGTCGCTACTCTGCATTCACCACGCCCCCCTTCCCTCCCCCTCCCCTCCGATTGCGTCCCATTGCGTTCTGTTATCAGGCGCGTCACCAGCACGCCAACACCACCACCACCACCACCACCACCACCATCGTACCGCCGTTATCGTCGGCGGCGTAGGCCCTGACTGGTTGCAGCGGCAGCCACGAAGTTGATGCTAACCAATCAGCAACCAGCGATCCTCTGTCGTGCGCGCGCTTCGCCCACCACCCAGGCGTGGGCGTGTGCACGCACCGGTGAGTGTGTACGGCGTTGGATGATTTGAGGGGACCTGTCGGAGGTGGGGGGAGGGGGAAGGGAATTCGACTTCAACCATGTAGAGGGAGGACCGCCGACTGCAAAGGCACATAGCCCCCGGCAAATGCTTTCACTAAAGAGCAGCGAGCGGAGCGGACCTTTTGCCCTCAGCATGCAGCCGACAGCGTCGATCGGTATACAGCGGTTAGAGGCAACCGAACCATTGAATTTCGAAGGCAACGAGGAAGTAGGGGAGAAGGAGGATAAAAGGCAAAGTAGGACGAAGTCCAATGATCTGCTATGGGTGTCTGGCCTCAGAGTCAAATCTTCACCGAATACAAGCCGTTCTGCGGTACAACGATCCTTTCTGATCTGTGATATTTTGGAGGCCTCAACAAGTCGCAGTGAGTTTTTGAAAGATTTTTTAACATAACTCTTCATAATGATTCCATTTTCATCCGATTGATAAGCCTCGGGGCATTGGGTGGAAAGGAAGAATAAATAGTAAACTGATTTGCTTGAATTTTTTTATCAAATATTCGCTTAAAATCTAGCCCTACGAACAACTACCCTAAAGCAAACCAAGTGAAATTCGGGGTCGAACTGGAAAATCTTTAAAATGTGACATTTTATATTATGAAATGTATGTGTTTCGCCGATCTAGTAGAGGAAAAATTAAGTTACACTTTGCCCAGGAGCTTGCCACGCAAACCCTCCAGACCGTCACATAGGGATTATGATGATATGCTGAAGGGGATCCTACAAAACATAAGGAGACCAGAATGGCCATTTCTGGCTTATTAGCCGCCATCAGCCAGTCATATCCAATCTCGAGAGGTGGAACCCCTGAGATTTGGACTCGGGACCCTTATTCATTGAGTATAATACTCTACCTCTAGGCTGATGACTGCTAATAAGCCAGAAATGGCCATTCCGGTCTCCCTCTGCTTTATCAGATCCATTTCATTTTATATTATATTGACTCTTCTACTGACTGTTTATAAATGCAAAACCCCACACACGTATACCCTTAAGTGCCGCTTTTAGGAAACAGTGTTCTTTTGTAGGTATTACTGATTTGCCTGAAGCAAGCAACATTCCTACAAATTTGTGAAAAAAACTCGCTGCATTCGGCGGGATTCGAACCTGCATAGGAGGGAGGCCTTTAACGCAAGCCAACACTCTACCTACTTGAGGTACGAATGTGTGAAGTTCGACATTCGTAGCTCAAGTAGGTAAAACGTTGGCTTGCGTAAAAAACCTCCTTCCTATGTGGGTTCGAATCCCGCCGAATACCGCGAGTTTTTTCACAATTGGGTCAACTAAATGAACCAAATCTACCAAACCAACTTAATAATTCCTACAAAAATTAAAGGTCGCATTTAAGCTTTAGGGGACAATATAAGCATTCAGATTACTAGGTTTATTTGAGTAATAGGCAAACTCTTTAGATTAAGATGTACGTCAGCTCTGTGTACATACGCGGCCATTCCACAAACGCCTGACTGCCAATAGTGGAGAAGATGCGAGTTCCAGAAAGCAGTTCAGAAGAAGTGGATGCGATCACTGGAACAAGAGTCTCATTTTCCTGATGTTTCGGAATCCGTCGGAAATCCTTAATCATAGATGATGGAAGCATAGTCATAGTCATGCGCAAACTAGGACTATGACTATGCTACCATCATCTATGATTAAGGATTTACGACGGAAACCGAAACGTCAGGAGAATAAAACACTTTTTGCAGTGATTGCATCCTCTTCTTCTAAACGTCTGACTGGTAAAAATTGCTAATGGAATGAATTAAAAATCATTAGAGTAGGTTTGAATTGCGTGCCTCAGTCCCTGATATCTGGGATTATCAACTAAACGGGAAACTTGCTCTAAGTATGGTTAAACTTATGGCTGTCAGTGGGGCTTCGTGACTCAGACAGTTAGAGAATTGGCTGTATTGAAGTCTTGCCCTTGTTCTCGTGGTTTTTAATCCTATCGAAACCACCGATCTTCTCATGATTGACTCAGATAGATTACCGAAATCTGCCAAAACCTCCTTTTAATAAACTTATGCGTGAATATCATGCATTTTTATCGCTGAAATATGTTTGAAGGCTTCGAGCAGTTGCATTTGAAAGCATGAAGCTAAAGAGTTTCGTTCCATATCTAAGAGTACTACAAGCCTAGCATTTTAGCTAAAATAAAATCGTAGAAATCGGCATACCGAAAACAGATGCTCGAATTTTTCGTTCTTATTTTCGCTTGGCCTGTATAGCAGACTTACTGTTGTCAGCATTTCCATTGTTGTATTGGCAAGCAGCTTGAGTGTTCATAGTTTAGCTCCTGCTTCATGGATTTGAATAATCGTCCGAGAGGACTAAACCAAGCCATGTAGCTGGAACTCGCAGGATTGCGAACGCTTTCTAGGACATTTGCCTTTTACCTTCCACATCCACCTGCCAGTTATCTATATGGCCTGGGATTATGGTATGTAACTCCATTGGGTGATTGGTCAACAATCTACTTTGTTATTTTACCTAAGTACGTTTGGTTCATTCGGGTTTGCATTTGGTTCATGTGACTCATAACCAACCTGCGAGGAAAGATGAGCCTTTCAAATCTCAATGCGTGGAGATCCACCACACAAGGACGGGTGATCTCGACATCGGCCAGTCGACTTATCAAGAGGACATCAAATTTGAGACGACATAGTTAAAATTGATTGGGTATGACTGGCTGATGACGGTTAACAAGCCAGAAATGGCTATTCCAGTCTCCCTTTGCTTTGTCGGATTCATTCCATCCTATCCTACTTGTCGCTGTGACTGCCTGCGCGGGCCCTAATGTGAGCTCCAGGGCGAAAGCGGAACTTAATGGTTTTCTTAGCAGATCGGCGATGCCCATATATTTATAGTTAAAAGCTTTGATCGCTTGTGAACGTGCGTATCTAAAATGCGGTAGCAAAAGTAGTACACAACAAACAGACTTTCGTCGAGAGATGAGCGGATTTTGTTTGGCATTTGTTTAGCATTATATGGCACCGCCGCTGATACCCGAAGCCGAACGTGGTCCCACTTGGCTGTCCATTCACTGATACCTTACTTGAATAATAATAGTTTCAAATCACACCAGATGTCCCTTTATTTGTTTGTTCGGTAAAGGTAATCTATCAAGCGCGGGTGCAATACAAAGTTGTTTTGTTTTCTACAAAATATTTTTCAGCATTTTCGGCTTCCAAATTCCTACTTAAATTATAACTTAGACAATGAGTTAAGAGAACAAATCAAATCGCCTTTCAGTCGGCATTAGGGGATGCTTCGTCAGCGCGAAAAACGTAAGCCATTGACATGAACAAACGTTAAAAGATTTATTGAAAAACTTATGGATCCACATAAATGGTAGTTGTTTTCGACGTAAGATCCGTGTCTCAACAGCCGCCTTTAGACATTCGTAGTTTTAACTGGGACGTGAGGAGACGTACGCGTTTTTTTACTTAGGTACTGTATTATACGAAAAGTCATTTACCAAAGCACTGATTATTTACAAAATGTTAGGTAAGGCGAGATTTGTTATCGATAGAGAGAAAGAGAGACATCCGCGTCAGTCTACCAACGGTAAATGTGGAAGGCGGGAGGCTGACTCGGGAAAATACACTTATTGAGCTTACCTTACCACAAATTTAGCCAGCATTAGGAGGGCGTGGCAGATTGTGAATAATTTAATTGACGCAGTTTTGAAAAATTCGCGGCCTCGGTGGGATTCCTACCCACTTCAAAAAAGGACGGTCCGTGAATTTAATCACACTTGGGTCGATTCAACAACTTAGCCCACTGTAAGTATGGAATCCACGTATACTGCTACAGCAAGCTGACTTCCCAGGCAGGTTTTCCTAAGCAAACAATCTAGAATTCACCAAAATGACTACCAAGCACACTTACTTATGGGAAGGGACTGGCAGTTAGCTTGCTGTTTCAGTATTGGTGGATTCCATACCTACGGTGGGCTAAGTGGGTAAATTATCCCAAGCTTGATTAAATGCACAGCTCTCGGTGAACCTCGTATCTCATTTGACAGAACGATGGCTGTACTAAAGGCTCCCCCTCGCTGGCGTGGGTTCGAATCCCACCGAAGTCGCCGACTTTTTTTTACAAATGGAGCAATTGAATTATCCAGCATTGCCAGCGACAATTACGACGATTCCATAGCTTGTGAGGAAGGCGGTTATCGATCTAGGATGAGATTAGTAATGCTTTTCTGTTTCATTTTCCACCACCACGCTCTCTTCCACAAGGGAGTTCGCGACAAAACAGAACATACGTGTCCTTGAGAGGTATTTTCTAGAGTAGGCGGCATGCTAAAATGAGTAAGATTTGGACCATATCGATATCACATGCACACCCACGTCCGCCAAGTTTCACTGGCAGCATTTAGTCTTCCTATTGGAAAGCAAGATTGCAGGCAAAAACCGAGGCCTTATATTGTCCTGCTTTGCACTAGCTACGAGTTTTAGACCCTTTCCTCAATGCAACTCACGTCCAAGCGCCCCCCAACACTAACGCCACCACTAACTATACCACAATACCCATAGCGGTAATTTTGCTCTTCTTTATCGCCACAGCATCATGATCATAATCGCCAAGATAACATCTCTTATTTCTTTTCCTCACCACTTCTTCCATGGTACTACGCGCCACAGGCGCCACAGGCGCCGCAGTCGTCGTCGTCGTCATCGTCATTATCAGCGTCAGTTACCATAATGTAAGTATCAGCATCGCTCTTCTTGTTGAGGCTGCTTTCCAACGTACCACGCTACCCGCAGTCGTCTCTCCGGCTACAGCATAAATCGAGCAACAGGGCCAATGCCAATGTGTGGTCAATTAAAACCCGTCTTCCTGGACACGAAGCTCATTTTTAAGAGACAGGGGGAGGTGGGTGGGGTCTCAGACCTCCCCACCCTAACAGAGACCATACTAAGGTGGGGTCGGCTATCGTCTGCAATGATACGAGCCCCTGTCTGTCCATTCGTTCGCTAAACCGACGTGGGTGTGGGGTGGGGGGAGGGTATCCGCTGTCCCATCCTTGTTCAGCTGCTGACATTCGAGCAGAAACAACTGCAAATGTGGGAAAGAATGTGTCTGAAGGTCCATCGCCTTCCAACGACCGCACCCCGATCGTCATCACCTACAGCCAAATAGTCTCACCAGGTGGGGGATATTAATTATAATAATGACAATACGATGGAGACGGAGGATGGGAAGGGTCAGGCTAGTCTAGTCTGCACCGCTCCCTCCCCTCAGTCCCTCCAATTTGAGGGGGAGGGCCTGACCGCAAAGTAGTTCTTGTCCATTTGATAAGTAAGGGAGTCGAAAAATGCTAGCTGCCAGAGGTCTGGGAAATAGCAGCTGTCGAGACGACATGGGGCGACCACGTAGACCGTTGACTAAATAGTGATGTGGGGAAAGTCCTCGGTTTTCCGGGTTCTTTCGCACACCAAGATATCTGTATTTGTGTGGTTATTCTGGCTTTAAATGCATCAAAAAGTTAATGAGTCATGCTGGCGGCTGCAACTATTCGCCCTGTAAAGACTGAAAGTATATGCGCCGTGCCTCTTAAAACAGCTTCACAGGGGAACAGAAGACACTGCTCGTTTTAGGTTCGTCAGTCCACGGCGTTTCAATCCTACATAGGTCCCTATCGTGTGTACGATCGCACAAATTCTGCTTTGCTAGGATCACAGTCTGCGTTGTCAGCCTTAGCCAAAGATCAGTCCATTTAGCGTCGGTGCAAACCCCAATTAGCAAACAAAATCCGCTTGCACAATGTAACTAAGTTGGCCTTTCGTGTTGGAGTTCCTTTCTGGTACATCAGGTGATGTAGACAAGTCGATAGGGAGATGTCCGAGCAGTGTTTTATTTTGATGTGTTATTAGTTTCATTATAGAAGTAGCTTGCAATATTTAATTCAATAATGCGAAGGCAGATGTCATATTTAATTGACCCAATTGTAAAAAATGGGTGGCCTTGGTGGGATTCGAACTCACACAGCAGGGAAGGCTGTAGGACAGCCAACGCTCTACCACTGAGCTAAAAAGGCACGCCGGATCTTTGAATGTAATCACACTTGGCTCTGCTAAAGCCTTCCCTGCTGTGTGGCTTCGAATACAACCGAGATCACACCTTTCTCACAATTGGTTCAATTTAATTATTCAAATCTGCCAAAAGTACAATGGCTGATGGAGACTTGAAGTTATAAAGTAGCCCAACAAACGGAGAAAGGCTTTTAGGTACTGATGAAGCACTGCTAGGCCCGAGGGGAGCCATTAACACCTTATAACTCTATTCTGACGACAAGATTTGTGTTGATAATATGCAATTTGAAGTTAAACTGATTATAAGGAGTGCAACACATGAATGCAGTGTAGTATCGCCACCGCCTTAAATTATTATGTGCCAAGGGCAGGGATTCGTCGTAGGACCGCCTAATGGTAATAGGAATTGTTCTAATAATGTTATTGGTCTAAAGGCTTCATTTCTTAACTAACACGATTTGTTCTTATAGTTTTCTTGGTTTATAGGCTTTAGTTACTATCCAATAGGAGTTGCTCTACAGATTTCTAAGTCTTTTTGTACTCTCCACAACCTCTTTAACTATGTTTTAGCTCAGTATTACAATAACAAGCGGCCTTAATTCATTTCCTACTATTCACTCATCACATCTTAAACACGCATTGGCTACGCATTAATCAAGCTTTAAACCATTGACCACGAATTCCATAAGATACTTGGTCTGGGAGACTTTTGCCATCTGGTGGCTCTCAGATGAATCCATACTGTGTGAGACTTAATGGCGTACACCAAAAAAGGATACGGTAGTGACATCACAATCTGCAATTTGAAATTGGCAGCGAAGACTGTGGGGGCATAAACGACTCCGAGTAGGTATATTTCCATTAAATCCGAAATAACTGAGGTTTGTACTGAGACATTTCCTTATCCTACTTAAAAAGCCTTACGTACGTTAGCTGCGAAAGATTTCGCAGCATTGCTGAGCATCATGATGGTTGGTACTAACCTTCCGTAAGCTGGTGATTTATGAGCTTCTCGTCCTCGAACCCGATCTAATTAATCTTTTTGTCTCAATAATGCGCCCCTTCAAACGGACTTGGCTGCGATGGTAAACCCACTCATTTAGCCGTATCAAACGACTGCTGTCTTGTCTACGAACTAGTTGGAAAGATAAGTAGGTAAAAGGAAAAGAGAGGGACAATGTCATATACGGAGAGAGAGAGAGAGAGAGGAAGGAAGGAAGGAAGGAAGGGGGTGACTGGTAGTAAATTCACGGGAGGAGGGGGGGGGCAGGGAAAGAAGCCAATGAACGGAGAGGGAACCCTGACCCGTCAGCCATCGTGGTTTCGGTCAGTTTTTGTGTCCAGTTGTAGACCGCACTACACATTGGCCACATTAGCTTCGATAATTTAAGGTCGTTTGAGGGCGAAGGACGGTATACAGACATTGCATGATTTGGTATATTGGCAGCACAAATAATAACTAAAAGCTAAAACATGTGTGCTTTGCTAAACTTGTGCTGCTGTGGGAGGCAGCTGCGGGAATTCGACGCATCAGCAGTCGGTAAGAGTTCTTTATAAGCAACACCCATAACACAAACTAAACTAAACTAAAACTAGATAATTATCTAAAAATAAATAAACGAACTAAAATAAAGTACACTAAACTAAACTGAAATAACTAAAAACCAAATAAACTGCCCGAAGTAAACTATACTTAAGTTAACTAACTAAAAGATAAAATACAAGAAAAACTAAACTTAAATTAATATAACTAAATACCAAACAAATGAGTTAATAACCAAACTTAATAATAAACTACAACCAAATAAGTAGTTAGTTATGTTATAAATTGGGTTGTTGCTTATAAAGAACCCTTACCCGGCCCCAATATCTTTTCTGGTATATAAGCTGTTATTTCCGCGCCGTCGTTTTTTACCTCCTCGGAAATATACGGAACAAAGAACAGCACCGTTTTCGTTGCAAGTTTGAGTTCTTATATTGACTTCGCCCATTTCGATGAAATCACGTACATCACGTGAAAATCTTTTGTCGTCCAGTTGAGTATTATCTACTGTAAGTGTCAGGTTAACGATTGGATCTGGTGAATCCCCGACCAGTCCACACAAAGCAAAGTTCATACGTCCTTTTAGTAGGGTGTATTGTCGTTCGACATGGAAGCTGCCCCATGGAAAGAAGTGAAAAACTGGATGTGCACTGAGTAGGGCTGAGGATGCAGCCCGTATCCTCATCTTCTGCATGCAGTTGTATGAAACTACTGGGGATTTTTTGAAAGCGTACCTTTGTGAACCTGGCTTCTTCAGTTTTAAAGGGGAATCTTTGCAGAACTGGATTAACTGCCTTCATCAAACATTTAATGAGATATTTTTTAAAACTTATTGTTAGAGATTTTATCTGTACTCTTTCAGCAACGTCGACGGGCTACTCAGAGGATCAAATTCAGGAAAATAACCTGATGAACGAGGATTTATGCTTCCAAGAGAATACAAGAGAGGGTGCGACCTACCAGACTCCCATCGACAGGACCTCTCCAGGTGTCTTGTGTGGTAACCGACGTCACGCCAGTCTGGATACTAGTCCTGATGAAGATTCCACCTCCATAAACTCTTTCGATACAGAGCCCACGGATCTGTCAGAAACCCCAGGTAAACGGGCACGCCTTATGTCAGGACACCCAGGCAGGGCAGGGGAGAACGGTAAGAGCAGCCTCTTGGGCGAGGATACACACGGGGATGAGGAGACAGACAGCAGAAGTTCATCCGTCGGTGTCGACTATCCAGCAGCAACAGTGGCAGCAGGTGGTTACGAGGACGGTGGCGAGTGGAATGTAGAGGGAGAAGACAGGCAGAGTGACCGTATGTGTGTCTCCGTGTCCGGACGGAAGACACGCCGTGCCCGAACAGCCTTCACTTACGAACAACTGGTTACTCTGGAGAACAAGTTCAAAAGCACACGCTATCTGTCCGTTTATGAGCGCCTTAATCTGGCCCTTGCACTTAATCTCACAGAGACACAGGTGAAGATCTGGTTCCAGAATCGGCGCACAAAATGGAAGAAGCAGAACCCTGGTAAAGATGTAAATAGTCCTACAGTTGTCAGTCCCCCAATCCTATTTCCGCCACCCCCATCGGCTGCAGCATCAAAAACACAATTAGACACTCTGCCGCCCTATATGGTGCCCTCTGGGACTCGCGGAAGGCTTCCCGGCAGCCATGAGATGAACGCATTTGCCAACACTATTAAGCTAGGCGTACTGGAGAAGACGGGTGGATTTTGTCCCGCTACATCAACACAAACCCCAATTACACAAACCAGCAATTTTGAGCCCACCACCTCCTCCTCACAGGGAGATGCAACAGAACAGGCTGTTGGCCAGATGGGAAGCACGCAGAATTTCCATGCCTCTCTCCGCGACCACTACGCCAAACTGTTTGATGTGGTGAACGTTTCAGGAGGTCCTTTTAGTTTTGTGACTGCAGCTCCTAGCGATGTGCTTCAGTCCAAGCCTACAGGTGCCCCAACGAAGCAGACTACTGAGACGAATGGCAAGAGCGAATGGTCACTCAAAGAGAGGGAAGAGGATGCGAATGAGGAAGTGGAGAAACACAGAAGTGCCGGACAAAAGTGGGGTCTGAACATGCACGAACAGACCTCCCTGCTTCTGCGAGCCGCCTCGTTTGCCGCATCTGCCATCGCATCAGTCAGAGGCACCAATACCCTGCCCCCGGAGTTGGAGTCACACAGCCTTTATTATGCCGCTCACCCGCCAGTTGATTCGCCTCCTTCCAGGCTGAGTCCCCCCGCACCGAATAGGAGTGAACCGCTTCCCCTGCTCCATACCACCACCGCCGGCTGGAATGATTTGCACCTCCACTTGACCTCCAGACGGTCGGAGATCAATGACCCAAGGATGGGCAAGACTTCCGTGCCGGCTACCAGTGCTACAAAATCCAGCAGTGCTTCGGAGATGATAGGCGTGTCTCGGCGTACTCCTTTCACGCCTTGGAGTTCAACCATCCTGAACTCGATCTCTGATCAATCTAAGGTGAAGCTTTTGGAGCATTTTTCGGCCTCCCCTGAGCTAGTCACGCAGTCCTCCATTCTCCCATTTCCGCCACCCCCACAAACACTTTTCAACTGGAGTGCATAACAAATTGAACAGAACAGAATTAATAGAGGGCGGAAACTTTGGCTACCTGCTCATTTGTACATTTCATGTATGCTTTATGGGTTGCCCAATCAAAACTACCAGAATTTTTTAAAACAAAAACGTGACCTGATTTGTTAAAATAAACCCGAGGGAAATTGATAACAACCGAGATAACCTCGCGAGTGGATGTTGATACAATTAGGAAAATTAGCTTGGGTTCGTCTAAAACCTACTCCCAGAGCTGCCAACAACCAGTTCAAGCAGTTTTATGAACGAATTGACTGAAAGGTGACCTTTAGCATGATTTAGAGCGATAAGGCGTCCCAGGAAAACACGAATTATGCGAATTTACGACACAGTCCTCACAATAAGTTTAAAGCGTCGATTCGCGTATGGTGTTTGTCACAACTGCAATAAAGTTTCCATGGGTTGTC
Source organism: Ligula intestinalis (assembly GCA_036362985.1). NCBI lineage: Eukaryota > Metazoa > Platyhelminthes > Cestoda > Diphyllobothriidea > Diphyllobothriidae > Ligula > Ligula intestinalis. The sequence continues at coordinate 29,782,566 of JAYGXS010000001.1, forward strand.
ACCTAAAATATAAGATCAGATGAATATGTTGCTCACTATGTCGCCAAAAGTTCGACTGTCCTTTTTGACGCGGTCCACCGTGGGCTCCACGGCAGGGTGGTGTAGGCACGGTGACTTGCAAGTGGATTATAGTTAGAGAAAACTCGCGCTGCAGCTACTTCACCAACAAACTGATTTCGGCTTTTTAATTTCCGTAGAAATTCATTTCTGTTCTTGGTATAGATTATTAGTATATTCAATGTTTAAAGATCTAGACTGAAATGTGATGTATATATTTGGGTCGGACTCCATCAGCCACTGCGGGATAACAACATAATATACACACATGCAGCCAACGGGCAGACAGTAGTGTAAATTGATGTTTTAATATACCATACTGAGAGCACAGGTACTAGCTAAAAGCCCAAATCTTCCAGCATTAAGACTTGGTTGATGAATAATTCTAACTCAAGACTGATTTAGAAGCCACTGGCAGAAAACTTAAGTAAATCTAGAGTACATAGAATTATCTGCTAATTAAGCTTCACAGTTAGGTAAAACGACACGCTGCGAACATTTTAGAGAGTATCTGCGGGAGATTTGGATAACAGCTGCCTTCAGCTTTGTACGCAAATTGTAATATAGATGGTGAAAAATGGGTAATTTCGGAATTACTAAGGAACAATTCTGTTAGGTTACAGAAAGTTTTAATTGATACCGCAGTACTTACAATTAAAAAAAGGCAGATACAGAAATGCGGCTCCTCTTGACCCTTGCTCTTCGACATTACTACTGAGATTGTTTTCGGTAGGCATGTTGGACCCCGTGAACAATCGATACGCAGAAAACCCCAGCACGACCGTGTGGAGGCAATGGCTGCGGACCTAGAGGTTGCGATGAGTGAGGGATTGCAGTGAAAAAGGGGAGGGTAAGTTCGGGGATCAGGTTGTAGGCTGTTGGCGGTTCGTTCCGGTTTTATGGTTAGGTTCCGCATCTAGGTGATGAGGGTTAGCGGTAGGGTTTAGGTAAGAGCTACTCCATTTTACCGAACTATTGAGACAGATTACCCTTGAAATTAGGCCGCCATTTGTTTAATCTCTATTCGCATGCAAATTGTCCTATACATACATTAGTTGGCACAGTATGTACACTAGAAACTGATTTTTACTCCTTTTTGTTTATTTGAACTACAAAACCAGGTCATCACCGAAAGACACTAACGCCGATTTGAAGGAAGTCCAATATGACCTACATTTTGCGACATAATTAAGGATATTTCTCTACTGTGTCGACAACTGCAGTCTTTGACCCTTACGAATTGCGTGTGATTCCCGGCTTGCGCAGTTTCTGCGCCTCATTTTATTCGTTGTGAATGAGGGAATTTTTTGCTGAAAATTTTGGAATGCCATTTTCAAAATAAAGCGTATCTTTCTTTTAAGAATGTTTAAATTGACAGTTGAATAACCGCTGTCACCTGGGCTGTTGTAAGATATTTATCCAGTGTGGTGCAAGTATGGAATCGACGCCTTTTGAAGTTACAGAAGAACACTGGAGCAGTGCTATCGCAGATAAGAAGGACGCCGTGACACTTTACGCGGCCCAAATCAAAGATAGCCGGCTGTTGCTTTGTGCCACAATTGCCACGACATTCCGTATTTAAAATTGTGCGCTGCTTATTGAGTGAACTAGCCTATATAAACACCATACTGAATATAAACGACTTCCTTAATTTTACCCCTTTATTTTTCTACTAGTTGCTATTTTTTCCATGCTGCAAGCCTTCCCTATTGACCACTCTTCCTGTATTACATTACCTGCTAGTTTAGGTTTTTTCAGTGGAGCCATGTTGTAAAGCCACCGCCCCCACCTCCGTTTCCTTTTCAGTCGAGGTTTTTATTCCGAATAGTGCTGCTGACGAACATAATGAGCCGATAGCAATTTCAGTTTGACAGGTGACAGAAAAGATGGCAAAGACGGACAAGTAACGAATACTGCTTTCATAAGGAATTTCGAAGTAAAGCTTTGTGTTGGAGGCCACACTGTTGACACGTCTGACCAAATAACCGTGCCTGCTGATGTCTTTTGTCGCCCATACACAGTAATAGTCACAAGGCTCCTGATAACAGTTCAGTAACCTCAATTTAATCGTATTTTTCCTCGTTCCATCATCGTGATGGGTGGTAATAATTTCCCAGGAATACGATGACACAGTTGGTTTCGACGGACGTCCCGTTGGACTTCGCATTTGCGCAAATGCCTGTAGTAATTAAAAAATGGCTTGGTTACGCAAAAGAAAAAAACAAGTAACTTGATGCATAGGCCAATTTCTGACTATAATTGTTCTTTTCACTGTGATCCTATATTAAATTCACTGTCATCAGTTCACCCGCATAGCTTCTTTTTAGGTGTTTTGAATTAAGTCAGCAGAAAATTCCATTTTTCCCGATATTCAGACTGTGGCTATGGGCGCATTTGGCTGCCACGGCATTCCTTTCCTCCCGTGGCACTGCTGCCCGTGGAAGGTCGAGTAAACAGCACGCTGAAATGGGTATGAAATAACAATTACCAGGTCGCCATGCGCAAAACCCACTGGCTGTCAGGAGAGCGTTGTTTGTGTGTGCGTGGGTGGGTGTATATTTATGGCCTTTGTGTATGTACTTAGCCCGCAGAAATCTTCCTCAACACCCTCTTATGGACAGGCACAGACATGTGTCAGGAGTGCGCTGTACCGCGATGATCCGACAGACGCAACCGCTCTACGGTAGATCAGTGTGAGTGGATACGACGGCTGCCGGTGGGCAGCGCGTACGAAGCCGCTTCTGATGCTTCCACAGTCTTCAGTGGCTCGGTCAGGCTGCACACCGACCGACTGATTGACTGACACAATACTATCCATCCATCTACCACCACGGGTCAGGACTTGGCGGAGAAGAGTGACCAAAAGAACGCATTACTCACGAGACCTATCAGCCAGGGCGTTAACGACGGCGCATGAAGGCTTAGAGGGGCTGTCAGGATGCCGAACAATATCATATACACATCCTCACTGCCGTCACTGTCAATAAAGTTGCGTTGCGAAAGAGGAACATTTTCGCCTTCCCCTGGGGGGTTAAATCACTGCCCTAATTGAAATTAGGCCACTGGTGAAAGAAGCGCATGATTATCATTCCCCGCCGAGGGGTAGGGGTGGGAGGGAGTCAAGGCTTCCGGTGGGAAGGAGCATGGAAAGAGAGGGGTGACAATAAGCAGAACAGTGCATTTCATTTGCTCAAATACACATTGTTACTGTCTCCTTTGTGAGTAGAGCCTTTATATGTGTGAAGAGCCTTGACTTCTTCGACCGGATGAAAACTGTGCCTAGTATGACGTACCACCTATGCATTTAAGAACATAACAACTGACTAGAACACGTAGTTTTTGGACGGAAAGTGATATTCCAGTGGGTTTAGTGTACTGGGACCAGTAAAACATACTGTCAGGTTACTTTAAACACGCGGGTTTAATCGCTAGGTCATTGTGTACCTATGGCTGTTAACGCCTACCCCGTAATCAATTATACTTGCCATCTGGTGCGCTAATTGCTTGATGGCCGGTATGCAGGTCGTTATTTGCTGGGAGTTAATCACCCGTGTCGAAAGTTGGTGTGGTGATTACTCGACCACCTGGCGCACTGACAAAGTCATTGGAAAATATGTTCGCCTGCGCGTACTCTGAGTGGCTGATCGGTTGGACTAAACAAAATCTCAACACCGAATATGGGTGGAATATGTCAGTGTACTTGTTTATACATTGGGGCCCCTAGACCATGGTTAGAGTACCTCGCGACTCACGCGCTTACCACCTCTCGCGAGAATTTCGGCCTCGTCGAACTTGAATGCGTAGTCGGGTCTCTTCATTGAATAATGTTTGCAGAATGTGTATTAGCAATAAGATGAATTATCTTTTATAAATTTGTTTTTAATCTAATGCACAACAAAAAATCCGAGTTCCTTTATGCCTAGGCGAAAATTCAGGGAACCTTTCTACATATGTGACTACTTTTATTAGTATTTGTCAGCCTCCTAGATTTGGGGGCTGTAAACTATGACTCAAGTAACTTGCGGCACGCGCAATTATTCCACTTGGGTGTGTTTGAATCTGTGAATCTTTGCAACCATCACAGGTAGCTCCATCCGAGAAGCTGCCAGTACTAATGCAGTAAATATATTGTCCATGGTGAATTAATGTCTAGGAGGAACCCGTTTTTTTCCTCGTAAAATGCACGGACAAAACAATCTTGATTTAACCTAATTTCTAGGACACTGCCTGAATTAACTAAAATGTGAAACGTAAATCAATAAACAGAGCTAGTTTGTTAACGCTGGCAATAGGAAACAGGGAACTCGTCCAGGCGGAAAAACTTGGCTTGCTAAATGGAGCCGATTTCGCAGCGAGTGCCCTACGGGCAATATGATACCCAGCTTAGCAAATCATACTAGCATTAACAATCTACACAGATTCAGTTGAATGTTTAACTGTCTTATTATAAAGCAAACACGATGACGTGCGGATTTCATCAGTAGCAATTATTGGCAACTTACCTTTATTACGGATTATATCATGTTCATTGTTTCTGTGAAAAATTACGGTGTTTACTTGGATTTCACTAGTCCATTTGGATCCTTCAGGTGTGAACATCATATATGGCTCAAAGCCTTATAAGTACGGGTGAAAACGCAGTCCACGTCTTTAAATTTAATTGATTATTGCCTAGCTTCTTTGAACCAACCTCAGTTTCTAGAAGTTTGACTCAAGTTGCAAAGGATGCAAAAGGAATTTTCTAATCCCAATGGAGCAGGATGTTCGATCTTAAATAAAGATTGAAAAACAACGAAAACAAAGATAAGTTTCGAATGGTATGACCATCCTCTTTGGTGATAAAATTAACGCGAGATTAACTTTTTTCAGATAAATAATTCAGTCTTGTCCCCGGGTCCAAGCGGGGGAAGGAGGGAAGGGTGCGGCAGGTACTGCGCAAGTCTGCAATCACTGCGAACTAATTCACGCGGAATTCACCCTACGGCGCCCACCATGCTTGTCATTATTTATTTTTCTACTAGTAATTGCTCGTAATTTAAGAGACTGCCAGCAGAAACTGAACAGACGAGAAAAGGAAGAATTAATGGATCGCTGACAGTTGGGGTTCAAGACAACAAAACATACACCGGAAACAGGTTTGGCTTTGGGAGTGGAAGTTTACTTGTTTGGACTTTCGGACTCTCCCGCAGATCTTGAATGCAAAGCGTCATGGTACACGACTTGAGAAAGTAGTGGTGTTTTTTATGTTGCGAGCTCTCGGACATAGCAAAGCTCGCCAATGTCCATCTGCTGTAGTGGGCAAGTGTCAGAATTTATGAGGTGGTAGACTTAATCCACGATCTGTTCTCAAATTTTTTCAGACAATGGAGTACAAAAAGAGCCTAATGAAGTATTGCAAATACGGCAACTTCAAGTATCATATTTACCACAACATTAAATTCTGAAGAAGAGAGCAATTTTCGCCAGCAAACAGGAAAGCAGTGAAAATCTTTAAAGTTTCTTCATGATCCCGCATGAACTTTGTTACAATTATGCGTTCTCCTCTGAATTTATTATGAAAGACCATAACGGGAAAATTTTGGTTCACTTTCTTCTGTTTTCGCCATTAAGTGGCCTTTCAGCGTGAAAAAATTCTGCACATGGTTCCAGTTACCTATCCTCGATTCCTAGCTCATTACATAGAAGTATGAGTACTCCATGTACTTTAAAAGCCACTAGGGTGGGGGTGGCGGAGGGCACAACCAGTAGTAACTGCCCCCACCGTCGCCGTTTACCTCAGGCATCAAGGCAAGCCATTACTGGCACGTACTACGTCTTCCGCTGTGGGCAGTGATTTATTTTATCACAAGCTGACCTCCTCCTCATCATGCGAATTTTGCGCTAAAACAGCGGCATCATTATCGGCCTCTTTCATGTCCACTTTGTTGCGTTGTGCCCACGCTGGGAGCCCTCCTCTTTCAAGCCAAAACGGACCTGTAAAACCACCTGCGAAGTAATCGCTTTCAGGACGGACGGATGGCAATTGTAAATTTTTCTGTGACCTTTCGCCTCTGCGAAATCCTTCCACCCACCCAGTCCCTCCCTCCTGAGGAGTATTTTTCTCCGGCAATTGGGAGGGGTCGGGGGCGTTTAATAGGAGGCAGACCATGACACCCAACAAACGTTACTGTCCGAGCCTTTGTCGGCATTTGGTAATTAAAAGCCATCGAATGGACTACGCACTGCGTAATGAGCGCAAACGGTGTTAAGGGAGAGAGAGCGTATGGGGGGCACTTTCATTAAACTCTCTTTTGCGCGGTTGGAAGTATTACATGAATGAAAAACTATATTTTTTCACGACCGGCGGCCGTTCTGTAGGGTGCAGGAAGAGATGCACTTTGCGACTATAAAATGCCAATGTTGGTTGTAGGTAGTTCATGCGCTGGGCTGCATATTGTACATAATAGGTTGGGAGAAGGAGAGGAAAGATATGTGCTGATAGTAAAGTAGTCCATGGTAATTTGGCGAATTGATCCCATTTTTATAGTTGTTCGCTATTCGGTTGCAGTTGCTCCGCAGTAACTTTCTCCATGATTACCATGACCACCAAAAAGCACTGAAGAGTGACAGTACGCGGCTTGTATTTAAAATGTTTTTAGGTAGTCAGTTCCAGAGTACCTTAAGTTACCTCCATTTGCTAACTTCAGTACATTATAAGAATACCAATTATGAATTGTGAAGTCTAAGGAGGCAAAGTGACGATGATACGGCAAAACAGCGTAGCTTCAAGAAACTTGGGATATAATTTCGGCTGGATGACAGAATTTGTAACTGCTAACTGGTGGTAAGTGGCCTTTATGTGATTTAGGATCTTAGGAGCAGTGAGAAGAGATTGGATGACGTTTAAAAAACGCTAGAACTGTCTTTGGAGGTCTTATTTGCAGTCTGCTTATAAAAATAAACTATTGTTATATTTTTCAGTGGCCGACTTACCCTTTTTTCGTTAAATTTCGCCAATATAAGATCAATTTCCCATCAATAGGTATCAGTTGCTCGAGCAGCAGGAGTTCATATTAATGGATTTGATTATATTCAACTCATTAAAACAATTAAATTGGCTTAAATTTAATATCCTTTGCTCACTTTAAGCACAATTAAATATTCATTTACACTCGTTAACCAAGACTTAAATGTTTAACCACCAATCCTCTAAGACAGTTGGGCGGAGGAAATAGATATTTAGGCGGCCATCCAGGACAGTTCTGCCAGAAAAACTGAAAGTTGTCTGAATGTAACTATCTATTTTTGGTGCTGAAGTTCCACAAAACTTATTTATTTAGCGATGTCTTTTCTGGCCAAACCTCAAATCCTTTTAGGAAGTGGATTTAAGAGAACTCTATCACAGAAACTTGTCGCACGCAAGTCAAGTTTGACACAGATACCGACAGATCGGTGAGCGGAGCTGACTAGAACAAAACTGAAAATTCGACTTGTAGTTGGTGGGTAAATCGAGTGTATTCGGGGCTAGATAACTAAAAAGAATTTCGGAGCGGCCGAACCGGCAGTCAGAAAGAGCCAACTGTAGCGATTATACAGGAATCTACGGCAGGAAGTCTAGATCTGAATTCCATAACAACACGGATAGTTCGGATTTTCTCCCAGCATTTAAACCAAATCACCAAACCCATTTGCAAATGATTTTGACTATCCGCTATCACGGTGACATTAATGAACACCTCGATGGTAGTTTCGGAACTGGGGTCTTTTCGACCTGGGCTTAGGGTCCGCTTGAGTGCCAACAACATAAGTGAGCATTATGCCCTACCTTCCTTCTGTTATCTACAGTACGATCGGTCTTTGGTAAAAAATGCCAACATTTGCGAAAGGTCGATACTCACTCGCAAACTGGCATCAAGTATGGTTGTAATACTGATAAGCATGAAGCCTTATCTCAAGTCACTTCAGTCACGACAGGATATCGGCTTTTAAGCGAACTCTATGTTGACCGCTTAAAAGGTATATTCTTTACAAAAATTACTCAAGTATTATTCCTTCAACTCATTGATTTACTCTACCCTTATAAGTTCAAATATATTTTGCAAAAAGCGTGCACAAAAATATTTGTTCTTCTACTCGCTTGCCAGTGAATTACGCTCTCTCTAAATTTTATCCTTAAAGGAAGGGTTTCTTTCGATTTAAAATTTTTTATCAACAGCCGAATAATTTCTTAACCTATCGACCGTCACACCTGAACTCAAGATCCCGAAACTGCAGGCTGTGTACATTCTGTCTAAGGATAGGTAAGTTTTTTCCTTACGGTTTGAGGAACATTTCACATATTTCCATAACATTTTTGAAAGATTTGCATTATGCCGTACACATTAAAGGCAACACAAATAAAGTGACGGATACGATGTATTATAAATTAAATTTTAACAGTCTCAAAAATATTATAATTAGACATTTTTTAAACCCAAATATATATTCCCGTTAGAAATGAATTTGAAGAAGGCATAATTTTATACCAAACGAGTACCAAAACGCATATTTTTCGTGCATGTTTACTACAAAATACATTTGGTTTCATAGGTGCAGGGAATATCAATATGTTAGAAGCATATTACTTAAGTAAATAGTTTAACAGAATACACGTTTTTAAGTGGTAAGAGGAATCTCGCTAAAAAGCCGGCGTCATGACTGAAATGACTTGACATTTGGCTGCACAATAGTAACTTTTATAACCCTACTTAATGCCGGTGCGCGAGTGAGTATCAGTCTTTCGCAAATTTTTGCCTTTTGCATGAAATACCATACAGTCCTTTGTGTCCGAACTGTGGCGGACGTAACATGTCCACTTTTTTATCAGGCTGGACTGTTCACCTTTCCGTTCCGAAAACCATTCAGGCAGTTCCCACGCAATGCAGAATTCAAGCGTTTGTGCAAATACAACCAAATTTTTGCGTACTGGAGCATAATGAAGATGGACGATACCTTAGCATAATGTACCTTAATGATTTGCGTAAAATCTTAAGACAGTTTCTTGTGTTCTTACCAGCTTAACCTGACGAATTATGAGTTGAATAGTCCTCGAAGCTGGTTTTGGATAACAGAAACGAGGCAGACCACAATGACCGCTTATTTCTTTATTAGTCATACGTGCCCCAAGCGAATGCCCGAGAAGACCCCAGATTCAAACACACCTCCCAGCTGATACACCAGGTCACCGGTCTACGGTTCCCTGTTGACTGTGATAAAGAGTTTTCAATATTATTTGTTAAAGGAGTCTGCCGATCTCGTATGAATGTTGGAAGGAGATCCAAAATATTCATTGTTTTCTGTATGTACTGCATTTTCATGGGGTTATTGGCTCTCCAATTTCTCTTCCTCTGTATATTCTCCTTCGATAGGCACATGGTTGATTTGCGCAATATCAGTGAACATATTTTTTATAATTGAGAATTCATGTTGGTAAACATATGTTTTCGGCGATTCATCAGCGGGCCAGTACAATGCAAGGACAGAAATGGTCAATCCTTGCATTGTACTGGCACGCTGATGAATTGCCGAAAACATATGTTTGCCAACATGATTTCTCAATTGTAAAATGGAAATATTTGCGGAATATTTTTTATAATACAATTTTACTTTGTGGGTAAACTGCTTGGCAAGGTTTTAGAAACCTTTTTATTTCTTTCAAGAGTGATCTCTTTGACGGCTGTACTATATGCTCCTATTTTTGCTTAATGGTCAAAGTCACTTTCCTCTTAATCTTTTTGCTAAAATAGCTAGCAGTTATCAGTTCATGGACTTTAGATGTATGCCTAGTTTCCCGTAATTGTTAAGAACGCGGACTTTAATACTTCAGGTCAATTTGTTTAGCTTCCAAATATATTTTTACGCCACTTTAAGTATATTATACTGCTAATACTTTTTAAAGTCTTAATATCTGATCAAATCTAGTCGTGACTGCGGGACATACGTCTGTTATTTTCTGTTTTTGGGGTCTTCCAAAGCAATTGCTTAGGAGCAGCAATTTCCTTTTAATCGAAACCAATCTCGGGAGTTTTAATAGTGAGTATATTCAGACATCCCGATTGACTCCAACCCCTAAGACACGGTTGACTTCTGAGAGCATTACTTGAAAGCATACTTTCCTGTTAAAGTCAAAATTATAAAAACTTGTTGCGCTATAAGTTGCGGTAATTGAAATATGGCTCCTTTAATGAAGGCCAAAAATCTGTTAAAAAATTGATTCTGCAATCAGGTCAAACGAAAACATTTTTAGAACGTAGTTTAAAATATTATAGACCTCATTAGTAATTTAGCTAGAGCTTAAAGATCTGCACGACATCCCATGGGCAAATTAATCAATATTTCATAATAACCTCTTGTCACTCCTTCCGTACTATGCATGAATGGATGTATGAGTGAGTACCAGGCCCTATCTGGTAAGTTTTCCTAACTAGTATACACTCGTGAAGGCCGAAACCTGTGCCGCTAATGAACAATCAGCTTTAGTTCATAAGAAACGCTTAAAAAACTAACACCATTTTCCATCATACTAGGAAAGTCCTCATATAGGTTCCTCCGTTATAAAGGAATAATTAGTTGGACAAAACTATAAACAAACTATTCGGATTTATTGATATCGTAATATTCATTTTCAATTTGCTCCATGATGGAGATGAATGATTTGTCCTGAACCGAACTCGGCCTATTTATCGGCTGCATATAATGCTAACTTTTTACGCTTGAAGTCACAAATAGTATGCAAAATAGCATGCAAATTTTCTTTAGCACTCTGACATCACGTGTGCTAGACGAAATTCCGAAGCCGTGCTTCGCCAGTTTGATACCCCCGATTCAAGCAGGCACGAGTACTTCCGCTTTTCAACGGGCTTCCTGGAGTTTCTATTGTACTGTCTGAGATTTGCCACGGTCTCACTCTGCAGCCTTCAGTAAGGAGTCCTTATGAGTAACACCACAGTAACATGAATCACCAGGCTTGTGTAATACGGGACCGAAGTTAAGTGGGGTTATATGGGTGTGGCGTACCAGAGGAACGAATAAATAATTAAAAAAAGAACATGTAAAGGAATTAAATAATAGGAACAGTTATTTAAATAACCTAATGGTTGGCAACAAAATCCATGCCGTACTTAAAATGACAAGGACAATCAATAAAAAAAACAAGAACTGGACAACCAGTACCCACGCATTAAAACTTAACTAAAATAATTAAACTACACTTACACTTACACTAAACTAAAGTAAACTATCTACAATAAGCGGAAATAAACAAACTTAACCAATAAAACTAAATAATAAACAAAAACTAGGCTGGAAAGTCGGCATCCAAAGAAAAATAATTCGTCAGAAGAAGTTCTTTGGGAAAAATGTTGTTTACTGGGTGAATTTTTTACACCGGCTCACCAGGTCATCATCAGACAGATAGGAAGTGTACGAAACAGTTAATTCACAGTGATAGCTAATGGGGGTTAATATAGTGAATCGGCGAAGTTGTCTCCCGCATGTGATTATGCGGTTAGTGGGGAAGGAAATAGTTGTCACCGCAGATGAAATAATCGGATCCTTTGATGTCGTCTCTATCTTCACGTCGATACCATTGGGTTTGGCAAGACAATGCACAGAAGAACTACAACAATCATACGATTTAGAATTTTCTGTATCTACCCTGCTTGAACTCTTTGATCTCTGCCTGGAAACGAATTTTTCGTTCGCACAACAACACTACCAACTGATTAAAGGAGCCCCGATGGGATCAGCCATTTCAGGCTTCTTAGCTGAAGTAACCATGCAAAAATTAGAAGCAAAGGTCCTAAGACAAGTTAACCCCAAGTTGTGGGTACGATATGTTGATGACCCGTTTGTCATCGTTAAAAGGGACCAGCTCGAAACACTGCACCACACTATTAACTCAATGGTGCCAGGCATCACGTTCACTCAAGAAAAAGAAGTTGCCACTAAACTGCCATTCCTCGACGTTCTCATAGAGCGGAACACTGATGGAACTTTCCAAACATCAGTCTACCGCAAAAAGTGCACGCAGATGTCATCCTGCACTACGATAGCAACCACCCTGTTGCCCACAAATGGAGTGCCATTAACACCCTGATCAATCGAGCAAGAACACACTGTTTTAGCCCCGAACTCTACGAAGCCGAACTTAATCACCTGTTCAAACTGTTTTCAAAAAATGGCTACCCCAGGAAGTTCATGCGTCAATGCATGAGATGGCAACAGTTGAAACAGAAAGAAAAGGAACTAGGTTGTTCCGCTCAGACACCCAATCCATGAACTTGGCGAACGCTTCCCTATATTAAGAACGTATCTGAACTGGTTGAAAGACACCTAAGGAAGCACCGAATCCAAGAAGCGTACAAACCGACCAAATACTCTGCGAAATCAGCTTGTACACCCTAAGAACAGGGTTAACTACTTGGACAGAAAAAGAAGTAATTTACAAGATCCACTGTAGCGGCTGCAATGCGGTTTATTGCAGACAGACAGGAAGATCAGCCTCTACCCACTTACGTGAATATCAAAGAGCGGTAAAAGGGTATTATCGCTTGTCTGAAGTCGCCATGCACATACTTTAAACTGGACATCAGTTTGCGTGGGACAAAACTCGCATTGTTGGCTCTTGTACATACAAGAAAGGCCGTGAATTCTTAGAAGCCATCAACTCCGACGAATTGTGCATCAACAGACACGTCGAATTGGATGCGGTGTACACCAACCTCAGAGACGCATGGAAGAGACGGCAGCCTACGCGGACTGGAGGAAGCCAAAACCAACCACCACCAACCGCACAATTAGATGCCGTCGACAATTAGTCCCCAACCGACCGCATAATTACATGCAGGTGACAACTATTACCTTCCCCACTAACCGCATAATCACATGCGGATGACAAATACCCCGATTCACTACATTAACCCCCATTAGCCATCATTGTGAATTAACTGTTTCGTACACTTCTTATCTGTCTGGTGACGACCTGGTGAGCCAGTGTCGAAAATTCACCCAGTAAACAACATTTTTCCCAAAGGACTTCTTCTAACGAAAATACTAGACTATTATTGGGAGGTTTGGCAGATTTGCTCAATTGAAGTTGACTCAATTGTGAAAAAACTCGAGGCAACCGGTGGAATTTGAACCCAAGTGTGATTAAATTCATGGCGCGAGGTGAGGCATTTGTAGATTAGCGGTTAGGGCGTTAGCTTCCAGTTAAGGCCTTCTCTAATACGCGGGTTCAAATGCCTCGAGATTTTTCACAATTGGGTCAACTCAAAAAATAGAGTAAATGAACGAAGGTAAACTAAACTCTTTTAAATAAGCTGAAAAATAAACTAAAACTGCACTAAACAAATTATTTCTATATCGTAAACTATGCTGTTACTTATAGGGAATCCCTACACAGCCTTCTTATTTCCTCAGGAATCAGTGTACGTACCACTTAGGTGGGAAGCTTGTCTTTGTTGCAAACCAATACCTGAATTGGAGACCAGGGAATTCGCGGCCGACGCAGACTGGCTGCTCGGTTTTATAAGCTACTGTGTCCAATCCGATCACCAGTTGACCAAGAGCCTCGAGTAGAGGTGAAGAGGAAAGTGAGGCCAAGGCTGGAGAATCGAGCCCTCGACAATTCAAAGAATTAATCGCTTTCCTAAATCTGATGCAGCAAATGTCGTCGATTCGACGGTTTCCAAGCGACGGGATAGTTTAGTCCTCGTGACGAGTACGTCAAAGTGAATGACTGTCAAGTTTCAATGGCTTCTTTTGGAAGTGGCCTTTATGGCCCTTTTACGAATGGGAGACCTGAACCATCCTCGTGGAACCTTGATAAATTCGGTAGGGAGCAGTCATAATATGTGACACGCGTAAGCACACCAGTTGCCTTTGTCAGTTCTTGAGCCTGCACCCACTCCCGGTCCTCCTGACCCGGTCATACGGTTAGGACAAGGCGGGTGAGGTAGATGCTGCAGAATGCTGCCTTGCTATAAGCAAGAAAATCGTCGCTGTGGGGCATGCGGTGGCCGCCGTTGCATGTGGCGGTCGAACAGTACCAGGTGGATGTACCTCAACGCCTGAGCAATTAGAACTTAAACCGGAATCAACTAGTCACCGAGAACCTTTACGTAAAGCGTTTTATCACATGAGCTATGAGTTCATGATGACGGTAAACCTTAGACTCAAAGACGGAATGAGAATAATAATTTGTCTTCCAGGTAGATAGTATTGCTGGCAAAGAAAATAGACACTGGAATGGCAGGTTCTGGCTCATAAGTCGTCGTTAACCAGTCATACCCAGCCCCAGGGGGGTGCACTACCCGAAGTTCAATCTCGAGACCTTCTCGATCAGAGTCTACCGCTCTAAGCATTGGGCTTCGAGCTCGCTGTCTCGCTGGTTTAGGTCGAAAGATGTTTACATTTGTTGATGAGCTTTCACGGACCGCTGCCGAAACTCACTTGTCCCGCTCTGCCTTGAGTCATCATCAATGAGTGCCAGTATCTCCCAATCTAAACCAACAAGACAATGAATTTTCGGCTCAATGATAAGAGCGTTAGACTCTGAGTGAATAGGTTGCGAGTTCGAGCCTCGGGTGGTGCACCACTTGGCGCTAGGTGTGACTGGCTGACGTCTACTAATAAGCAAGAAATGGCTAATCTAACCGCATTTTCTTTGCCAGGCAGGGGGGGGGGGCAAATGAATTCCGTCAGCAGTGAATAAATACTCATCAACGAGACTTTCTTTTGCTATCAGAACAAAGAACTATTCATTGGAGCAACACCGGAGCAAGTATCGCAGTAATCTGCATGTCCAGATGAAAATATTTTCCCGTCTATTTATCCTTCTAGACTCAATAAGAGACAACAGATCTAAGTGTGCTTTAACGAGTGCTATATCCAGTTGGTGACGGCAATAGAGGTCAGGAAATAAATCTCATTTGGACTCTAATGCGGGTCTTTCCCCCATCCACAGGCCTCTCAACGTCGTTATCAGCCCGAGGGGGTGCAAGTCGGCTACTCGGGCGGATTATACTGCGGAATTTAAGGCTTGGTCGCCGAGTAGAACAAAATTTGTAGACCACCTTGACACCATTGGGGGATAATAGGCAATCTAATTGACACATGCGCACGCATACACATACCACGCTACGTAACTGGGTCATTGCAACAAGATAAACGGCATCCGCTGTAATTACCCATTCAGCCTAGAAGAAAGGCAAGTCTTCTGATGTTACTGGGCTATTGCTTACTTTAAAGCTGCATCTGCATCCGCCATCTAGGTATTAGCCGGAAGGGCTTACCGCGAACAAACTGTAACAAATTGAGTCGTACACCCCCGGGGCACATGGCGTGCCAACGGCGTGTGTGCATGACTTGCTGAGGCTGTAAATCAGACGGCATTCTCGCGTTCACCGCCCCCCCCCCCTCAACGGTAGTCTGACAGTTGGTTACCTGCACAGATGGCTTTTTGGCAGATTCTCGGTCTACCGTCGTCGCAGGAATGAACCATATGATTTTCCTGTGTACAAACACACAGCCCTCCTCGTCGTCATCTTCGTATTCTTCTGGTGCATCCAGGTGGACAAAAAGACCGCATAACGAGTGTTGCAATATTGTAGGGCGAGGGGAGGAGAGCGGGCGTCAGGGTGGGAGGATACCCACGATCCACGTGTGTTGCTGTGGCCCATCTGCCTTGGACGAAAGGTTGGCGTTGGGGGGGGGGGGGGGGGGGGGGGGGGGGGGGGGGGAGGGGTTCAAAGTAAATGATGGGGCTTACTATCTCCGATATTCCATATAACTTCATTGGTTTTGGCTAAATGTGGGAAACCGAATTCGATAACGATGGTATGTTTGGCTTCACTCATAAAATGGGAGGTAAGGATGCTTGCGGTGCGGGCTTGGTGGTAATCGAGTCTTTAGGGGTGAGGTAAACGTTACTGACAGCTGCTTTCAGGAAGAACAAAGATCTAAAATAATTACATGTATGCCAGTAATTTTTTTAAGGTTACCAATAAAACGCGAGATATGGGGCCCATCTGTCCGATTATTAGAAAGTTAGAAGAGGAAAATGCGTGGAACCAATTAGAAAATAAGGGCAATGGTTAGATCTTCCAAGCTCGTGATGAGCAATCACATTAAGAGAGGCAGTGTAAAGAATGAGTCACCAGATCCGACACTCGGGATGGCCGCGACCGAGGAGATAATCAAAGTTGACAGTGTTTCCGTCCTAAGCCTCTAACTCGGAACCTGTGTCTAAAGCCGAACTCTAGCCTTAAGTTCTAACATTAACCACAACCTCAACCTCCACTTGAATCCCTAAACCCCACCCTAGCCCTATCCTTCAACGCCTGCCTCACCATCTTATCTACTAACTATAATAGAAGGCATAGCCTCAAACCGAACACGAATCATAATGGTAACACTTGTGGGCAGTGTGACGGGACAGAGTAAGTGCGGTTCAATCAAGCCTACTCAAATGACATAAGTAGCTATGCAATGAGGGTTAAACAGCAGATGGGACTCCGCATGTGATTATCACTCAGAGTTTAAACGTCACCAGTTTCAAGCTCCTGAAATGTAAAAAGCCTGATGATGTTGAAAGTCCTTCGTCTTATTTGTCGGTCTTCTTCTGTCACTGATTAAGTTGTTTATCTATTATTAGCATCAGCATTGGATTATACAGTTTATGACAGTTCGGTCGCTGTAACCGACCAGACTGTGCTTCTGGTTTAAATGATGCGTGAAGGAATTCGATGGTCAAGAATGTTAATGTTTCCAACGACCCCCTCCTTACTTTAAAATGCATGTTGGACTGTGGAGTATGCTGGATTTTTGATAGTGTTTTTGCGCTTGACGGACACTATCTAGCTGGACAACGAACAGCTGCGACGTATCCATGAATGGAGTTGAGGTGGACTGCGAAACGAAAACAGCAGAGCACGTCGAAATGAGTATAGTAACTACTAATAGAACGTAACATTAAGTATATAATACTTTGGAACCACAGATGTAGCAGGTTTGAATGAACTCAGCGAACTGATTTTGCGCGGCCTCTGGGGGAGGGGGGGGGTGGGGGTGCAGTGCTCCAGGTAACGGTGGCAAGACGTGCTCCAGAGGTTATTTTCTGGAGGTGGACAAGGGGCGCCCAATCACGACATTCCAAAGTCACGAGGTAAGTTCGCAGTGTGCATAGACGTGGAGAGGTTGGTAAGCTAGTGATAGTCTCGAAAGCACGCCGAACCACCGGATTTATCCTGAGAAATTTTAAGACTATCAAGGTTAGAACTAGCCTTTATAATATGTACGTGAGACCTAGTCTTGAATACTGCTCACCCTTATTCAGTCTTCTGCGCACTAGTGAACGGAAGAAAATAGAATCGGTGCAGCACTTCTTCACTAGAAGAGTTTTCACTGCAGAACACCGTAACTTAACCTACCAACAAAGGTGCGAACTTATAAAGCTGGATCCCCTATGGCTTCGTCGATTGCAGAAGGGTCTATTTTTACTGTTTAAACTTTTGAATGGTCAAACCTTTAATCCTCTTAGTACAATAAGGCAGCTTGAGCACTCTCGACGCGCCAGTCATCGAGACGTATTTTTATTTCTTCCTATGGCACGCACAGTTAAGTACCGGCAGTTCTTTTCAGTAAATGCCATATCAATCTGGAATAAGCTGCCCAAAAGTATTAAAACCCAGCAAAACTACCCTATGTTTAAGAGAGCTATAACTAGTTTTCTACATTCAGGACAACTTTCACGAATTTTGGATGCTGACTCGGTGGAATCTCTCTTTCACTCTGATGGCGTTCGTGGACTTTGAGCCCCGCCAGGCTTCACTGCTGAAGATAATGCGGCTGAAGCAGCAGCCCGCAGTCTGCTAACCTTTCAGCCGATAGCGCGCAACTTTTGCCGACAACCATTGAAGGAAGACTGAGAACACTGTGTTCTTGTGCCAACCCTCTCCGTCTGGAACTAATGTTTTTAAACGATATGAAACAGTTCTCCTGCTGATGAGTCAACTCAGCTTACAACTGTACAT
>JAYGXS010000001.1:29819407-29854865 GCA_036362985.1 Ligula intestinalis
TAAACAATCATTCAGTTTCTTTGCTCGTTACAACAACTTGAATGCACTCAACTAAAAATTTAGGGACCACAATTATACACGTAAGCTTATAATGACGTAGATGTTTCAGACACAATAGCGTTAGCGTTTACATGTAGGATCCCTCCATTAACAACAATCTAAATAATACCGAAAGTTACTCCTTCAGAAAGTCATGGAGCATGACCTTCTGCCACAGAATGATAAAAAAACTACATTTGCTTTACTACAGTGTACGTTGGGCTTTCTAATATCCATCAATTTTTCCCAGTTTAAGATCACAAAAGATAAGAAGTCCGTTAAAGTCATCATTCAACGTTAGTTGGATTGACGTTGTAACTTACCATAATAAAAGTTTCAGCAATTGCAAAAAGGTCCACACACGTGTTTCGCCGGTATTCTGCCGCTGCTTGACACAGCTGCGAGGGGTCCGGCTCATCAGTGGCTCCCCCAGCTTTCCCTAACTGCTTTCTGGTTGATATACCGGTTTTGACATGCCAAAAACTTTGTAGCGCTGGCGCCATGCACGCAAAGCACACGTGACTTCGCTTATCTACCTCCTTCTGGGACAGTCAATCACAGGTGCTGTGGACTTCTATTGGCCAAATAGTTGATCGATCGTCCAGTGACTCACTCTCGCATGACGTTTATTCACTTACACACACACGATACACTAACAGACGGACGCTCGCACAGAGCCTAAGGCCTTCCGTGCATCTGGTATTCAGACCATCATTGAGTTCCTGTACACAATAAACAGCTCCTACTGGTTTTACCCCTCTTCTTCCTGTACGGAACTGGGCGTGATAATTGTAGTTCTGAGCACACTCACGGCTTAGACTTCTACAACTTCATCAAATATGTGTGCATTTTGCACGCTCAAGGACTGAAGTTTCCCACCCACATATCTTAACATAAAGAACAGCTCCTTTGCTACACAATTCGGGCAACTAAAATTTGGGTCGAAGATCGCCTTGCAGTTTCTAAGGCTTTTAGCGAAATCTTAGATCGTCGGATATTTATAGTGACTGCAATAATAACTTGGACGGATTTTCACTGATGTGCAAAACTGTGAAGACGGGGGCTGTATTATTCAGGATTGTTTGGCCATCCGAATAACTAGGACACTGCCTTTCGCTTCGAGCCGCTTGATCGAGAGGTATCTGAACGTAACTTTTGTTTATAAAGGCAGATACAAAGAAGGCGCTTAACAGCTGATCGCATTTGGCGCCTAGGCGTTTATCCAAGCTTTTCGAGCTTTAGATAATGGTGCTGTTGGACAGCTGAGAATCTCAGCAATTCGGATGAAGGAAAAAGTAATAAATTCCCGAAAGTTGCTGACTACTTCAGTGACTAGCACATGAGGCCGGAAGTTTTCCCTGAAATCATGAATTCAAATAAGAATGCACAATCGACCTCTTTTCCAGGAACTTTAGATCGAAAAGTAACGTTTTAATTTTTTTATAAAATTGGAATTTAGTCTAATGTTTGCATCAACGTTGCGTTACCCAAAGAGCTCATTTTAAGGTGAGTTCTTCTGTTAATCATCATTTGGTTAAGAATATTTTCCTACTTAGATCTAACAACGCTTTGCCGATGTTCGAGAGTGTGCAAGGTGAGAAAAAGTACCTGAAAGTAATTCAAACATAGTTTTGGTATAAATGTGCCTTTGACGGAAGCAACTGGAAAAGCATCAATCTCTTCGAGTTTCAGTGTGATATCCAGGTAAATATTTCTTTCCCTTCCATCTCGTTAGCCTTCAATCGTAGAGAAAATTGCGCAACATAGCCGTGGATTTCTGCGGTACCTGTCACTGAAGGGCTGTCGGAATATAAACGACGACACAATCAGGTAATTATGGCTTACTTTTGACGTGTTACCACGGGACCGTAGACTATGTTGATAAATGAATCGGTTCCTACCATTTTTCACCCGTTTCATAGGGTTTAATCCAGACGCAAAATCTCCTTCATTTTCTATTTACTTAATTTACATTGTGTGTGGACCTTAATTGTAGGAACTCTCTTGCATTTTCTTCGTGCTTATTTTCGATCGACAGTAAAAACTCCGGTCGAGGGAGATGATACCTTCCACCTCTGCCACGATGTTTAAATGACATTTTAGCCTGCAAGCACATTACTGAAGCTTATGCTCTTTCTTATTTGCCGATGCCCTCAATTCTTTATTTACAAATATAATACTAGTCAGAATACTCACTGTTTAATACTTCATAGCGGCGTATGTATGTGTGATGCATCTAGATGCATCAGGTTCGTTCGAATTTGAGATTACTTGAATGATCACCCAAATCTAAGTTTCCTTAATTATTTAAATACTAGGATTTATCCGCTCGTGGACTTACTTAACCTTGAATGCGAGTCTCATTGAGTCTATACAATTGCTTTGCAGTCAGAGTTTTGTAAGTTTTTCATCTCGTGCTGCTAACCGACAGCTAGCCACTATCGGCAAACTCATAATTATGCTTTTAGGGGAATTTTTAGGTGAGCATTTCAAAATAACTTGCTTCATTTTAGCATTAGACTTCACATTGTATTCGCTGTCTGAAGGGTCATAGAATACACATTCGCGCGCACCTCCCCTCGTGGGGCACTCGAAATACTGCGTCATGTTGAAATGATTTACATAGCGTTTAGGTGTATGTTTTTGGCTCCAGCGACAAGATGCCCAATTATTTGATATTTTTCACTAACTTCGGCTTGATGATTGTTATGTTATACGTCTTAACGTATTCTCCAGGTTCGCGGCGGAAACCGTACCACGCCAATAGTCGAGAGATATCAGGAATTGTTATTATTAAGTTTTAAGCAGTGCGAGTCGAGACGTTACGGATAAGCTTTCGCAAAGCGAAATGTTGCATCAATCGTAATTGTTGATGGTTGTATACATCAGATTATTTAGGGGATTTAGTCATTTGACGGGTTAGCCAGCTTAGCTGTAAATGCACACTTGCCTCCAAATATGCGCCGGTAGTAGATACAGCTTAGAGCGTCTGTTAATTGTTGCCTGCTGTAGTTTTATCGTTCAAGCGACAGCCACGCAAGTAATATAATAAGAAACACGATGGAAAGATTAGAAAGAATGAGTACCCCAAGATTGGGTTTTAGCTACCTTGCAATTGACGTATCTGAACTAAAAGGAGCAACAGAAAAGTGGCCACCAGACAGGCAAACACGCGTGCAGTGAGCACCGCTATTTCACATGGCTCGTGGCAAGACGGATTCATTAAAGGCCCACAAAAGAGTAAGCACGGTATTCTGACGATGGAGCCGAGTGAGCTTTTGAAACGTCAGTCAAAATATACTTTGGTCCATGACATTGCCCCCTCTTCTTCTTCCTCTTCGGGAGGTGATGTACACGATATCAGATATAATAACTGTAGGAAAATAAGTTGGTATTCCATTTCCTTCAGAGACATCAGTCTCGACAAATCTGTTTGAAGGGCTTGCCTCTGACAAATCCCAATCATCCCTTTTTCGAAAGCAGTAAATTTTGTTGTTAATGAAAATACGAGTTTAATCCCAAAAATGGGATATCAATTTCTGAATAGTATGTGAACAATTCCCCTGTTTGTTTCCTTGACTTGATACCATGTGGAGGAGGTATTTCAGTTAAGGTATTTAGGTGATCCGGGTCTAGTCTAATGTTGCCCTTGGACACCATAACCAAGTGGAGAATTTTCGAAGGTTTGAATCATGATTTGTAAAGTCGTTTCCATAAATAACCATGTTGTCCACACCGATGAAAAGATCCTTCAGATGCTAGCGTGTAATTAAGTCGTCAGAAGTTCGTTGGGAACGCGCAATTCTATTGGTCACTCAAAACGGTATTCGAAGACTTGATACATGTGTTCTCAAGCCTCGAAAACAGTGTATGGCCTTTCCTCTTTCTGGATAGGTATCTCCTGATAGGCGCTCTTTTGATTAAGAGTTGTATGTGCATCGTATATTCCATTATTTTAAATAATTTCATCTACTTGAGGGAGGGTCAGGCATCGTAAAGTGTCTATTTGTTGATTACCTGGCAACAAGCACTCGCTTTTTGTAGTTATCATTGGTTACCATGAGGACTTAAGATTCGATATGGAGATAAGGAGGGCTTAATTACTTCTTCAGGCATAAGACGACCAATTTGTTTTCGCATAAATTTTTCATCAATGTTAACGTACTTACGAGATGTCGTGATGAGCTTGCGGTCTTGTAAGATAAAAGCGAGGATGTTCGATACTAGTGAGGGCTATAAAACATGGCGAGGACGTAGGTTTAGGTTAATCAAAACTAATTTCGATGCATAAAATTTCGAACGGGATGTTTGTGGTACCCACAAAAGAAACACTTGTTATCAGGTTTCTTCGTGAAACTAGATGGAGTTTTGCCCACTTCAGTAGCAACGGCGCTTTAAATTCCAGCAGACTTCTAGGCACACTCATCACAGCCTCTTTTAGGATTCTTCATGCACAGCTACACTGCAAGTCTCAAATTTCACCATGCTATACTAATTGTTTGTCTAGGTCCTTGCACCAAAGAGCGTCATTTTTCCTTTGTCGAACGTATGCATCTTCAGTTGTACAGTACGATCGGTATTTCATGCAAAAATTCGAAATTTACGAACGATGGACTATCACTCACAAACGAACATTAAGTAGGGTTTCTAATACTGATTGTTGTGCAGCCTCATTTCAAGTCATTTCAATCACGTCAGGATGCCGTCTTTCAAACGAACTTTCTGCTGACCGATCACAAGAAGTATATTCTCCAAAAAATGGCTACGTAAATAGTATGCATTTAAGTCACTGATATTCACTGCCTTCATAAATTAAATTATATCATTTAGAAAACATTCAGAAAACTATTTTTTCGTATACTTTTTTGGTAGCCAATCACGACTTCCTTAAATTCTATACTGAAAGAAAGGGTATATTTCTAAATTGCTGAATAATTTTAAAATCTACCGACCGTTACACCTGAATTCAAGGCTTCCAAACTGCATGCCGTATGCATTCTGTCTAAGGAATGTGCCAAATTTCTCTACGTTGTGAGAAAACTGTCGTCTTGTCCTCACAACATTTTGCAATAGATATGGATCATGCTGTATACATTATATGCAACATCACTAAATTTACGGATACAATGTATTATGAATGAACACTTCACCATCGTAAAAATCTCATAATAAGAAATTAGTGTGAAACTAAGGTACACCCCTCCTTTAAGTATAACATTGGAAAGTTTAATTTGCTCCCAAACATAAACAAGAAAGAGTAATTTTGTGAATGCTTCCTATAAAATAAATTTGGATTTATAAGGGCGGTAAAAGCCAATGAGCTCAATGCACACTAATTAAGTAACAATTTTTTTAGAAAGTAGGCTTTTGCAGGAGTTCAGAAAGAAACTTGTTAAAAAGCCGACATCCTGACGTGACTGTAATAAATTCAGATTAGTCTGCACGATAATCAGTATTACATCTCTACTTGAGTTCGATTTGGGAGTGATTATCAATCTTTCGGAAGTTTCGGCATTCAGCATGAAATACCGACCGTACTGTATTTAACTATTTAATTGGGGTATGGATCAGGCAACTATGCTCTTCAACTACCATTGCTTTATTAAAGCTTCGTTCTTTAACTTTTCAGGAGGTTCACAGAGCTTTGCCGTCTTCTTGAGAGGCTTGATATTTCCGAATGCCGAAGTCTGACCAATGAAACCTTCAGATACTTGGGAGAGAACTGTCCCGAACTTACCCGACTTTCTTCAACCTCATGCTCTAAGATAGACGACTTTGGTCTGATCAAGTTGAGGTATTTCGCCATCATCCCTCTTTTTTACCTCATGCTTTTATTAGGACTGTTTAATACACAGTTTATGCGGTAGATTTCAATTGGTCTAAGCATTTGACGAGAATGGAATCCCTCTCTCACGTCTACCACGTTCTACCTTTCCCGTTTTATTGATTTTCCTAACTGTGATTTACGGCCATCAGCTAGACCATAGATTCCAAGTTTGCGCATGGTTTTCACGAGTTGAGAATTTACATTCCTCACCAAGCTAGACTTATTTTTAAGATGACTTCTCAATCAGAAGGAAAAGTAGCAGGACCTTTACCTGATTTAATAAAACCTCTCCTGCTCCTCATGGTTTTTTACTTCCATGAATTTCCTAACTCCAACATCGGCTTTTGAAGCAGACCTTATATCTGCTTGTCAAAAAGCACAGTTTTTTCACCCATCTGGTTTTCCTTTAGCATAGATGGTTGTCATGGCATCCATCCAACAAATTCCTGCAATCGTTGCCTTCCAACGTTTTGGATAAAAACTTCCCAAATGGCACAGAAGTATAATATTGAAGGGTGAACAACAGATCTGTCAGCAAAGAGTTTTAGGGGGAAGACCCTATCACTAACTACGTGAAAACGTACAACTCACCTAACGAATTGACTGTCAATTTTGCCGTCTAGTGCGTCACGAATTTGAAAAATATCGGCGCTTCTTGTCTCAGTCTACTTCTGCAACATCCTGTTCCATAATTTCACGAGCGCTGAGGTTGGAAATAATTTATCTCCTGGTAATTACTTAACTATTGTCGAAGCGACTTAGCATTTGGCGTTTAGAAATGTTACTTGTTGTATTTTACACTAATGGACAGCCAAGGCCAGGCTAACGGTCGTGAACTTTTTGCTCCTCACCACGTAAGGTCTTGTAAACAGAAGCAGACGGTTGAGAAGCCCATCAGCCATTCGATGTCAACCACGTCCAACAAAGAGTTCGTTGCGATTACTTATCTTCGCGCCACTCTCCTAAGGCTCTAACTGGGGCATGTTGTATTGCGATCATCATGGACTCCTACGTTCTGCTCACTTTGTTTGTTAAATCTGTCTTTTCCATTTCGAAATCAGCAGTTTGCCTGCTTTACCTTAGCCGGTCATTTCCACAACAGTTGTCAGCTTTGCCCACCTTTCATACGGGTTGCGAGGCCCCATTACTTTGTCTTCCCACCTTCCTCCCACCCTAGGGTCTAATGTTTGCATTTCTGCTTGACATTGTTCCTATTTTCCTCGGCGCTGGCATTCCATAAAGACGGGCAGCGCCTTTACAGCCGCTTTCACCCGACCATTATTACGTCCCCCGCCGCCCCGACACGTGTGTGCCTAGATAGTATCAATTTGGCCTACTGGCGACCTCACAGCCCCCTTATTATCACCCACCGACTGCCTTTGGCATTCACAGGCACCAGATAACAAAACAGTCCTTACTGAAGGCTTGCTGCAGGTTCGATAGTCCCCCCCCCTCGCAGACCCTGTTAGGGTAATACGCTCGAGCTAGGCTGAGTGTTGGTCTTGCAGATCGCATCCTTATAAGACGGTCATGACTGAACGGTGTATTGCGTCATTACGGATTTTGTTCACTACCTGATAAAAGCTAGCTAGCCGTCATCACTAGGCCGTTTAGAGCCTCATCCAAAGACTTGGCGGAACTGGAGACTTCGTCTGTGCCACGCCTCGTCGTATCTTCACGCCAGTTAGTAAAAAGGAAGGTGATTTATGATTTTGTTTGCTGGAATTTGCGGGCCCTCACGGAAACCCTTTCAATCATCGGCATAACTAAGCGTTTCCGTTTAAACTATTGACACTTATTGCCTGCCATAATTCCGGCCGCCTGAGTCAGTATTCAAGATGTCCGTGCTGCATAGGGTCGCGAATCGAGGCATCTACAAAGTCCTTGAGGACTGACCAAAATACGCACTAACTGTACGTGCCCAGAATTGGACCGAGCCATAGCCGTCGGCAACGCATACAACGTCCATCTGCTTTCTTGGTATCGGTCCAAGGAAGATTCGGTGGTCATCCTGACAGCGAATCCAGCACATACTACCCCATTTTCTTACCGAATGACCGACCATGGGGCCCGAAAAGCTAGAAAAGTGCATAGTTTCTGAATGCACTTGATGGGAGCTCTTTCAGAGCTGCTATTGCGATGTTCGCAGAACATTTCGAAGCACCTTCATATAGTATTGCCGAGAAAGACGAGTGGGACTAAAATGGTCGTTTCTGGCTCATTAGCCAGCGCCAGCTAGCCATATCTAGACTAAAGTGGTATTCCACCCGAGCCTCGAACTGGCGACCTTTTTGATCATAGTCAAATGCCCTAACCTTTGAGTCACGAGCTCATTGTCTCATATCTATTGGAGGCGTTTCAGTGTCATTTCTGAGTCCCTTTTTGAAGTTTGTTCCGCGTGAGGGGCACAAGTACAGAGCCAGAGAATCACTGCTGTCCATTTCGACCTTTTGCGAAAAGTTACACCATAGGAGAGACGACAGTTACCAAGACATCCCCCTAACTGAAATTCCGGCAATATGTCTGCCAGCGTCTTTCTGCACTGTACTCACACACCGCAAAGGGTAAGAGGGTAAAAAGCGTTATTTTTTGCTGCAAAATATGATGCGTGCTAGAGTATTATAGCGGTCTACGTAGTGGGTGTACTCGGAACACTACCATCGCCAGGTCAAATCCCAGGCTGGAAGTTAAAAGACAAAAGTCACCAGAATGAGGGTTTAATTGTGTGCAGAACCCTGAGTTGCTGCCTCAGGTGGAGGTGGCCACTGGCGAAGCCAGGGCTGGTCCTGAATGCGTCCAGCTAGACCTGAAAGTGTCTACTGAGTGTTGTGCGGGGTGATGACAGTTGCTCTTACATGACTGACGCGATTTCATGTGTTCTGTCATTGGTGTGTTGCAATTGCCCGAGGGGATGGTGCCTGCAAAGGCCCCCTGCTGCGTTGGCCAAAGGGGTGTTGTGTGAAGTGGTCCTTAGGGAGCCGCGACTACTTGGGAATGCGTGTGCGTGCGTGTGTGCGCACGTATGTCTGCGAGTGGAAGTCGTTCACGTGGTCTTCAGGTCACCAAGTGGAACAGACGCTTGCGAAGGCACATTATGTTGGAGCATTGGGCTTTGGAGAACGAAGGGGTAAGAGGCCTTGTGGCTGTCCGCCACTGTAGCTTGTACCCCTTGACCCAATATGCAGTCCCAACGCGTACGTCTTTTCCCAATAATAACAACAATTCGTATAGTACAGTGCTATTAAACAAATTGTGAACAATAAGCAAGGTACAAACCTCAGCAGTGGATAAATGTAGTCCACAAAACAGGAATCGGTTAAATATCACCTGGCTCTGGACACAGAAACAACGTGTGTTCAATAACACCACATGTGTGCAGGGTGAAGCCAAGCCCAGGAGAGCGTGTGTGGGAGAGAGAGAGGATGGCCGCTGTCTTCGTGACTTCAGAGTCAGTTCGTGTGGTCTTTGTTTGCTAAGTGGCGTTGCTCGAGGGAGTGTCGCATATAGAGGTCCACGCTGCGTTGGCCGAGGGGTGGCTTGTTCAAGTGGCCCTATTGAAGCCGCGCCTGTTTTGGACACGGGTGTGTGTTCGAGTGGACATGGGTCAGAGGTGTTCAGATCAGTAAATCATGAACAACTGCCTGTGCGAAGTCACCTGACGTTGAGACAGGGGGCACTGAACATCGGTATCCGCCAAACTGTCTGTCACAGGTCTTCAGCTCAGCGAGCCGAAACAGCTGCTTGTTGAGGCAGCGGGCATTGAACGAAAGGGGCGGACTTCCAGTATCGCAGCATTGCCTTGAGTAGGGTGTGGTTATTGGCTTCCTTAACTACACTACGGCAGACTCAGCCTTGGGCACGGTGGTCTCTCCCCGCAAATCGGTCTGCACAGTAGGAGCTATGAAAACCCAATAGCTTCTCGATTGCGAAAGGTTGTAGAATTCGTTTTTTTATTAGTGTAAACTGTCAGTGGCCTTATCTATCGCGCAGCCTCCATACTGCCGATAGACTTGCGTCCGGAGGAGATAAAACATCACATACAGAATGCACCCAGCGCATTTTCTCGTCGTCGCCGGCAGTGTCAGATGCCTTGTCGTAATGCTCAACAGAATAGAGTTTCAGTTGTAAAGGGCCTCCGGCCAAGCAATTCATACCGACTCTTCTGTTTTGGTGGCCTACCGAAAAAACGATGGGGATAGCGTTTTGGCTTTGCCTTCATCGCATTTTGTCGTTTTTGAAAATAACATTACAAATAGGTCAGTTATCCCAGTTGTTGTAGTAGCTTTTCTCTGCCGTCGGAGGGGAAAAATGTCACTGTGGAAAATTAAACTGGCGGCCTTGGTTTTACATCTGCTACCCAAATCCTGTTTTTTATTGCTCCCGCCCTTTTCACACTGCATTTGATCTGTTTCTAACCCACAGCTCGTGTTCCCACTTGACTCGCCTCGACGTCTCTTGGTGTGTCGTTGGAGATGACGGTCTGGATGCGATCTCTCGAGGCTGCACTGGCCTTCAGCATCTCCGGGTTGTTGGTTGCCGGGAGGTCACCAGTCGTGGTGTCGGTCACATTGCCAGTCGTTGTCATGGTCTCCTCCTTCTCAACCTTAACTATTGCGGCCAAGTGAGTTTGAGGCTTCACTAAAATTGTATTTTCTTGGATCCATACTGTCATCGAATAAACAACACTGAGCTTTTTTGCTTTACCGGTCTTTTTCTCTACCTTTCCTCTGATAAAGTTAAGCATATTCCAAATTTGCTTGAATTCCTACATTTTTGTTCAGGTTATGCCGTTTAGAGTCTTAAAAACCGGCTTTTATGATCTCTTTATAACAATGGGCAACAGCCGAGTAGTGCTAAACTATTCAAGTCGCTAAACAAATGAATTTTATTTTCTAGAAAATAGGCTGCGTTTCATAGTCGCAAAGCCCTTTGTTAGTATTTCCTACTGTAACGGGTTACGACAGTAGTATTTGAATCATTTGTTTCCCGAAACGAATTTAAGACAAGCCTAGACAGCAGGCTTCTCAACTGCATCCTGTCATTGCATGAGTTAGTTAACGAATAGCGGCATGTAGCAGTTTGAAATTTCAAAGAATGTTGAATGCATAACAGTTAGGGTCATAGTTTACTCTAAATAATGATCAGATTAGGGGCACTGCATTAAATCAGCACATAGGAAGGAGAAGAGAGAAGAAAGGCAGTTAAGGCCTTTCATAATCGAGCACCCAATTACCAAGGTAATTGGGGATTGACCACATAGTCAAGCTGCTCGCATAGGTTGGGTTTCTCCCGCCGTATGCAGGCCCCTTCCAAGTAGCGCAGAGTCCGGTTTGTTCGTGCCCGAACAAGTACTCGGGAAACAGTTTTTAGATCGACAACATAACCCCTGTCTAGCAGATTTTTAGTAGTCGAGGGCCTAAGTATTCTATTTATGGCTCGAAATACCAGTTAGGCAAGTGCTCAGCGGCCCTGGCTGCCAGTTGCCTTTGCTTACGACCAATGCACGTGAATTAATACACAACATTTTGGGTGACGTGCAACGGCAAGGTATCATTTGTTAGGTTATCCCGCCTCACGATCGACAGTGTCCGCCACCCGTCATACGATCGCTTTTCGGGCATTGTATCCTGTGGTCCAAATCCACTTATATTTCCCACATGAATATCAAAGACCTCTGAGTCAATGTCGGTGTCTCTTTTATTTGCCTGCTATTTTATTATAAGGATGATTTGGATGTTTCCTAATTTAGTAGAGACCTCTCGCAAAGTTAGACTGCGGTGGCAGTACAACGAAAAAATTCACTCCGCGAGCTGGATATCTTACCGAGTGTTTTGAGTCCCGCGTACCTCCTTTATAAACTGAGTAGACACCGATGCTCTGCATGATTATCCATTCTAGTTGAGGAATATGAGCATAGTATAGATTCAGCAAATCTACGAGCGCATGCATTCTGCCAGTTTCATGGAGAAGTTGGACTTATTTTCGTGAAAGTGTCAGATACAAGCGGCATGGAAGGATGTTTACGGCAACAATCTTACATCTTTTAAATTTTACCTACTATGGTGCGCTCGGCCTGCGGTCTGTTTATAGGACACACGTCGCATCATTTGGTGTGCCGATTCAGGCGCTGGACGTCTGTCAGAATGAAAGACAGCCTCCCTGTGTAGCACCCATTTGCCGCCTCGTGTCTCGTGCAGCCGCAGCGCCTTCTTTGTGAACATAAGCGTTTGCCAGGCTCTCTTTTTTGTTACTTGTGAATCAGTCTTGTTGGTCGGCTGACGCCTTTCTACCAATGAGAAGAATGCCCTAGTCAAGACATAGAACACCGCCAAAGAGACGGAGGGGAATTAAGGGAGACTGAGGCAGCTTCAGCAAGTTTAAATTCTGTGTTTTCCCCCTTCCAAGATTCCGGTTACTACTAGTACATCGCTTTTGTCCTCTCTCTCTCTATCTCTCTCGTGTTTTGACGTGATCGTTTACTACATCTCGCCTGACTGCCCTCGTAGGCAGCCGGTAGACCGCCACTGCTACGGCCCCTAGGCTTAGCTGGGCTGTTGATTTTGAAAAAAGACGTACTTTCTACCTTCCTACGTTCCCAATTGAGTACTTAAAATTGGTAAAGCTAACACAATGCACAGAATTCAGGTTAGGTTTATTTGCAGATGCCGTAGTGGAAAGACGTGTGGACCTTTATTTCTCTAACTTTAACCCTTTTTTCATTATGAAGTTCGAATATGACCTACGTGGGTACGTTTTGAGTAACTCGGAAAAATGAAAATTCGGAACAGACCATAAGTAAACCGTGTTTTACATCGCGCAGATGAGTGGCGAACAGTCGCCGATAATCATCTCCAACTCCGCTGACGTCATCGCCACAACCTCGAGACCAAGGCTGACTTGGTCATCGTGAAGAATCTGACGCATGCTGCAGAGTGTCCATGTGTGTGGCTAGTTATCAGCGGGAGATCGTCTTCTCTTAAAATTTAATTTCTTGGAATGCCTGATTTCTAATTTACATGGAGTAAATTCTCGCTAAAATGGAACAACGGCAATTGTCAAGGTGCCAATTGAAAACGAGTTGATCTTGACCACTATCACGTAATTTCTTTTATCAAAATTACATAGAGGCCGTTTTAAATCTGTCATCATCCGTTGCCATGGCAGCCCCCTTTTGAACTTGCCCGCTTGTTAGGGTCATGTTATGTCACAGCAATCTTTCAGCGACTGAGTAAGGGTCGATATCCAGGTAACCAAAAACTAAGCTATTTGTGCGTGCAAAAGCTAGGACAAAGTCAAGAGAGCACCTTCTGAACTGCACTAATAAAGTTATACGCTCAAGGGAGAAGTGTGTACCTGTGCTTATCTCTATAAAAAAATTAAAAGACGGGTGAGGGGGAGAGTACACTCCTTAGCTCTCCTTACCTGGAAGAGTGTGTAATTGGCGGGAGCCATTCACCAGCCGAATTCGGGACATGCAGTGTAGTCTGTAGCTTGGAAGGGTCAACTTCGGCCGTTATATACTCGCGTTTTAATGGTTAAATAGCCAGAGCTACTAGGCCCCTACCTACTTCTTTTCATCTTTCCTAAATTCTAGTTCATTAAGGAGAGAAATAAGGTCAACTGTTGTTGCCGTATCCTAGCTTTCTCATTACTTGATCTTGTACTCTACATTGCACTGAATCGAAGGGCTTCTACTACTTCAACCCAGATATTCAGCTCTCACGACAGTTTAGCACAACCGCGTCAGAACCCTTTTCACCCAGGGGAACTCTGGTTTCGACTTGAAGAGTTGGCGGGTAACAGCTGCTCACGAAAATTTATTAGCCTCTTTCTTAACCTGTGGATAGAGAGAATAGACAGAAAATGGCTACTGCACTTTAACGCTCTCTGGCATGCATCAGGGCCCATAGACTATTGCCACACGGCTTTTGAAAGCTATTAGTTACCACGTGGACATTCCCGTGCGTAATAGTCATGTGAATGAATGCTCAGCTGGGCGCAAATTAGGTATTTCGTGTAGTTAGATTATATACTGCAACTGTTCCTTCCGTTACAAGGGCCAGTACACACGCCGGTTCGCTGCACGAAAGGGCCAACAAAGGCGTCTCGTTCGAAGGGAAAACGCCCTGTCCCGTTTTTATTAAGGAAGACCGCACGGGTAGTAGCGCCAGCCTCTCAGGCCACTCACATGTAAGTAGGTCACACCAGATGCATTTGCAAGGACTGGATGTCGTCCAATACTATCCAGTTAGCGGATAATGGGCGGTGCGTCCAGGATTTCTGAAGACCCTCATTTCGGAATGCTGCATGCTTGCAGGGCACCAGTTAAAGCCAACTGAAACCGATATTGCTACGGCATGCTATTGGAAGAAGGATAAGACAGAATTTATATTGTCGATGACATCCGAAACATTATCAGCTTATTCATTATCGAGAAGACTGTTTAGCGGTCAGACGGCTGCTTTCGATAAATTATCATCATATCAGCACATATAATAAGGGACTGGGGAGAGGAAAATTTCACCATAGGTGATAAGAGGTATAAAGCACTTTTCAGCAAAATCGGAGGTGGGAAATATGGGAGGATAATTACAGGTAGTCACTGTCACCCTAGTCATATACTGATGATAAGTGTTGATAGTGATAGGGTCAGAGAAAAGTTTGTCAAAGAGAAGAGACAGCGTCGCGAAAAATTGCACGAACTTGATGGTTTAATTGCTTGTTGGCCATGACAAATAGGGGGCCGTAATGAAGTTCTTCAGCGCGCACAACATCGACCTGCTTAGCCAAATTGAAATCGCTTCTGCTAAGTAGGTTGACTTTTGACGTTTATTTTTGGCAATTTTCTATCCAATAAATTGACCAGGATACCCACCTTCGTCAGGAAGGTTCCTCGTCTTCCCAAGCTTCTTGATGTTATCTGTTGGTCAAATTGTCCTCGTCCTTTGTGCAAAAGACGGAATAATTGCGTTGTTGACCACGGGCTACAGAGCTGCCGAAGTTAGTATACTGTCCAAATCGAGTTTTTTTCCGTAGACGCTGCTTCCAACGCTATCGAGCCTTTTGAGAGAAATTACCGAGACTACCTTTTTAATCCCCCGTACATCCTTCAAAGGGCAATTTGGCTGCCAGTAAACCCAGAACAATTGCTCTTGGGATAAGAGCGCATTTCCTAATTGCTTAATGCGTTACCGGGGAGGCATTAGCCGTGTTTTTTTGCCACAGCTTTCCGCAAAAGCGACAGGGCACTCTGAAGACGGCCAAAATGCGGCTGAGGATGAAAGCCCTCGGAAGCCTTTTACTAGTTGTTTTGGTGTTATTTCTGCATGACTTGATAGGGTATTTCAGCGGTACTGGAACAATTGGTCTCTCCTTTCCTTTCTGCTTGATACTGTAAGTCCTCCCAAACAGACATACCATTTCAGAATTTTGACTAGTGCTCCACGGGTTGCGCCATCTGTAATTATCCGCGGGTGCACCTGTAGTCCGATAGTAGACAAACTAATGAGTGCCGTTTTATCGTTGTATGCCTTCGGTAACTGTCCCAACTACATTTTCCCTCCCCCCATTAGATCAAATCTCGACCATGTATATACAAGCCTTTTCAAACGTGTTATATAATGCCATAGGGTTTATCACTCCATTTAATCATAGGCGACCTCAAGCCGCTTGTCACTTACCTTGTCAGTATAAAACCAGAGCCGAGATAAGTCTGGATGTTTAGGCATAACCATTTGGCTTTTGAAATTTCAGAATTTTTTTCTGCGCGTCGGAAAATTTTTAGTACGCCGATCCACTTTCTGTCGGAAGATATCAGCGATGATGGGACAGATACCTCCCCTTACGAAACACAAAATATACACAAGCTTTCTTGAATTTAACCTGCGCTTGTGCGTCGCAAACCCGTCTGACTAAATCCCAATCACTGTCGCCCGCTAGTATGATTAGCACACATCATGCGTTGTTCTTCGCAGATAGCAACGTAGTGAGGCCAAAACATATTCGAAGATGAAGAACGTTTCTCTTTGAGCTCTTATGGTGACAAATTGCATGGTTCCCGGGTCTGTATTTATACACTAGACGTTCAATTGCCACAGAACAGTACCCAAATTGATCTTTGAACGCGAGTCTTCTGAGGTAGGCCCCTGAACAGCATCCATAAAAGCGTTACGCCATATTCGGGAAGGAAGCAGAAAGCCGAGTTCGACGCTGTCGTTCTTCAATATATGGAGTAAACGCTGTACTCCTTGCAAGCCGTGTTAGCCGTATGTGTTACTAGTTAATTCCCTTGCTTTGTGCTCGAAACCTATTTTGGGAGTCCCAGACTCTAGGCACAGTCGACCAGGTATTATCCTGTAACATACCTATTTGTTGATTACTACCAGCAAACGTTAGGGAGTGCTGAATACGCGTATTTCTGGCTTGTTGGTCGTCATGGGCAGCACCTACCCAACTCCATTATAGCCACAGAAACTGCCGCTACACTCGAGTTTCGAACCCGCGACCAGTTAGCTAGAGATGAACTTCCTATCCACTGAGCCAATGGGCCGACGTCTTTGCCGGTTGTCGATCGGGATATAGGTTAGTTTATAGGTGTACTCCGATCTGGTCCAGGATTCACTAACCCTGGCTGTTTCGTCTAACGAAACGCTAGGCCTGAATGCTTGCCTATTTCCGAGGTGCTACTGTCATTGCCTATTGCGAAGTCGTCCTCAGTGCTCTTGAACACTTATGGTCTTAATGACCTGCGATCCGCCCTCTCTGCGAAGCATTCTACCAGAAGTAGGCGTACTGAAACGGTGGACTTGCATGCTTCAAATACCTCCCATGGCGATTCTCTAATATGTTTAACATATGTGTAGTCCTTCGCGGCGTCGCCAAAGTTAGAGGCATAGCCGTTTTTTTAAGGAAGACTTAAGTTAGGTTGCTCGATAGGAAGTCTTTGCTAGACTTTCACCTAGTCGAAACTAAAAAAGCAACTGTACCAGTGCAAAGCATTTCCGTCTAACCTTATGGTATTTCAAGTTAACTATAAAAAACCTTCTAGGCATGTTCAATCTTGAGTCAGACCTTATAAGAAGTTCCTTAAAATTATAATCTCCAACGACTTCATAGCTCGAGTGACTTAAGTGCTAGCTATACCCAAGCCTTGCCCTTGCTGTCGTGGGTTCGAATTCCACTGAGTTTTTCATTATCGTGTCCAACGCAATATGCTATCGCCTATTTTGTTCTCTTTACAAGATTGCTACAATAATGCAGATTTGGGGCCGACCACCTGCGCATTATCTTAGCGTATGCGGTAAGGTTGCTCTTACTTTAAGTATCATTTAGTGAAGTTTTTTGCCCCAGTAGTAGGAGCAGCAATATTCGTGATTCATTTGGTGTGTGATTTCAAACAGAATTCCCAACCGCCACCAACGCCGACGCTCCTCCTTACTTCACTGAGCTCCACCAGTCCCATTTAAAGTGCTTTTAATTCTGCCAGGGGTCCACGTTTTCGCTAATGCTTTGCGCAAATTCACACACCTAAACTTCAATTGGGCTCACGATAGGCGGGTTATGGACTATTTAGACATTGGGTTTCACCTCCCCCCCCCAACCCCGTATAAATTACCACCGTCGCTCGCCGTCATCCTACGTAGTCCGGGTGTACCAGATGGGTGGGCGGAGACGCCTACCTTCCACCAACGCATCACAAGCAACCGGGATTCTGCTAACCACAACTTAACAGAGTTTTTTTTGGACGACTGGAGGTCATAGTTCGTCCCATTTGGGGACGAATTGCCAGGGACTGCTGGCGCCGAGCAGAACAAGCTCCTATCCAACGCTAACTACTATCTAATCTCAAGAAATTCCCAAGTTTCATGAACTTAAGAATGGCCCAAAGACTCGTCCACCATTTTGGTTCCCATCTTGTACGATAATTTGAAATACCGTTACGAAATCTACTGTCCTCCTTTGTGCTCCTGTCGACCCTCTGCTGTAATAACAGCAAGAGTGCGTGTATTTCTCGGATATTTTATGTGTGCGTTTTGTTTCGTGCGCTAATAGAGCACAAATATTAGCTAGATATGTGGTGGACGGCCAACAATGCTGTTCCCTCGAATGCTAGCTGCGTCAACGTCATGTGTTTTCGCAGACGGATGTCTCTCTCTCTCTTTCTCTCCCTCTCTCTCTAACTGACCTTAAGACTCTTGACCGACATCATCGCACGCGTACACGTGCGCTTACAGATGCGTACACACGCGTGTGCAAACCAGTCTTGGCTGCTCAAGGACCACATGAACACGCTGTCCGCCAACCAACGTAGCAGGGACGTCTACAGACGAAACCCCGTCGGGCAATGCAACAAACCAATAGCAGACCACTTGAGCTCGTTTCACAATCACATATTTCAGGAAGTCAAGTTAGTCAAATGAACGTTTTCGACTAATTTATCATCAGGCAAATACAATATATGGATATCATCGCTGAATCATATAATCATCATCTCTCCTTCCCACATCTACAGTCAGACACTGAGGCACGACTACACGCAGTCAACATGGCCCTGGCTTCGCCGGTGGTCTCTGCTGCCTGAAACAACCACTCCGAGTTCTGCGCACAATAAAGTCCTCATTCCGGTGACTTCTACCTTTTACCAATAACCTAGGCTTCAACCGGATGCTTGTAATGAACTGAGTACAACCACGGCTTAGACCCCCTACAGATCCACGCAAATCTACGCGTCCGACACCAGTGAATTTATTTTAAATACTTCCCGCTATCGAACTACCTTATCCTTCCCTACTTGGACGGTGTTTCCTTAACGAATAAAGAAAAAGTCTAGGTGGCAATTTGTATTAAGTTTGAGAAAATCCCCTGGAAGCTTTGGCCCATTAATGTGTTGCTCCTTTCAGCTTGGTTTTATCGTGGCTCTTGACATTTTCGTTTGCTGTCGCCATTTATCTTCTCCTGTCTGCTTTTTAGGTACTGCAACATCTGTTGATATCTTTTCACCCGTTTTGTTTGTAGGGCGTGACAGACGAAGCCCTTATCCACTTGGCAATGAATTGCTTCACTCTCAGCATTCTGTCCGTCTCGCACTGCAACATCACTGATGTGGGTCTGCGAGCCCTGGCCGGAACCCTGGCCTCCTCGACGGCGGCTGAGATTCTCGGTATCGCCCTGCCGCCTGCCACGAACGCTCACAACGGATTGGCCCCTGCACCCGCGCGGACGCGACCTGCAAGCGAGGCCAATGCTGAAGCCATCTTCGCCTTTGCAAATGGCGGCAGCGCTGCTGATACCGCACATCACAGACATTCCGCAGCAACAACACCCAGTTCCCCTAAGCCTCAGTCCTATAAACCGCTAGTTGTAACCGGTTGCAAGCATTTAACCGTCCTCGAAGTGGCTCGGTGTTTTGCTCTCACCGACTCCGGCCTTTCTGCACTCTCCAGAAATTGCATACACGTAAATAGCTCTACTGATTAATTTAAGTAAATGCATTCAAACGCCAAACTCGTTGCTGCTCCACAGACCAGACCACCGATCACCTCTTGCGGACTAATATTAAATGTCGGGTTTTTTAAATGTAGTCGTCGGGACTTGTGATCGTTTGTATCAGAACAACATCTGTTCGAAGGAAGTGCTCCATGCAACATGTGTGTGAAATCTGGATTATTTTTTACGAAATACAAACGGCTATTGCCGCAGTCAAGTTAATATTTAACTTTTGATGACTTTGTGGGTTCATGAATCGGCTCAGAGATGCTATACTAAATCTTTTAAGCGCATTTGCTGCTCCGCCAAAAGGTACTGAGATCGTAGTAGAAGAACCTGCATCCCTCGCTATATCAGTTTCTTTGGAATGTTTCTAACTTTAGCGAACCTAAACTTACGAACCTCATTGTAAACCTCGAAATACACGGTCTCGAAAGTAGATGTTACTTCAAAAGTTAAGCCGACTAAGTCTAGAAGAAGAAAGAAGCTCAGATATGTAAACTTTCCTTACCTTTGACTGAAAAAAAATGAAGAGATAACAGATAAGACGACTTATTAACAAGATGTGTAATTTTTCTGCACATGATACTGTGGACTGTGCGATAAGCGTTCTCGCAATAAATGAGAAACCAGACGAGAAAACTGCTTTGTAAGCTTGTATTACCCTGAAGTTTACTTTTCGGTTTCTTCCCACAGGAAACTGCAACATTCCTTAATTATTAATCGTTATTTATCGCTCACCTGATTTTTATTGCTTGTTTAAAGTAAGTTTCTCGTAAACATAAAATTACTGTCAGTGGCAGTTGTTAAACGTCAGTTTTGCTGCGTATGTAGCTAGGGTAGAGTGGAGTCTTTGCTATTTTTAAACGTACTGAATAGCAGTAGTCAAATTGAAACAGTCCAAGCTGAGCCAGCATAAGACTTTCGCGAAGCAAATGACTTTATTTTCACCTTTTTGGCCTTTTCCTACGTAAGATCTTTTAAGCTTATTTGTTACCCAATGCCTAGTGCTAGCGAACCAAAACACGCATTGCACGTAGTACCGAATGACCCACCGCTCGGAACATTTCCGGACCTCATTACTCTCCCAGTGATCTTCTTAGTGTCTAGAATTTTGACGCTCATTCTCCTGTACTGTATGGCCATTGAACGTGCTGTGTCCCTAATGTGGTTTGTTAGCGCCCTACTACCAGCGTTTATGTACCCACCCGCAGCCGACGGGACAACGAACCCGTGCATTGGGCATTCAGGTATTGGGCTTTAAATCAACCGGTTCCGATTTTGACCCAGAACTGGTCACTCCAGTTTCTCTTGTTTTTTCTGGTAATGCCCTTTTCATACTACATGCTAGCCACTGAGCTACTGCTGGCGGCGCTCTGGATTGAGCCCTAGGGCATGGCGCGGGACGCGTGTGTTTCGCAACACGATGGGCGAGCGCCTCATGACAAATGTTCAATATTCTAATTTCTTAAGGCAGTTAAAGAAAATGCACCCTGAATTGCGTTCACTGACCCGTGGCCCTTGCTGTGTTCTTTTCAGTTGGAAAAACTGGACCTGGAAGAATGCGCTCAAATCACAGATGCCACCCTGGTGCAGCTGGCCGTTAACTGTCCCCAACTGAATACTCTCGTGCTCTCACACTGTGACCTCATCACCGATGAGGGCATAGCCAGACTGGCAGGTGGACGCTGCGGTCCTCAGAACCTGGAACGTCTTACCATGGACAACTGCCCCCTTCTCACAGACTCTGCGCTCGATCTGCTGGGTAATTCCTGCCGTCGTTTGCGCCAGCTAGACCTCTACGACTGTCAACTTATCACAAAGTCTGGCATTCAGAATCTACAGGTATTTGTGTGTGTTTCCGATGCAGTTATAGGGGGCGGGGTGGGGGTTAACGAGAGCAGTCCCCTAGTTCACCAGCGAAAGAAGCGGTCAGGATTTATGAAGTGGCTATTTTGATTCTCAGAATTTGACGTACCACGGAATTGTTCGGTTCGTTTGCGCCTTTTTGTTATGAGGTTGATGGCAACAGCTGACGACTGTAATAGTGTGAGGGTATGGCTTCATCGTAGAGTTGCCGGCCATTGGCAAAAGCCTTCCAGCCCAAATGTCTTACGGTATTCGTGGTTAAAGGTTTAGTGCTTGATTAGTGCGTAAGTAATATGTGTTTCATGCATGGTGAGTGCACAGTAAGAAATAAGGTAAATCCGCTTCCAATTGTTTTGCTGAACGGAAGCCTAGGTGAAAATGTTGCATAAAGGACGAAAAGGACTGCAAGGAAAGCCCATAGAACAAGAAAACGATTAGAATAATTCCTATCCGTGGATGTGTGGATGTCTGACCTACTAACAATTTGAAAGTAGCAATTATTATTATTTTTATTAATACCCCCTCGGACGGCCTCAATGTGAATTTCTATCAGCTTGAGTTTAGTGCGCGCCACATAGGTTGAATGCGTTATTCGATGTGAATCCTGCCGATTTAACTTCTACTCTTCTTTTCCTCCTTTCTGCGCTTCCAGCAGTCTCATCCCCTGCTGAAGATCCAGGCCTACTTTGCTCCCGGTACTCCACCGGGCTCTGCAGTTGGACGTCATAGACGCTACTGCCGCTGTTGTACCATTTTCTGAGTCAGTACTCTGCAGCAGCAGCACCAACAGCGGTCTCTTGTACCTCTTTCAATGTGCCATCTAAACAGCAGCTTTGAGAAATGTGGGACACACACAGAGAGAGGAGTGGAGGAGTTTGCGGGGTGCCACACCTTGTTAACGAACACCTTGGACCTGATTTCCGCCAAATGCACACATCTCCCCGCCACCCCCACACCCCCACACTTTGGCCGCTGCCCCTTGTCTTTTGACGTACGCATCCAGCAGGTTACAAGTCTCACCTTTTTGCTGTCCGGACCTAGCGCCCTTCCGTCTCCCTTTATCGCTCTCTCTCTCTCTGGATGTCTATTACCCCTGTGCTGATAGACGTTTCCCGGTTAACCGCTGTTTGCACGCACGCACGCGTGCGTGCACGCCTGTGTGTATGTGCGAAGTGACGCACGCGGCTGCTGTCTTTCTTTGTCCATCCAAAGTCTGCTATGGGTATCCATCCATCTCACCTCCCTCTACCTTCCCACGTGCTGCCGCCTTTGTGTCGTGATTAATTTCGCTCCGTTCTAGTTTACAATCGCGTCCCGACGATTCTTTACCATGACTCCACTTTGTACATTTTCCATTTTGCACATATTTGCATACTTTTCTTTTACAGTCATCATGTTTCCCCGCGCCACGTCGCCG
Source organism: Ligula intestinalis (assembly GCA_036362985.1). Classification (NCBI taxonomy): domain Eukaryota; kingdom Metazoa; phylum Platyhelminthes; class Cestoda; order Diphyllobothriidea; family Diphyllobothriidae; genus Ligula; species Ligula intestinalis. The sequence continues at coordinate 29,842,045 of JAYGXS010000001.1, forward strand.
CTGCCACCACCACCACTATTGTATTGCAGTCCTTTTCTTCTTCTTCTTCTTCTTCTTCTTCTTCCATCCTATGCTGTTCTTATTCCCGTGATCATGTTAAGCGTGAAGTCAGCCACGCTTGCACACACGCATATTTTGACGAACACTGGGACTTACCGATGATTTTTATTTACTTGCGAAGAAGGCACGCCTGCATCAGCCCTACGCCTAGACGGATCGTCTGCCAACCCCATTTGTGATAACGATCTCCACTGGCTGGCCACGTGGCCCCCCACACTTGGTTTTAATTACCAGAGCTATCTTTCTCCACCACCTCTTTTTTCCTGCATGCCCTTTGAGTTCACGCATAATGCAGGTTTAATAGTTTCTGCTTTTATGTTTGTTGGCGCGTAGTACCGGTCAACTCTGGTCCCATGACATCGATTTAATGTGCTTACTGAGTATTGGGTTTAGGTATTTACTGCAGGCTCCGATCATGCCAATTGTAGTCTACTGGTTGACCTTCCTGTTTTAGTCCTTTAATTTCTTCAGAAATTCATTTCTAACTCGGGGTAGATGCGTATATTTTCGAGGATCTACGAATGTAGATAGAAGGTTGCTGGGACTATTTGGGCTGCGGACCACTGACAGCTCAACCGTCGCTCTCGTCGATGTCCACCACGACCATCAGCAAGCTGAAGCTTGGCTTGTGCTTAGGCATGCCAACATGCCTCCCATGTGTTGCATTTTTTTATGGATGTGCATCTCCTAGTACCGCTTGTGATGTCCTGATCAGAATCCCCTATAATAGTCTACCACTGGCCGTGGGAAGACACACCTGTACCATTTTTTCACATACGGTAGATTGTCTAGAGAAAATTGTGAGGTGGTAGGATTGAACACATTTGCGGCTGCTAATTTTGTTTATCTAAGTAATTTGAGGCACAGAAATAGGTTTACTGAAGAAGAGTACGCCAGTAAAAGCTAAGGATCACAACCCATTGCTTATGCTCGTTGAAATATAAACGAAAAAATTCTGCCAACTGAGGCATTTACCGGTCACGCCATCAGCCTAGTATGTGCGGTGTATGAAATGGCTGATGATTATGGGTAGTACTTCTCAGTCGATAACTGAATGACATTCATCTTGACATCAGGTACAGTTGTGGGACTGAGGTAGATCCAGAGTCTACTTTCCCCATAATTCAGCTACAGTCACCGCGTCTGCCTTCAGGTTTCTGAAGCTCGTGGTAGACGTCTTCGAAAACGACGTCTGACATTTCTATTTGAATTTATTACTCACTAATCTACCCGTTTATATGTTGGCTTATAAAATAGCTTAATGGGGCGCTGTTACTATCGGCACAATCAAGCAAAACTCTGTTTGTCTTAGATGAACTCTCTTTCAGCAAACTTTAAACGTTAGAAATAGCAGCCAGTTGTGCAACCATGATGGAAATTATACTCGAAATGTAGGCCGTCTGGTAACGGTGATACTTTATACTGCGCGTAACATAGAAGGATATATCTCTAAGATTTCATCTTATGATCATCGGAATACATGTTTAGATTTGCTGACGTTTCGGACAGCTGGGGAGGCTGTTTTTTGTCCAAACGAATACTGGCTTTATCGATCACCAAGTCCACCTAGCTAGAGGCACTAATTTCTCGGATCTCACTTCCATCCATCAATACAGCGGCTCATCATACCCGTGCATAACCTGTCGTCATCCACGAAATGTGCCTACTTACACGCCTGTACGAATGCTACCCTCACCTGCATCATCATCTCGCAAGTCGGCAATCAACCCACTTACCTCCATCTCTAATGTCACTGTCCACGATTTCAGCCTCACAACTACTGCGGACTCAGAGTTAATCATGCAGAATCATGCACGGAACTCCTTATTCGAACTAAGTCGGGTCAGATAAACATTTAAAGTAAGCTCAGGCACCACCTGGAATGAATAAATGCAGTCTTATATTAGAGAAAAGGAACATTCAAAGAAGTATTTGGCAAGCGTACGTATACTTTCGATAAATTCTCGTCAGGCCAATGCATAAGTGTGGGAAGGGATTTAAGTTAAACCAGCGATCAATACCGGTCTTTTTCTCAAAAACCGGATCTGTTGAATATCTGCTCGGGTTATAACAACATATAGTCAATCTGAATGTGATGCAACAAATAAAAGTGACATTATAGCGATAATAACTTATTGGTTCTGAAATACATATCCTCATGGCCGATCGTTTCTCCTTTCGGATTGGTGCGTTGTGGGGTAATAGTCAGGCAAGCATAGGCTTCGTGTGAATTCCCAGTGTCACGTTCATACCAGAAAACGAAACGAGGTGTGGGGGAAAATATCAAGGAAGTAACTACTCTTGGATTACTTACATATTGAGACGTCAATCAGAAATTGTGCATGTACAGAACCCTTCGGATTTTGGAGGTTTCAGCATATCTACAGACCACATTTAGAGTGAAAACAGCTCAGTGTCATCGATGCGGTCACGTACCGTAAAACCAATTACAGAGACTGCTTTAGTTTTGGCTCTTAGAGTGCAGGTACGCAGATAAGCCAAATTGAACACATTAGTATACGAGGGGGATTTTGTGTACAGCCGAGAATTTTTCATCGAGAACAAAGAGGAAGGTATATAGTTAAGTAAATCTCCGTCGCCACCATCATTGTGAAGACAAGAATAAACAGGATGCGCCTTCCAGGTCGTCATACTGTGGACAAGCGAGGCATGGCGACACAAATGGAAAATTTTGACGCAGCGAACCAGTCCGCCTTGAGAGAAAAAGCACTAGCTGTTAGAGCCGAATCCTGGTAAAAAGTGCGATCTTTGTTGATAATTTAATAACCAAATTACCTGCTGGCGTATAAACGAAGCGTGCACTGACCATCATATGGTCCCGGTACTGCGTCTGAGAATGGCTGAGCTGATGAAAGCACGCTTGAACTGTTTCGACCTATTGCACCTTTTAATATTTTTTCCGATAGCTCTGCCGGCTTTGTATATACAGGCGTCTATTCCATAGTATTGAATGGATATAACAAATGACTGGGTATTTAGAAGTAATCAGTTGAATAGAAATATTGATAGCCACTCACAGAAATTCACCAGTTCCTGCAAAAAGATCGGTTGACCAAAAAACTATTTTTTTCTTTGCAGTTGTGGCAAAACTGACAATTTTTAAAAGTAGGAACTGTTAAAGCTTTTAGTATCAACGCAAGGTCTTTTACCGTTCCAAATATGTGGAATTACCTAACCTAGACGTGTTGCAAGGTTTGACCAACTGTGAGCAGCGAATAAGCCCAAAACGCAGACAGTTGTTTTCCCATACTCTGTTGCCGCTAGACACAACTCAGAGGTGTTGGGCTCATCAGTGAACCCCCGAGCGTTTCTCCTTTGATTTATGGTAGAAAAACCCATTTGAAAACTTTGGCTTCTATCTCTCTTCAACAATTAGTGTGTTACCTTGGCGGTACTAAGTCCGAGTCAAGCCTTATGGGTCCAGTTAAAAAGTTGCTGGGAAAATTGAAATGAAATTAATCAGCTTCAGCGGGATAATATTCAACAACTTTGGTTAGGTTTCGAAGGTGTCCACCTCGTGCACTCTAGCGTGATGGCACAAGAGCGGTGACTTGTGTGTGGATTAGTGGTAAGTGATAGAAGACTTGCGTTGCATCTACCGCGCGCTCTCTCGCTCTTTTCACTTACCCGGTGTCAAGGCAGAATTAAGAAGACCGAAGGGAGCCACCATGTATGGTTCCGATCTCGCGGAGTGGGTGCCATAATGGCCACGCGTGGCTAATGGTCGAATCTTAATCTACCCGTGCCACCAGGGCCTGCCGTGCTTTGATTGGACCTTCATGTTAGTCGCGTGTGGTCAGTTGGTTGCAATTCTGGATCCGCCTCTGGGAAACCTAAGTACGGTTGCCGTAAACTACGCCCACGCTTAACCTTTCCTGATGGCTGGCAACTGCGCACACACCAAAGCCTGCCTGCCCCCAATTTGGTCTGGACAATCGCTGCGACGTCTGCTACGTTCTGACACTTCGAATGCGATCGTATCGCGAGTTGTTTGACGCAACTCCGAGTGCACGCACACTCGGAGCTGCTAGAATGTGCGCAAGTACCAGTTTCTGCCTATCCCAATCCGGTCTGGCCAATCACCTCCCAGTGTTTGACTCACACAGAACCTCACCGTGACGACTGCCGCGACCTCACACTTGGGATACTATCCCTCCCGGGTGTAGACACACGCTCGTCTGGCCGTCAACTTGATCCAATCTATTCTCCACTATATTCTGTACAAATTACACAATTTCCCCATCTGGCGTATCACTTTTTCTCTTCCCCTACGGATCCGGGCCTGAAGATCGCAGCGGTAAGGTTTTAACTGACTATCCTAATCTATTGCAATGCATCTACCAGGCGGCCCGTTTAGGGGGCTGCCCTGTAGCTTACACTTTATGTATCCGGACACCGTGCCCTCTAGATGGAGGCGGATGTTCTGCAGCCAGATAAACATTTGGTGTGGATGTCAGAGCATGAAGTAGTCCGAAATTCGTTAAATTAGGCGATGTATCTTGTCCTTTACAGACTCGACTGAGCTTGAAAATTACCAGAAGAAAATTCTTTTTTCGAGGAAGACTCAAATCGCCAGTATTGGTATCAATTTTGGGTTACATGCGTGAAATTATTGAATTATCGTGCAACCGTAGCCTAAGGATCAGAGCCCTTTTGCTTCTGATTAAAATACAAGAATCCGGAGATAGGTTTCATGCTGCAGTAACAGTGTAATGGAGCTCCGTGGAACTGTGCTCACTTTCCTCTTCCAATTAGAAGCTGCTTCTTATAAAGGAAGAAAATCAATATTATTTAAACATAATACCACCTTGGTTTTCTCTCCTATTTTTCAATAAGTATGCCTTTTGAAAATCGTAAGTTACAATCAAATTGTTTTTGTTCTCAACAACAGAAAGAAATTATTTTATAATCCCTTCATGAACCAATCTGCCTAGATACGTATACTCAGGTGGCTTCTTTTTAAATGTCAATTTCATGCAGGGAATTGCAGGTAATCGGAAAAACGTCGTTGCAAAAGTATCTTATGTAGCCCCACTCAGATACTCCTATTCCTAGCATTTGCCCCGCAAAAACGGTGGTTATAGAATTAAGTGGGGTGGGGAAAAAGGATAGACATAGAAGAAATTTTTTATAAGTATGTGTAAAGTTAAAAAATGTAGTCGAATTTGCTTCCAGCGGCCACTGGGAGCAGGTTGTTCCGCATGTAAATTGAATGTCTGTGCGGCGCTTTGCGCTGCGGACTATACTAATCTAACGGTAATTCGGACCATAGGTAAGTTGAAGTAGACAACTCCTAACCACCATTTCTATTTTTCAGGAAATTCAGGAAACCTTCAATTTGATAAGTGGGTCTTTTCCGCAATGAGTTAAATTGTAATACAGATTAGGAAAACCTACAGATATAAATCAACAACACTTCTAAATACAGTAAATTAAAATGCATTCAGCATTTATTACAGTATATTCCACTGCGTGTCCTAATTTCCCGTCCATAAAACCCTATAGCCACCGCTTTCGTAGGAAAACATGCAGGTTGTAGGGAATAATGAGTGGGGCTACACAAGCTACCATTGCCAACGTCTTTTTAACTTGGCAAACGAACACAACCATAAAATAGGCTAAGAAGGTATATCACAGGTAATTATGTGGCGGAACACGCCTCTCCTTGGTTTTATGCGTGTAACAGGATACCGGCGAGTAAATGTAAAAGGTATGGATCTTCTGAGATAACACTTGCAAGACACTTTTATGGGAATATTAAAATGACAGCACTCAACATGATATTTTTTAGAGTAAATACGCGAATTTGTGCTGGGGACTATCAAATACTGATCAGTATGCGGTCGTTTTCTGGATAAACCACCATATGTAGACGAACTTATCTTCAACGGTTCAACAGTGAGGGTCTGGCACACGAATCGCAGCCCCTTGTGTTCTAACGGCGACAAGCTGAGTACGCCCTGGTTGCATCCCCCAGGAAGAACGCAACAGCCTGGGGGTAAAAACGGAAGCCACCCAAATGAGGATTTTAATGTGTACAGAACCCGGAGTTGCTGTCTCGGGTGACAGTGGCCGCAGGTGAAGCTCAGGCTAATGTTGACTGCATCTGGTCACGCCTCAAGATGTCTGCAAGTCTCAGCAACTTCCTGCTCGAGATGCGCCAGTAGCTTACAAGTGAGTGTGAAGCGAGTTAAAGTGTTGCATGACTAGTGCTTGGGATTACACTACGGGGTGTCGAATAATGAGGTCACCTGCTGCGTGGCCGCAGGGTGCAACGCTCACGTGTTCTTGTGTGCGTGTGCACACGTGTGTGTGCGAGCGAATATCCGTCCAACAGTTTAAGGTCCTCGAGTGGAGCCAGTCACCAGCGCAGACACCTGCCCTTGAGGCCACTCGCGTCGAACAAGGAATCATTGTTGGCTGTAGGCCACAGGAGCGATTCGTCTGGACAACCTGCAGGGTTATGCTGGCAGTCGGTTAGGTTGACTCCTAACATTTTATCCTAGCAGTTGGTAACGCGTTAACTGCTGGAGGAGACACATGCGGATCACACTGAGTTCTCGTATCAAGTTAGTCTGGAGACGACCGTCCAACAGTTTAGCAAATAAACGATAAGAAAGATGAAAGACTAAAGAAAGGGAAGGTTTACTCAGCGGCTGCCTCGGACGTACATAAAGCACACGCCCGTCGGCTATAAAAGCGACCAAAAGTTACTAATGGACAAATGGACTTATTTTCTACTCTTGAACATGAACTGCCACCGAGCAGTCGATGGTTGGCAGCGGTATTTGAGGTTACTTAAAAAATTATCTTAAGACACTTGTATCAACTTGAATTTATTCATAAGGAGCCCCACCTAGGCTGAAGGGCAAGCAAATCGAAACTCTGAAATTTGTTGCTAGCAGCTACGAAATCCTCTCATGGATCCATTCCGAAAACATTGTGATTCTAACTGGAAAATTAAAACTGACAATAGAAATTGGCTCAAAGCGGTCAGGCTCCTTCAAAAATTCTTCGGTCAAGATCGGTTTTGCAAGAAAATTATTATTTGCGTTTGGTAGAATTTCGCAGGTGTGGTTCAGTTTGAATGGGTTTCGAATGTCCTTGCTATCAGTTCTGGTCTCTGCTGCCAATAAGTCAATCGAGTCTACTCCAAGCTTAAAGAAAAGTACCCAGTGCTGAAATCGTAATGGGCTAAGTTAATAGATAAAATCTTTTCTGGTGCGATTTTCAACCCCAATCTCGTGTGGGGAGAGGACCAGAGACACCCTGTGGAAGATATACTTTATTCCGTACAAAAGGAAGCGGAGAATAAGTAGGAGGAAGTTGACTGTTGGCTGAACATAAGCTTATACCCGGGTGGGGCAGAAACCAAGGTCACTAAACTTGATAATCGTGACAAGCGTCCACCGTCCGATCGGTGTTCGCAAATTTCTCGGTGAATAGATACCCGATCAGCAGTGACTGCAAATGACAGGTTGCGAGGCGCTGATGAACTGCGGTTCGATGAAGTGCTTATGACCCATGTGATGACACTAGTGGTGGACCAACTGCGCCGTCGTTGAGTGCTGTTGATTGTCTTGTCCGACCAGCTGGTGTTCAGGCTTATGCTTGGCTGTTGAAGGCTAATAAGCCCAAAACAGTTCTGCATCAATTTACCCCCATAGGCTGTCATACCCCCCTTACTGCTATTATGAATTGGCCGGAATCGGCCTGGCAGGCGGTCACCCGTTGGGGACTTCTGTACAGCACATAAACTTTGTTTCGGTCGGAAACCTAGTCAATCGGTGTTCGCACATTTCTCGGTGAATATATGCCCTATCAACAGTGACAGAAAATGGCAGTTGGCGAGGCGCTGCTGAACTGCGGTACGATGAAGTGTTTATGACCCATCTGATAGACACCAGTGGTGGAACAACTGCGCCATCTGTGAGTGCGTTTGTTTTTGTGTTGTCCGACCAGCTGGTGTTCAGGCTTGTGCTTGGCTGATGAATGCTAATAAGCCCGAAATAATTCTGTATCAAGTCCCCCTAAATGCTGTCATATACCCCTTATTGATATTATGACTTGGCCGGAATTGGCCTGGCAAGCGGTCAACAGTTGGGAACCTCTGACCACCACATGAACTTTGTTCTTTCGGAAGCCTATTCAATCGGTGCTCGCACATTTCTCAGTGCATATATAACCGATCAGCCGAGACAGAAAATGGCAGGTGGCGAGGCGCTGATGAACTGCGGTTCGATGAAGTGCTTGTGACCCATGTGATTGACACCAATGGTAGACCAACTGCACCGTCTGCAAGTGCGTTTGTTTGTGTTGTCCAACCAGCTGGTGTTCAGGATTATGCTATTCTGACGAAGGCTAATAAACTGGAAACAGTTGTGCATCAAGTTACCCCCTAATGCTTTCATAGACCCCCCTAATTGCTAAAATGCGTTGGCCGAAACAATCCTGGAAGGCGGTCACCCGTTGGGGACCTCTGACCACCACATGAACTTTGTTTAGTTCGAAGCCTATTCAATCGGTGCTCGCACATTTCTCAGTGCATATATAACCGATCAGCCGAGACAGAAAATGGCAGGTGGCGAGGCGCTGATGAACTGCGGTTCGATGAAGTGCTTGTGACCCATCTGATTGACACCAATGGTAGACCAACTGCACCGTCTGCAAGTGCGTTTGTTTGTGTTGTCCAACAAGCTGGTGTTCAGGATTATGCTATTCGGAGGAAGGCTAATAAACTGGAAACAGTTGTGCATCAAGCTGCCCCCTAATGCTTTCATAGACCCCCCTTATTGCTAAAATGCGTTGGACGAAACAATCCTGGAAGGCGGTCACCCGGTGGGGACCTCTGACCACCACATGAACTTTGTTTAGTTCGAAGCCTATTCAATCGGTGTTCGCACATTTTTCGGTGAATATATACCCGATCAGCAGAGACAGAAAATGGCAGGTGGCGAGGCGCTGATGAACTGCGGTTCGATGATGAGCTTATAAACCATGTAATTGACACCAGTGGTGAACCAACTGCGTCGCCTGTGAGTGCGTTTGTTTGTGTTGTCCAACCAGCTCGTGTTCAGGCTTATGCTTTTCTGACGAAGGCTAATAAGCCAAAACAGTCCTGTATCAATTCACCCCATATGCTGTCATTCCCCTCCTTTACAGCTATAATAACTTGGCCGAAATTGGCCTGGCAAGCTGTCATCATTTGGGGACCTCTGAGCACCACATGAACTTCGTTTAGTTCGGAAGCCTATTCAATCGTTTTTCGCTCATTTCTCAGTGAATATATACCCGATCAGCAGTGACAGCAAATGGCACTTGGCGAGGCGCTGATGAACTGGGGTCTAATGAAGTGCTTATAACCCATCTGATAGACACGAGTGGTGAACCAACTGCGCCACCTGTGAGTGCGTTTCTTTGTGTTTGCCGACCAGCTGGTGTTCAGGCTTATGCTTGGCTGATGAAGGCTAATGAGCCAAAACAGTCCTGTATACCATTACCTGCAAATGCTGTCATACACCAACCCTTACTGCTATAAATACTTGGCCGGAATCGGCCGGGCAGGCGGTCACCCGCTGGGGTTCTCTGAGCACTACATGAACTTTGTTAAGTTCAAAAGCTTATTCGGTCGTTGTTCGCTCATTTCTCAGTGAATATATACACGATCAGCAGTGACAGACAAATGAGAAGTGGCGAGGCGCTGATGAACTGCGGTTCGATGTAGTGCTTATGACCCATCTGATAGACACGAGTGGTGAACCAACTGCGCCATCTGTGAGTGCGGTCCTTTTTGTTTGCCGACCAGCTGGTGTTAAGGCTTAGTCTTGGCTGACGAAGGCTAATAAGCCAAAACAGTCCTGTATCAAAATAACCCCAAATGCTGTCATACCCCACCCTTTACTGCTATAATGACTTGGCCGGAATCTGCCGGGCAGGCAGTCACCCGTTGGGGACCTCTGAGCACCACATGAGCTGCGCCGTCTGTGAGTGCGTTTGTTTGTGTTGTCCGACCGGCTGATGTTCAGGCTAATGCTTGGCTGTTAAAGGCTAATAAGCCCAAAACAGTTCTGCATCAATTAACCCCCATAGGCTGTCATAGCCCCGTTACTGCAATTATGACTTGGGCAGAATGGGCCTAGCAGGCGGTAACCCGTTAGGGACCTCTGAACACCACTTAAACTTCGTTTAGTTCGAAAGCCTATTCGATCAGTGTTCGCTCATTTCTCATTTAATATATTGCGATCAGCAGTGACAGCAAAGAACAGGTTGCGAGGCGCTGATGAACTGCCGTTCGATGAAGGGCTTAGGACTTATCTGATAGACACCCGGGGTGGAAAAACTGCGCCGTTTTTGAGTGTTGTCTGACCAGCTGATGTTGAGGCTTATGCTTGGCTGACGAAGGCTAATAAGCCGGAAACAGTTCTGCATCAAATACCCTCCAAATGCTGTCATACCCCTTTACTGCTAATATGACTTGGGCAGAATCGGCCTAGCAGGTGGTAACCCGTTGGGGACCTCAGACCGACACATAATATTCGTTTAGTTCGGATGCCTATTCGATCAGTGATCGCTCATATCTCATTTAATATATTGCGATCAGCAGTGACAGCAAATGACAGGTAATGAGGCGCTGATGAACTGCGGTTCGATGAAGTGCTTATGACCCATCTGATAGACACCAGTGGTGAACAAACTGCGCCGTCTGTGAATGTTGTCTGACCAACTGGTGTTAAGGCTTATGCTTGGCTGACGGAGGCTAATAAGCCGGAAACATTTCTGCATCAAATTACCTCCAATTGCTGTCAAACCCCTTCCCTTACTGCATTACTGACATGGCAAGGGACCTCTGAGCACCACATGAACTTTGTTTACTTCCGAAGCCTATTCAATCGAGGTTCGCACATTTCTCAGTGAATACAAACCCGATCAGCACTGACAGCAAATGGCAGGTGGCGAGGCGCTGATGAACTGCGGTCCGATGAAGTGCTTATGACCAATCTGATAGACACCCGGGGTAGACCAACTGCGCCGTCTGTGAATGTTGTCTGACCAACTGGTGCTAAGGCTTTTGCTTGGCTGATGGACGCTAATAAGCCGGAAACAGTTCTGTATCAAATACCCTCCAAATGCTGTCATACCCCCCTTACTGCTTATATGACTTGGGCAGAAGCGGCCTTGCAGGCGGTCGACACTTGGGAACCTCTGACCACCACATGAACTGAGTTTAGTTCGGATGCCTATTCGATCGCTGTTCGCTCATTTCTCATTTAATATATTGCGATCAGCAGTGACAGCAAATAGCAGGTGGCGAGACGCTGATGAACTGCTGTTCGATGGAGTGCTTATGACCCATATGATAGACACCAGTGGTGGACCAACTGTACCGTCTATGATTGCGTTTGTTTGTGTTGTCCGACTAGCTTGGCTGACGAAGGCTAATAAGCCCAAAACAGTTCTGTATCAATTTGCCCCCATAGGCTATCATAGCCCCGTTACTGCTATTATGACTTGGCCGGATTCGACCTGGAAGGTGGTCACCGGTTGGGGACCTCTGACCACCACATCAACTTTGTTCAGTTCGGAAGCCTGTTCGATCTGTGTTCGCACACTTCTCAGTGAATATATACCCGATCAGCAGTGACAGCAAATGACAGGTGGCGAGGCGCTGATGAACTGCGGTTCGATCAAGTGCTTAGGACCCATCTGATAGACACCAGTAATGGACCAACTGCACCGTCTGTGAGTGCGTTTGTTTGTGTTGTCTTACCAGCTGTTGTTCAGGCTTATGCTTGGCTGACGAAGGCTAATAAGCCCAAAACAGTTCTGTATCAATTTACCCCCATAGGCTGTCATAGCCCCGTTACAGCTATTATGACTTGGCCGGATTCGGCCTAGCAGGTGGTAACCCGTTGGAGACCTCTGACCACCACATGAACTTTGTTTAGTTCGGAAGCCTATTCGATCGAGGTTCGCACATTTCTCCGTGAATATATACCCGATCAGCAGTGACAGCAAATGACAGGTGGCGAGGCGCTGATGAACTGCGGTTCGATGAAGTGCTTATGACCCATCTTATAGACACCAGTAATGGACCAAATGCACCGTCTGTGAGTGCGTTTGTTTGTGTAGTCCAACCAGCTGGTGTTCAGGCTTATGCTTGGCTGACGACGGCTAATAAGCGGAAACAGTTCTGTATAAAAATAACCAGAAATGCTGTCATATCCTTCCCTATACTGCTATTATGACTTGACCGGATTCGGCCTGGTAGGTGGTCAATTTTGGGGACCTCTGTCAACCACTACAATTTTTTTCAGTTCGGATGCCTAGTTGATCGGTGTTCGCACATTTCTCAGTGAACACATACCCGATCAGCAGTTACAGCAAATGACAGGTAATGAGGGGCTGATGAACTGCGGTTCGAATAAGTGCATATGACCCATCTGATAGGCACCAGTGGTGAACCAACTAAGCCGTCTGTGAGTGCGTTTGTTTTTGTTGTCCGAACAGCTGATGTTAAGGCTTATGCTTGGCTGATTAAGGCTAATAAGCACGCAACAGTTCTATATCAAGTAACCCACGAATGCTGTCATACCCCCCCCCCCCCGTACATGCTTGAATGACTTGGCCGAAATCGGCCTGGCAAGCGGTCATCAGTTGGGGACTTCTGACCACCACATGAATTTCGTTTAGTTTGGAAGCCTATTCGATCGGTATTCGCACATTTCTCAGTGAATACATAC
>JAYGXS010000001.1:29874129-29900476 GCA_036362985.1 Ligula intestinalis
GTCCAGGAAAATCAACGCTGCTGTTCCAAATCCAATATTCGGACTCCCCGTCAGAGTCAACCCCCCGCAGACATAATGCAGATCAGGCCTGACTGCAATCGTGTCAATGAGTGTTTATAGCTAGTACGTCGCAAGCGGCGAGGATCGCCACTGACCTCAAAGAACCAGTGGTGACTTGGGAGACAGTCAAAGTAACTGTTTCCGTCCCTCTTGTTGAAATTAAGCTGTTCCAATCGCAAAACGGTAGTGGCCCCGTGGCGCTTTCCACCTTCGGCGTCACGCCATGCACCATGTCACATGATCGCAATTCTCGACTCGTCTCTGGTAGAGCGAGCCACGGCCGCCACAAGCTGCGCGCAACGCACGCTCTAGTTTTATTTTCCCGGTCTGGCCAATCATCTTCAAGGCTGACTCAAAAGGGACTTCACTGGGAAAACCGTCAACGCCCTCATTTGTCGGACCCGGCCTCTTCTGGACCGGACTGCAGTGATCCGAGAGTAAACTTTCTCCTGCCTATTTTCCACTCCTCCTGTACAGAACTAATCATTCCTTCAACTTTGGCGTTCCACTTCTTCCCTTTCACAAGGAAGCGAGTTTAAAGATTGCAGCTGCTACAGTTTTGGCTATGAAATCAACCCACCGCGATAGAACCAAGTAGTTAGCAGGACCGATTTCAACTCGGAAACCCACTGGTTCCTAACTACACATGAAAAAGTCCTTAAAAGGAAGTTCCAGAGTTCGTATCGGGAATAATTGCTATAAATGCATTGTACATGTCGTGGACTACCTTAATTGCGGATACACACCCTGATGCATGCCCCCCAGCACTAGATTTTCGCCAGCCGACGAAAAGCAATCAAAGGTCACTCCACTCCAGAAAAAGCAAGGCTGAGAAATGATCAAGGTCGTTTTGAAACAGATGATTGCAACAAGGAATGGTAAATCATGCTGACAACACAAATACAAGTTAAAACTCACAAACGCGTGTTTCGCCATCACATGCCGCTATATGACGTAGTCAAGAGGGCTTCGGTCTATAAGTGCGTCTCCGAGTTGTTTTTGTTATCTGAAATGCAGTTTCCACGCCCTATATAATTTCCCCAAAAAACAAAGCATTTAGCTCATTCTGAAGGCTGATATGAATATTTGGGATTAAATCTATTCGCCGCTGTGTAATGACCTCGTAATATTCGCAGGCTGAGTTAGCGAATTAGCGAACTGAGAGCGATCTACCAGAAAAATACAGCAGTCGCTAAAGACCGTGCAACTTTCATGATGAAAGTTGACTTCATAGTACAGCATATATTTGTTAACACTATCTTCCTTCATTGATTCTTGATTCAAAGTGTCCACATACGTTACCGTAAAGGACCTTATTGAATGCAAGTCATGTAGAAAAATAATTTTTGTAAACTATATGTTCCGTTAATGCGTCATTTTGAAACAAAACAGACAGAAGCATAATAAGTATTTTAAAAAAAATGGCCAAATATGTGGCTTCTTTTTTGCACTCGCAAGCTTATGAAGAATCGTGAAATTCATCCGCTTATGCGGAAAATGCTCAATTATAAAGAATAAAGTAAGTTCTTTCATCTCTAGTCAAATTGAATAGTGCATCTTCATTGTAACATTTCACTGACTGAAGAAAATTTCCTTTTGCATAAAGAAAGTCGTTACGTAAACTTTAAAAATAAAAAACATTTCAATTTACTGTTCTAAATTATAGCTGCTTTTACGTCTTTGAAACAAAGGGCATTATCGGGAAAACTTTTTCCTTAACAAACACTCAGTACTCCTTACACTTCATTTCAGCTTTAAATATGTCCAATGCTGCTCATTATTATTTCTAAGTTTTCCTAAATGCATTCACACTGGTATTCGAGTACTGATCAAATTTTTAAAAAAGTTATGAAAGTTGCACGGTTTTTAGCGAGTACTTTACGTCATCGCAGGGGAACAAGACTTATATTTTTCTGACCTTTCGACATTTGTCGCGGATTCTTCATCAGAGGCATCCACAGAAAATGGTAGCAGTGACAGTCCTTATATTACCTAAAATAAATAATTATTTGTAAACTGATAATACTGCCGGCAAAGCCTAGGTAGACTGTAGTGGCTATTTCTGGCTTATTAGCCGTCATCAGCCAGCCATACACAGACTCTAGTGGTGTCCCATCTGAGCCTCGAACTCGCGACCTCGTTGATCAGAGTAAAACGCCCTAACAATTGAATCACGAGCTCATTGTCTCACGGGTTTAGGTCAGGGTATATTGACACTCCTTGAAGAACGTTCACCCGACCGCCCTCCCTGTCTTGGGCCTCAGCAGATGGCAACGAGTATTTGTATACTACTGACTGCCTGCTGGCATCCTGTGAACATTACGAGGTTATTCCACAGTAACTGGTTGATTTCAACTAAGGTATTCGTATCAACCCTCGGACCGAAGTTAAAAAAAGCATTGTTTCGAAGTTCAGACATTCATGTTGAAGGAAACTAAATAAGACAACGGACCAAACTAGACAAAGAACCAACCGGCTGGCCAGACCAGGTGGCCGGTTTGCTCGAACCAAATGACCAGAATGTCCTCAAGTTGACGTGCCTCTCAGCTGAAATCACATTCGCCCGCATTGGCTGCCTTTTTACCTCGTTCTAGCAACACATATCTTCGCCCGCCTTATCTTTGTAAGCATTTTTTCAAACCTTCTTAGACGGGGTTTGTAACTGCTTTTAGACGGAAAAAGTGACTGCTGCTTCAAAGTCGATGCACTACCTTGTCAGCCCATGGAACGCCATCACCATCATTTAACTTTATATGTAATAATGTATTGCATGTATTACTTGCAAGTGTTGGTCTCCTACTAAAACGCGTTACTCGATCAACATCCCTAATGATAGTTACGCGTGCCACGAGGTTACAACGGTTAGCTAGCTGCGTTCTAGCAAACTCCAAACAGAAAGCGGGGCTCGCTTCCGTGATCATCAGCAAGGATTAAAGACACGGCCACGGCTGACCGTCTACGGGATGTGGGTCGCAAGTTCTTGCGGAAAAAGTCTCTGGGCGTAGCGACTACACCACCGTACCAATTAAGGCAACGAATTCGCACATCGAGGGCCGACTTTGTCAAGTCATAAAAACAGGCCTATCAAAAGTTGACAGCAAAACATGCTCTAACTGCAATAGGCTGTTAAAGAATTTTTTTATTTTGTGTATAAACAGAAAAAGGCTCTACCGGGGCAGCCCTATACACCTACATATATATGCGGGGGGGGCAACAGATGGCTGTAGAGCACGTGAGAGATACTCTGGTCCGAAATGCTGAAAACAAAGATGAGTGAACACACCGTTTTGACAGACTGGAAAATAAACATTGATGGAAATGTATGGCGCCAGGCAGAAATAAAAGCGTGCCCTACCAACGCCTAGCAGCCACACTGTCAGTGCATGCATTTTCGCTAAATGGTTGTCCAGGCCAGTAAGGCTATGTTGTCCCCAGAAACGCCGGCGAAATACGAACCACGTGTCCGCACGCGGCCAATATTAAATAACCTTTTAGTTTAAAAGACAAGGAGTACGACAATTGTAAGCAGAAAAACTGGGTTGGACTAGGCCTACGTACTGACTTACTGACTTTTGATTCGCCTGGCTAAATAATGCACAAAACTAATCCGTAACTGAGAGGCGACAGGAACTCTAAATGGCATCGGCACCACGCGGCTTAAGAAACAATAAACATGACCACCGTCTGTACAGATAAGTGAGCAGGGCAAGCATGGCTGAGGGCGATGTCAGATTGGCCACAATGACATTACATGCTAGTGGACAGTCAAGTGTGACATTATTCAAACTCATATTACTCTTGGTCACATCGTTCAATATATAACCAGGTGGGTTGGCACTGACAAAGACAAGGGAGACCGGAATGACCATTTCCGGCATATAAGCCGTTATTAGCCAGTCATACCCAACCCCAGGTCTGGATCACCCGAGATTCGAACCCGGAAGTTTGGTCATGGAGCACAAAGTTCTCCCACTACAATAGAGGCTTGTTGCTTTGTCGGTTGAGATCAAGAATACGATGAATATATGGTGCTCGCAAGTCTGGTTATGGAACATGTACCTTCCGGTTTTGCCCTGGAGCTTACTTTAGAGTAGCAACAAGAAGGGCAGGATGGAGTGGTGATTCACACATGGGATCGAGTATGGCCGGCTGATGACGGCTAATAAATCAGAAATGGCCGTTCTGGTCTCCCTTGTTTTTGCCAGCTCCACTCAACTCCATCCTATCCTACTACTCGCGATGCGACTGCCTGCAAGAACTCTAAAGTAAGCCTCAAGGCAAAACCAGAACGTAGTACATGTTCCATAATCAGATCAGCGAGCACCACAAACTCATATAAGCAAGTCATCTATTGAAGGAAGTACTCAGTTCAGTTTCGAAACATGGCTTCGAAAACTCTCAGTTAAAGAGTTGGGATTACCAGCTAAGCAAAACTTTAAGTCAATTTAAAACATCTCCCAGAGCAAGCAAGATTACAAGTTGTTACGGAAAATTTTCATTCTTTGAACGCATATGAACGCTCCTCGGTTGGATTTAAGTTTAAAGCAAAGGCTGAGACTAGAAGCGGTCCCCTCCTTAGCTCATTGTGTCCACTCAGCGTTACCTACCGGCCATGCGGCAAATACAAGGACTCGTCCGGTAAGCACGACGATGGCCACCAGTAAGTCGAGCAGTAGTAATGAGCTGTGGGTAGATTAGATTCGAAATCGCCTTATCGTTCCACAGCCACTATATTCCGGTAAACAATACTAGATCAAAACTCCTGGAAATTGACTTAGATACAATGACCAGTTGGGCATAAAGCCCTGGTATATACGTGTCATTAAATGGTTCGACCGTCGACTCCAAGGAGGTTCACTGTAAGCTTCACAGCAGGGTGGTGCGGGGACGGTGACTTGCGCGTGAGTTAGTTTTAAGTGGCAGCAGAATTGTATTGCATCGACCGCACTCTTCTCCCAGCCACCAGTACCCGGTGTCGGAGTACAGTCAAAAAAGACCGGAGACAGGAGCAGGCGCAGGTAGCTGGCGCGGTTGAAGTCGCCCCTGTGCGTGTCATCGCCCCCCCCCCCCCCCAATGCTCGGCAGTTGTTATGGGACCGCAACCCAAATAACGCTTGTCTTGTCCTGATCTGGCCGTAACACGGTTAACGCCTCTCCCACTAAGCGATCAAGACATACTGGGTGCATTTGCTCAAGCCCATCCGACAAACTCAAAACAAACTCAGTCAATTAAAGAAAGCAAAAATGGAAACCAAGCAAGGTCGGAATGACACCTAAGGCATTTACGTGTCAAGCATCACTGAAACAATCAGTATTTATGCACAAGCACCTTAATGGGTTCTTCAGACAAATCATAGCCATGACCCGACGGTTGAAGTAAGAAAGCATTCATGTGACCTTATGAGACAAACACGGCAGCGAAACCGTTCAAAGTGTAATAAAAGGTCCACTGACAGTTCCCCCCTCGATTTCGACGATGGACATCACGCGTTCCAACAGGCCGCAGCAAACGCTGAAGCAAGCCACAACAGACACTGAGGCAAGCTGGGCCAGCAACACGAAAGCAACAGCAAGCAGGAGCAACACAGCGAACTACCGCGAGAGAAAACAGGAGTTTAAGCAGACTCGCGGAGAATCTGCCTACTCGCTCGCCACTCCCACCTCCGTTTCCGGTGTAAAGACAAAGTCAATAAGACCGGGAATGAGAGAGGGTGTAGGTGGCTGGCGCGATAAACACTCAGCACGCGCACACTTGACACAGCCATCTCGCTAGGTATGCTCCCGACTGCGCGGAAGCACCATAAAGGCCACATAAAGAAGGAGCCATTGCAGACTGACTCTCAGTCCTCCTTCTCCTCCTATACGTACACACAAACACGCATACAAAAGGAGCAGCAACGTAGGGGGCCCGACTCTTCCCGTCAGTTGGCAAACCCTCCAAGCCACGTCTTTTAGCGCACCGTGATAGATTCGAGCGCATTCAGATTTATTATAGTGAGGAGAGAAAAGCTCCGAGGGTCGACCTCACTCTCTCGCCCACCGTCTAGGGACCGTCTAGCTACTCTGGCTACTGGAGTTCAGATAAATGACCACATATTTGCGCGGTAATTTTAATAGCCCAATTGCACACAATCGTCAAATCTAGAGAGTTGACGATTTTTCCCATTTGGACAATATTGGTTCTCTTTCCTACTGGTTGCATTTCTCATTTTAATTATCGCGCGCAAGTATTTGGTTATTCAAATAATTACGCGTAGTATTTTTGACTTTCACACGCTCTATTTTTCCGTTTTTTCATTCTCCCGATATGTCCTCCCCCTTCATTTAACCCTTATTACTAACTGTCCCGTATTACAGAAGTCAAGGGTTTCGCATGCTGTTCTGGACCCTCAATTCAACGTTTACCAGGAAATTCTATATTTCTGACATAGTAAGACCAGCCCGCACCCCCTACTCCTCCTGTACGGTCGTAGCCAGAAACAATTATGATGAGACATATTATATCCAGCAAGAATTACTTGCCTAAACAGTAAAATTAGTCGTGGACATTCGACAGCCTGATTTTTACCCGTATGAAGACAGCGAGTCGAGGTCCAACACGGTAAAAATGTGCGCAATGCAGGCAAGAGTACTGACTAGATTGGAACTTTTGATGCCGAGGATTCCTGCCTGCTTTCAAACTGAGTTGGTAGTTATTGGTGTAATTGTACGAGCTGGAAAGTTGATAAGTGTAAGACCATTTGAAATGCTCAAAAGATACGGCGGTCAATATCGTTTGCTGAGAAGGCATATTATATGGCGGACACGCAAATGAGGCCGGTCAAACAAGTCCTTCCCCGCCCGTCATGGTGTGCGGATAAGTTTAGCTTCGGAACTACGTGTAAGTATAGGACTCTAAGCTGACAACTATGCAGTCTGTCGGAACCGAATACTGCCTCAAATAGGCACTAAAACGCGTAGCTCTGTTACGTCAGACATAAACGAAGCAAAAATGATGTAAAGTGCGTGAGACAGAAGCTGCAACGCAATCCTTCTAATGCAACCTCGTGGCAATTCTAATAACCTGAGCACTGAGTGAAAGGAGATCAGCAGGCCATTAACTACAGTATGGCGAGTGCGGCAAGCAACATTCCGCAATTTGAAAAAGACCGGTAATCAAACGCAAACCAACATTGAGTAGGGTTTCAATACTGTTTATCATGCCGTCCAATTTAAATTATTTTCAGTCACGCTAGGATGCGGACTGTGTGATCAGCTTCTTTCAGTCACTGCAAAATAGTTGATCCTGTAAAAATGGCTACTTAAAAAGTACGAATTTTTATCATTGATTTTGACTGCCTTTATAAATTCAAATATATTTTATGGAAAGCATGCAAACCTTTTTTAAATGTTATTCTTAAGGGAAGGGTTTCCTTCGGTTTTTAAAAAGTTACTAAATTGCCGAATGATTTTGAAACCTAGCGACTGCTAGAACTGAATTCAAGTTTTACAAACTGAATGCTGTTTTCATCCCGTTTAAGGAAAAGTACGTTATTGCCTACGGTTCAAGGAAGTTGTTGCATAGCTCTCATAGAATTTCGCAATAGATATGGATCATTCTGAATACAGCAGGAACAGCAGTAATAAATTTACGGATACGATGTATTATGAATGAACATCGCACAGTCATAAAAAAACTCAAAATTAGAATTTTTTAAACCGAGGGCGTGATTTGCTATTAAATAAGTACAAGTGAGGATCTTTTCGTGCATGCTTTCTATAAAATATATTTGAATTTATAAAGGCAGTCAAAATCAATGATAAAAGTGCATACTATTTAAGCAGCTATTTTTACAGAATCAATTTTTCGGCGGCGGTCAGAAGGAAGCTTATCACAGAGTCAGCCTCCTGGCGTGACTGAAAAGAATTGAACTTGGACTGCATGATAAACAGTACTCCAACCCTACTCAATGTTGTTTTGCGAGTGCTTACCGGTCTTTTTCAAATTGCGAAATGTTGCTTGCAGCACTCGCCATACTGTAGATCGATGGCCAACTCAATTCTGCATGGAGTTGTTTCTCAGAGGGAAGACTCTATGTATGGCAAGAAAGTGAGATAAACTTTGTTAACAAGGCAACTCAGGCGCAAGACACTGCTACCTCTCCAAACGGTAGTGGAACCCACCGATGCCAATGGATAGACTAACATTCAGATGAACATTGCCGGCAAAGACCAGAGAGACTGGAAAGGCAATTTTTGCCTCATTAGCCATCATCATTCCGTCCTAACCTAAACTCAGGCGGTGTACCAGCCGAGGCTCAACCCCGCGACCCTTTAATCAACGGACCGACACTGTAAACCCTGAGCCGGTTCAGATGCTGAATATTAGCATTCGTTGACGAACGCGCACCGAGCGCTGACGGAATTGACTCGTCCCGTTCTGCCTTGGTGCTCACGCTCTCCGAATATATAGAAAAACACGTTTCTGTGAACTGATGCTCCTGAGAGGCAAATGATTCATAAAATGTGACTGAAACCAATCAGAATTTTTCCACGGCAGTCACGGTAACAACTACTGACTTTTTAAAATTTAAGTGGTGAGAACAAATGCTGACGATTGCCGTGGCGGACTATTGACAATTGCGCCAAAAGCAGTACAAAAGCAGAGAAAATAACGGGAATTTGATTCGGGAAAAGTGACGAAACATTTGGGAGGATAACGTGACTTGCTAAAGGCGAAATATAGTACATGACCTGGCTCATATAATATGGGAAATATGAGTGAGTAGTTTAGCATACATTTGATCGTGTTATTGTGATTTGTTGAGTGAAGTTGACGCTTAGAAGGCCTTTTTGATTAAAGAAATTGCATACTATAAATGGCCCATTAATATAAGCAGGAAATGTTCTAGGTAATATTTTCTGGAACCAGAATATCTGATCTGCATAAGAAAGAATATCCAAAAACCCACCTACTCGGTAAATTTTTTAAGGAAATACAATATTTTGTAGGCTTCGATAAACACATTGAACAGAATCTACATTTACAGTAAAGCTTGAAAACACAGAAAATCGCGAAGTATTCCTCAGAATTGCAAGGATGGTCTGACACTCATTGTAAGCCAATACAAGAACTACTTATAAAATAATTTGACAAAATGAAATTTCTTTGATATACACAAGATGGCATGTTTAGGATTTCACCTGAAAATTCCATTTGCATTTATTGGTAACAGTTATAGCGACTTTTTTCGTTTTCGAAAATTGACGCTTATTAAAAAATTGGTACTTGGAAACAATTTAATAGTACTAGAAAGTGTTTGACAGATAGAAATAATTCAATTGAGCCCATTATGAAAAAATCATGGTTTCGGTGGGATTCGAACCCACATCAGCAGGGACAACTTTCGTACAGCCAACGAACAGCTACGAAAGCATGCCGAGAGTAGTGAAGTTAATCACAATTGCGTCGATTTACCCCCCCAGCTTACTGGCACGTATGGAATCCGTCGATATGGATAAAGTTAACAGACTGCTCAGGCAGATCTTCCTAAGCAGTTATCTAGAATCCATCAGAATGACTAGCATGCAGGCTTAGTTGTTAGGAGGGGTTTGGCAGATTTGAATAATTAGGTTGAACCAATTGGGAAAAAGTCGTGCCCACGATAATAATACCTTTTTATAATTTACTTCAAGTTTAAAATCTACTTAAGGTTGTTCGTTAATATTTCAAAATTTTCCTAAGTTATCTCACCGGGCTCCAGTGTAGGGTTCGCAAAGTGAAGGTGTGCACAAAGGCGCCATAGGTCGTCTCGAGACCAGCGAAGAAGAAGGCTGCAAGGATTAGCCAAAAGTGTCTGGGCCAGCTGATCGTCGGCCAGACTGTGGGCTCGGCATTGAAGGCCCAATAGGTGGAGAGCGCGGGTGTGAGTCCATTGGTGCTCTTGGGCAGGGCGGGTTGTGGAGAGCGCAGGACCGCGAAGTTGGGCGAAGAGGCGGTCTGACGAAAGACAACACAATGCCTATCGGCTGCATCACGATTCTTTACATCGCCAGCTAACTCGATTCCAACATCTGCCGAATCTAGACCAGGCGACTCATCAAACCGGAAGTACTTGGGTGACACTTTACGCGTCGGGACTAAAAAAAACAGACAAAAAGAAGAAATAAGGTTCACAAAAGAAGCAAATTACCGAGGCAGGAGCAGACAAGGTCAGCCTAGCTAAACGGACGGGGTCGATCGTCGCGAGCACGTAAAGAAAGCGGCGGCGACTCCCGCGTTAATGAGTGAGGCAGACTGCACACTCTGCCCTCTCACTTGAACTGCTATGATGGGAAGACGATGTCAAGACACGCAAAGGTGGGCGTAGAGGCAGTTAAAAAAACGTTTACGCGTGCCACACACACGACGTTGTCGCACTACATGAACCAGGCCTTAGTGAGGGTGGCCTAGATCCCACATGTGTGAGAGCACCATGGGGGCCACATCCAGGAGTCCTAGCGGCCCGATTCTCAGTCATGAATGAACCTTGTTATCTCGTCAGTTGGGAGTCTTCCGAATCGAACTGGTGGCGCATCTTTGTAAATGTAAATACCTCAGACTTATCAGTAGTGAGGAGCACTCATTTACATGCAATCATCTGCTAATGGTGAAGACTAAGAAAATGAGGTGAACCAGTAGTCTGGAGTTCGACTACATTTTCAATGCTCCTTAGCAGGATCGGAATACCGTTCAAGGGTTTATAACACGCTTAGCCAAAGCGATAGAGGCGGCAATATTTTGCACGCACCAGTTCTAAAAGAGTGTACATGAGCTCCACTGAAGTTAGCTAAAAGCCAGTAAAACAACCCACAAAGCCATCTACTGAAAAAAATGTTTCGAGGGCACTTGATGACAATATGGCTCTTGCGTACATTTTAGGAATAAAAATCGCCCACGCATAAAAAAATCCGATTAATAGTAAATACGCAAATGGTTCAACTGTCCAGATGGCGTTTTTTTAAATCAGAACAAAAATGAACTACTTTTTCTGCAGGACGACACTAAAGAGAGTGAAAGACGGTGTCCAGAGATTAAACAAGCGAGATGTTTGGAGTACGATCGATTAAAACTTCGACTGATCACAAAGAAGATACCTTCTCTGAAAAAGTATATTCTATGCTCCTGTTCCTTGGTTCCAATATGCCATGTTTCTTTACAGATTAAGAGATTGGCCGGATAAATCTCGCACAATTCGATACTGTCCTGATCCGAAGAACTAAGGAATCAGGTGATGAGACGCACTCCGAGGGTAATGCGGGTAGCTCAATCGAGAGCGATACTATCAGCAGTTTTTCGGTCTAGATATCGGAATCAGTTAAACATGCAACATTGACTGCGAAAAATGTGATGCTGACTATATAACAAGTTCTAATGGCGAAAGTAAGCCTCCTGTGGATAAAGGAGCATGGGAGACGAATAATCGAGTCCCAGGTAACTCAATATATAAATCAAGTAAAACAGTTAAATACAGAAGTCACTTATATGTTTGGCCGGACCTATACATCGGTGCAGTATTAGTTATACGAAAACAACAGTAAGAAGCGCGTTATTAAGGAAACGATACGACCAACTAGACGCCAGAGTTCCGATTCTGTATGCATTTGGACAGTGTTGCAAACATATTTGTGGGGGGAGGGAGTAGGCAATATGGTGAATTTAGTTCCAATCAGCTGACCCAGAAAAAGCAACCAGAAAGGCACACCGTCCCGTTGGGCCAGCGCAAGCAGGCGTAGCACAAAAATAAAACATTGAGTTAGGATGAAAAATCTGGTGACCTCTACCTCATCTTATGACCTAACGACTCCTGCAATAATACAAGTCCAACTGAAAGAAGGGGTGTAGGGAGCATTTCACCAGAAAACAGTTGTGCGATACGAGAAGCCGTAAGGCACACACTACTAGTATGGATCTAATCTAGCTGTCTGCTGTCAGTAGACATTCGGGGCTGGTTGTCCACTTGCGATATCGCCTCGTAAATGACGTATTTTATGTTTTTTCCTACCCCTGTCGACATATTCGTTTACGGGCCCACAATCCATAGCTCAACCAGCTACTTCTTTACCCAACTCTGGTTTTCTTTGCAATCCAATTCAGTAGGCAATTTATGTTTCTCTTGAAGGGTAAGTTCCTTAAGGGACTGCGTTCTGTATTATGACTGTTAAAGGTGCAGCATGCAAAATTGTAATATCCTACAAGATGGCGAGGGAAACATAACGACTCACCGGCCGGGAGACTAGGACATTTGGGATCATTGAGGAGATTAGTTTTTTCAGCAGCCTCCAAGTCCGAATTCATATCGAAACTTCCGTGTTTGTCGCGTCTAAGAAAAGGCAGAGGGCAGCTGATTGGAAGAAGACAAACATTGCAACAACGATCGCAAGCGGAGCGCAGATGCTGGTTTAAACCCGTCAGTGGCAGGACAATGAACCATGCCATGACGGTAAGTAGACACAAAGCCAAATAAACGCGTTGGATGGCAGAAATATACTGCTCGCGGGTGAAACTGTGGGTCCAGGGTCTGGGCGCAAAGCGATTCCATTGGCTGGTGTAAGAAGAGTGCAGACTGTATGAGTCGTTTGAGCGTTGTTCAAGCGCTAGCTTTTCCTCAACAGAGGGCTCTGCTGGTATTTCTTCTTTAGTTAGAGCAGCAGGTAGTCCGTCTCTGGCATCCTCTCCTGCTTCACCCTCATTTTTCGTGGTTTTTATTGGTTGTACAACGGCGGGAGGAAAAATGCCGGTTTCGTCCGTGGTGGCCGTTTCATCTTCAGACAAGTTGCCGCTCGGCGAAGGTAACTGCTGGCTAGAGTGAGGAGGCAACCTGCTTGTTTCCGAAAGTGGATGATTCAGCGGTGAAGCAGCCGGTTTATTTTGGCCACCAACTTCAATGGCAGGCACTGGGGACGGCTTTTCGACTTCCACCTTCGGAGGTACTTTCCGCACATCATTAAGACGAACATCCTCCTTCATTTTGACAGCCGTTTCACTGCCATCTGCACTCTTGTGATCCTGCTTAAGGTGAACGGCATCCACTACCGAGGGTTTCTTACGGTCCTGTGGATCAACCTCTGTCTGCGACGGTTGAGGTTTCGGGGTCTTGTTTTTGTTGACACTCTTGACTTGTAGGAGAGAGGGCGTGGTCGCGTTTGCCGACGGTGCCGATTGCAGTCTGGGCGGAGAAACGGCAGATGCAACTGTTGTGTTGATTGGTTGCGGTTTTACTTTGGCTAATTTGGAGGTCTCAAGAGAGGCCGGTGGTTTGGCCGACAAGACCGCCTGTTCGTGGCGATCAACTACTGTTAGGCGGGCATCCTCATCTACCTCCTTCATCTTTGCGACCGTTTTGCTGCCATCGGCAGTTCGACTGTCCTGACTGAGGTGCATGGCATCCACAATAGAGGGCTTCTTGGGAACTTCAGTCTGCGTAGTCGTGGTGTTAGGCAAGGTCCGTACCGGGCTTGATGTCCTGTTAACAGGTCCGGCGCTAGTCTGCAATGTACTCGCAGTAGCCAATTCGGTTGCCTGCTGTTTCTTGGCTGAAGCTACGCCACTTAACGGCGGTTTTGGGGTCTTCCCCTGTTCGTCATTACCTGTGGCCGATGGCGGCAGAGATGTTGTCGGCGGTGACTTTGGAGTAAGACTGGATCTGCTCATGAGAGTTTGTGATGTGTGCGAGTCTGGCAGAGTCGTTGTGGCTATCTCCAACGTAGTTTTATGACCCTCAGTAGAAGCCAAAAAGGAACTGGGGGTAATCGGCACCCGAGACAAGGAGGGGGTCACAAAGACTGGTACACTGTTTGTGCCTGGCGGGTATGTGATAGGCTCCGGTTCTACTGATGCCATCCTTCGAACCCTGTGTAAACTCGGACTGTTGAGGTGGTTTGCAGCACTCGAAGCATTTGGCAAGACCAAGGATGATTTCTCCACCGAAAACTCAAGTCGACCGCAAGTAAGTGGAATCATCAGTATAGGCGCGAGAGCATAACCAATAAGGCTGCAAAACACCAGGATCTGATGAATTTGACGCTTGCGCTGTCCACCTCGTGCAATAACATAGCTTAGACAACCTGACAAAGAAAGATACATGAAGAGGCTCAAATATTTAGGTATAAAGAATTATGGACGACAAAAAAATAGGATTCACGGTCAAATTAGAGTCGAGGACTATCCTAGAGCATTTTGACATGAGGGTCACTCTAGGCCGATATGGGCTATGGAAAAGCTACAGTCAGCGAATTCTAACACGTTAACTAACACTCAATTCTGGTATCCGATGGGCTAAAAACTAGTAAATAAGCAAATGAGAGATCTACCGACACTAAATTTGTCTGAAGTTGGCCTTTGATTACTGTCATTTAGAAAACGACCGGAAAATTGACTGACGGCCACTGAGAATGAAAATCAGAGCTAGGAATACGTTTATTATTTCTAATACAGAACAACACTACATGTTTTCAGTGTAAAACTTAATTTTGATGAAATATAATGGAACCCTCGAATTGTCAATTAAACATTTCATTCTGAAATAAATATACGGCAAGATCGATTTTAGAGGCCCCAAAATTCCCGTCGACTTATAATAAAAGACTTCTTTTGAATGTTCGGTAGCCTGACTTTAATTTTTTGTGAAATTCCACCAATAGGAGGGCGAATTTACATTTTCGTTAAATTCAGCCTATATACATTAGGTCGAATTTCCCTCAATTGGCATTCGTATTCGTTTGCCAAAGAAGTTTATGGTCAAATTTTATTCTACTATAGCGCATAACAACAAACATAATCTTATTTAATTTACTATTTTTGATAGCTTCCATCACAAGTACATATTTATTTAGGCTCACTAACCATGAATTAGATGTTTTACCACAAAGGACGATAAGCAGTTGGGCAGCGGGATAGATATCTTGAGGGGCCCTACAAATCAATTTTGCCAAATAAATCAATACAGGCAGAATTGCATCATCGACGAAAACGAAGGAGACTAGAATAACTATTTCTGACTTATAAGCCCCATTAGCCAGCTATAACCAATCCCAGGTTACACAAATCTTGAGGCCCGAACATTCGAGGAGTTTTGAGACCTAGTTTTAGCTACGACTGCCTAATGACAGCTGATAAGCCGAAAAAATGACCATTCCCTTCTCTCTCTTGATTTTGTCGTTAAAGTAATTGTGCCTACAATACTAGCCGTTGTGCGGCTGCTGGCGGGGCTCGAGAGTGAGCCCCAGGGCTTAATGGGACGAGTATGTCATAAAAGGCGATAGGCGATCGCCACTTCCACTAACGTGCAGATTCTTCCTTTTCACTCTCGGATTAGGCAGGAACAAAACTGCGCCTTTGGCATTTCTAATCACAGAGATTATCCGATCCAGCACCCACCAAGTCGATCTGATGCCACCGCCAGTGAGTTCGAGATCGAATCCGAGACATCGAACGAAAAAGGTCCTAGATCAGGTAATGGATTTTAATTCTCACAACCAGACCTTCGTAGATGCTCCAAAATCGCAGAGGAAAACATGGTGGGGTCTTTTTATTCACGGTCAAGGAAGAATTGTATGAAAGGAAAAACGACAACCGGAAATGCGTTGGCTCTCATAAAGAAATACTTAGACAGGATTTTAAGGACGTTTATCGTGCAAGACAATACAAACATATTTCTGAATGCGCCTCTTTTTGACCGCCTATGAAAGCCGAAATCGGTAAAACGTACTACTTGAATAGTAAGATATGTGCGTCTATTTTCAATATCTTTATACATTTAAATGCATTTTTTACGGAAAAGGTGCACAAAATAGCCTTCTAATACTCAGTTAATAGAGCATTACATATTAACTTTTTTATCCTGAAAAAGGGGTGTATGTAGGTTTACATTATTTTCTACTCCCGAAGAAGCTCGTACTTGTTGTATTCGTGTTTAGAGTTTACATACTATAAACTGTATATTCTCTATGCAAGCAAAATCCTCTATTTGTCAATGCCATTAGGAAGGAATCCTACAGAGCTCATAAAATGCACAATGGATGCAGATTATCCTGTATACTTAAAAATACTGGTAATAGACGCTCAAATAAGATAATATCTAATATGACACTTAATGGTCTAAAAAATCCTACAATAAGAAAATTTTGAAAACAACAAAAGGTTTTTATTTGAGCAAAAAACTTGATGACGTGATTTGCTATCAGATGAGTACAATAAAATCTGTTTTGTGCACAGCTTCAATATGACACATTCAAATTTATAACGGACATCACAAACTAATGAAGAAATGTGTGCAACATAGGCAGCCATCTTTACGACTTGCGGTTTCTACAGGCATTTGCAAAGAGGCGCATTCAAAAGCCTGTTTCCTGGCAAGACACGTAACATTACGACCCCGGAAAAATAACACTATCAAATCGGAGACGTTGCCACTGAATTGATGTCAGCGCTTGCAATTGTTTCTTGGGAATTGTGACGTTTTGAGTAATATTATGCAATCAATTATTTCGGACAGTTAGCTGAACGGTGGCACAGCGTTTCTAGCTAAGATGTTTGAGTTCTACACATTTTCTAGAATGCAACTTATTGAATGCAAACATTATTTTCAATGAAAATGAGCGCATAAGCACTGTGAGATGGACGAAGATGTAAGGACCCCTTAACATGTAAGGGAACGCCAACGAGCCGCAGAATAAAACTTTCAAAATAACTTCATTAACCGTAAATTTTGAGCTTCCTACTTTAGACAGTAAAGAGGAATCTTGATGGGTTTTGAGTACAGGGGGTCCCCAGTAGCCCCTTGGATTCTTTGTATGACGTTGCCTCCTCTAGCGACTTGGCTCAAGAAGATAACTACAAGGCAGCGGTGGCAAGCAAACCTACTTTATGGCGGGTTACGCTCTCCATTTCACGGTGCCGTCAGTAGAACTTGCGGCAGGTTATTAGGTAGTCGTTAGAGCCAGTGTGGGGTTCAAGAGACCTCAGATATGTACATGACTAGTATCCCGACATAAATAGAGCAGAAAACTAACCTAAGCCTTAAGAGTTCGATAAATGTGTCGCTTTAACATTGCAGGATGCGGCGCAAAATGGCCCTGCTAAATGGCAACACGCAGCATTCTTCGGTATTAAATGGAGTTAGCATTCAGACGCGTAAAGAATACACGCTTTCCTTGCCTATTACTCCTAATCGAACTTCGGCACCTTTAATCATGCGAAAAGTCACACCAGGCGACATTTCTGAGTTGATACTCCGCAGCCCCACAGGCGCCTTCGAAACGTGTACAATCCTACAAGATAGTTTTAATTTCGGTGGCAGCGATCTCCAGAAGAGTTGGCAAATGAATTGCAGCAAACGTAGGATCAATGAAACATTTACTCTTTGGTAAACTATTTGTCTCGTATTGTTTATAGTGACGTAGAAACATCTTGCAGTCATTTTATTGGAACATACCTAACGAAATAAGACAAACCATCTCGTTTACAATTAGGAAACCAGCTAAGAGTGCTTGCTGGTCGTTGATCTATAAATATTATGCAACAATTCCTCATAGGGCATGGAGGATGAAGGTACTAGACTTCAACCGACAGAGTAAATGATGACATTTGTACATTCCCCCTCATGAAAATTGCACATTTCGTTCCAGAATCTGGGCAACTAGTTGAGAGATTAGGTGGCGCGACATTCATGAAGCATGAAATACACATGGGTGCATGTAGCACTTAAAATCCTGATAGTGATGGGAGACATGCTTTTATTATTTAATAATCGCAAAAAACATGAAACTGACATACCTTGCGCACACATAACCAGGAAACAGCCCTGAATCGCAAATGCGGCCATCAGCCACCAAAGGCGTCGTATATAAACGACAGAGAAATTTATTATGGTAAGTCCAGAAAGACCAACGCCCATGAGACATCCACAATAGTTCGGTGTACCTTCCAGGACAGCTACACTGAGAAGCCATCCACCCAAAGCACCCACAGATCGTGCTGTAAATA
Organism: Ligula intestinalis; assembly: GCA_036362985.1. NCBI lineage: Eukaryota > Metazoa > Platyhelminthes > Cestoda > Diphyllobothriidea > Diphyllobothriidae > Ligula > Ligula intestinalis. The sequence goes on from JAYGXS010000001.1 coordinate 29,892,194, forward strand.
GAAGAGCGATTTCATCCTCCCATGTGTTGGAAATCTCCTCAAAAAATATTACCGATGGTCCTAAAACGGACACACAGAGACCCTATGATATTAAAATCGCAATGAAAATCGCTCTACCATAATAATGAATGTTGTGACGAACACCGGAAACGAGCAACATGACAAAGATTGCCGGGCGGAGTCAGTAGACCGCTCCATAAGGAATGCACCGTCCAAACAACAGGGACTCGTTAGCCCAAAACCGCACACCTTTTTATAGAAGTTGGTGAGTTATTAACTAATTAAAACAATTGAGTTGTATTAGACTGCTATTTTAGAATGCTAGGGCATATTTTGGCTGTTGTAAACTGTAATGACTCTTCTCAAGTACAGCGAAAAATTGGATGAAATTTCCATAAGTGCTCTTGTCAATGACTCTGAAAAGAACAGCACATATGCTTTACGGGAAGGAAAATTTCAATTGGGTCCCTGCACTTACAGCAGCAGGCCTTTATCATTTTTTTATTTAAAACAAATCATAGTGTATGATCCTATGTGTTGAAACCTTCCATACTCTTATTTTTTGATCTACATCTCCAAATCGGGCATCCAACCAGAAGACTTGCCTTGCGCGACAAAGACGGTGTCAAAATGTTCGTCGAGGTATCGGGGCAGCATCCGCAAAAAGGTTGAGTGGATCGTATCCGTACTGCGTCTTGCCTTACTAAAATTCAAACACTCATAAATTAACAGAAAAAAACAGTGTAGTTACAAAGGTTTACTAGGACTTTCACTCTCGAAATATGTCCAAAACCGCAACATAAACCTCGTCATTTTTACCGTTGGGAGATCGGAATAATTTAATTTTTTGAATGCTTACTTTTCTGCTACTTCATTTAATGATGAAAAGTGCGTTGTCACCCAAAAATATGTCACAGCTCAGGATCGATCTTCCGACTGTCTGTATCATATCCGCGCACACTAACTCCTCAGCTACGTCACCCCGACATCGGCGCTTGTACAAACTAGCTTAATGGTATTAATTTAACCTACTTGAATGCAACTGTCAGTGGCTGCCAGATATGGGCTGTAAAGTACAATCAACACGTAAACATAATGAGAGAAATGAAAAGTGTGCTCCGACACAGTGTAAGATTGGAAAATGCGCAACTCGCGAGTAACTAGAAGCTAAACAATTAAACTAGCAACAAAAGCACATTGCCAAAAATTTATCAAGCTGTTACGACAGCTACATGACAAGTAGTAATGACGCAATGCAAAAAAGACTGCGCAGAAATAAAAAGGCAAAGTGCAATAGAAGTCCGGCTAAAAATCCTAAGGTGCGTGAATAGAAGGCTTTCCAGTAATGCCTCAAAAGAACTCCATCAAGGAACTTCGACGACTACTCTGTCTGTCACCGTAAATGCCATTGGTTTAAAGCTGAAAAAAACCGCTTAATAATCTGATGATTGATGAACGTGGTACCCAGCTTTAATATCACTTACTATTCGCCGTGTTCTATACCATGCGCTTTGTCAAAGTCGAACCAAGGACGAGTAAAGGTAACATGCGATAAAAAAAATATCTTCTTCGTCATCGCTAGCGCATAAAACCAGAGCACTGCTCCGTAGATAAAAAAATGATATTGACCGAGAAAATGTCTGGTAATACAGGGTTCTATAGGACAAACGCACTTTCGCCAAAAGATTAGGTGTCAGAAGTCCTGACGCCACTCAAAGCTCCTATAGGCAATACATTGGCACCTCTGATACTGTCAAAGTGTTAAGAATGTCCAGTCTTTGGAAAATGCTAGACAGTTCATCCCAACCAACACGTCCTAAACTTGTTATACTGTCTAGTAGCAAGCAGGCCCTGTTAATTTTTTTTTCAGACGCTGAAGGATACATAGCTCCAATCCCGGCCTTTTTTAACTGTAAATTTGCCCCTGCAGATTGGCTGACATGTCCTCAACCCGTTATCGAACTTAGACAGAGGCTCGGTGATTCATTTGGTTACTGAAAACAACCAAGTAATACAGTGTTCACCCTTATTCTTCTGGACGTTTCGTTTCCGGATAACCGCGTAGCCCATGCATTACCAGACGTTCGAGCCCTGTCGTAACTGTATCTCCACATGAACCATAAGCTAACTTTCACTCATACCAATGCACAAAATATGTTATAGAAGTTCACTGAGCTGATGATGCATTCCTATGAAGTGTCCTGTGAACTTCTCTAACAGAAACCGGTTGGCCCAACACATGGCTAACCGTGAGGAATCTATGCCTCTGTACCAGCTATTTAAAAGACAGTAAATGGCGTCAGAAAGGAAGCTATTGCACGTAAAAGACAGACTAATAGGTTTAGACGAAACAGGTGAACTGGGATGTACTTCCGAGGTAATCTGGCTTTTTATAAAAGTACCAGAATCATCAAACCTCGGTATTTTGACACTTCAACGACCATCGAGAAGGGCCCTTGTGCTTGATGCCTGTTTGCTAGCTGATTCAGTAAAATTTTCTTCACGGTCAGATGTTAAGGTCACGCGTGACTTTATCATGCCTTGCGTCAACTGGAGCTCGGCCTACGCACATGGCTCAAAATCGGCTGTTGACGGTTACCTTTGAAACCTGACCGTTACTTCTTTCCCACGCAGCGCGCAACTTTCCCAACTAGAGTGTACGGAAACGAACAAGCCAAGTGCGCAAGGTGGCGTTGATGAAATTGTTGTGGTCATGTTTGTCCGACACTCTCCTAACTCTTGAAACCAAAGACAGGGTCACGCAGAGCGTAGGACCTGTCGCGAAACCAGTGTTCCCGCGTGCCTCGGGCCTCTATGCAAACAAACACTTGCCCAGCCTAGCCAGCCTTCACCCCTCTCAAGGTCGCGCCACTACCTCTATTCAAGACATTAGCCACGTGATTTGCTACTGCAACAAAACATTCGCCGGCCATCCAGCTTTTCCCGATGCTCTCGTCACTCCAGAATTGACGCCCTTGCAGCCAGACTGCGGTCATCTGAGAGTCAACACTCTGTCCATCTTTCCTCGTATCCTTCTGCAGAATACGCTATTCCTAACAATCAGGCTTTCCCACCATGTTCTCTTCTCACCTAAAGGACCCATGGGCCTGGAAGACCGAAGCTGTTAGAGTTAACTTTACTTGCCTAAACACCTCTCGATAATGTACTATGCCTAGCTCCGTAAGGTAAAAGTCACCGTGCCGTCCTACTATGGGACTTATAGCTTTTTCCAATACCCGAGATAACCACAACAGTTAGAAGAAAGTTTTGGCGCGGTGATTTCTTTCAAATGAAAGCTACATTCACAAGAACTGAATGTGAATTTGTATTTCATGAAAACATAAGCGAGGACTGAGAGGCATTCCGGGAAGTACTGCACAGGCTCACCGCAAAGCACTGCCCTCTTTCGAGAAAGAGGTTGAGCAAGAGACATCAATGGTTGACTTGTCCCTTAAAATGGAAATTAGAAAAAAGTGGAAGCTGTGGAATAAATCGCGCTAGGACTTTCTTCTATGGCTGCTTTTATCTGTGATAAATAATAAGAAAAACTACTTCCACATTTTCAGTAGGTCGAATTTCCGTCAATCCAAATACTCCCTTGATTATATTACCCAATGGTTGTTCTAACATAGTTGTTGGTCTGTAGGCATCCTTTTTCGGCACATATGAAATTTCGTCGGTCGACTTTATTCCTTTGGTGTGCTTTTCACATGTATTTTAGTTCATTCAAACGATTACAGATGGCTTTATTTTAATTCCTACTGAGTAGTGATCACGTATTAAACAAACATTAACTATTCCTTAAGGAAGCACTAGCAATTAAAGCACAGTTACTTTACTTATTATAAATATAATGATACCACTTGTAAGAAGTGAGTAATCGTGGGTATTCACTCTTTTCCGGTAACCGATGGTTTCTCGCTTTTCACCTGCAATCATTTAGACATTATACTTTTTTAATTTACCTGATCTATCGATGCATTTATTAGCAATTTCGTGACCAATAGGGAGCTAAGTGGTGCTTGCATATCTTTCCCTTAATAAAATTGAATTGAAATCAACTACAATGACGTCTACTACAGGTGCCCAAAAAGTGCATGATCTCAAAAATGAACCGCGCAGGCTAACATTTACGATTTCTCTTTTCAACATACAGTAGGTGCACATTCTAATGCGGCGTGCTTTCAAACTATCATAACAATATAGTTCGAACTATGAGAAAAAAGTCAGACTTTGGTTGAAAAATTTCTATTTACTAGCATAGAAAAATGTAATTTTCACAAAATCTGCTAACTTAACAAATGGCAATCTGAAAATTTATGGATGCAATGTGAAATAAAAGTGTGTTTAAGGCGTGAGAAGGGTAAAGGATGGCAAGGTTATACAGAATAAGTACAAATACAAAATTTTATACACTAAATGTTTGCCAATAACATTTCAACTTGCACTAAATGTGTCAGAAAGGGATGTAGTCACCTTAGGTACATTTATTTCCAAATTTTGAATCTTCGGACACATTTCCGTTTTTAATGCACGAAAAGATTCTTGCATGCTTTGCATCAATTTTTGTTGACAATTGCAAAACGATTTTCAATGAAAATCACATCCCGGCTGTTGAGCGGAATAAAACTACATTGACGGCCACACACGGATAGGATGGCTGTTTACTCAAAAGGTAGATTATGGCTGTACGTTTAATCAAATTCATACCATCTTGTGTATGTTGAAAGACATTGCCGTTTGTCACATTTAAAAAAAATAATTTCGAGAGTTCGAGTGCGATGAGCAGCAAACTGTTTTGGAAATGCTGCTGAACACTTTACGAATATCACACTTTCGTTTTGTTTGTCCATAAATACTATTTTCCTTCAATCTTTTTACCGAAGGCTTAGAAATAAGAAATATATTAAAAGCATTTACATATATAATGAGTTCTTAAACAATCCTCCTTTGATGGCTGCCTGTGTGGGTCATGACATTAGAATCGCCCAAACATGTCAACTCATTGTCGAGAAAAATTAATTTCCACGAAAAAAGCAAAAAATGAATACGACTAAGATTGATTCGAAAACTTTCTGGAACAAGTAACCTGCTTGAAAAGCGCTGTAGTGAGATATTTCGAAGTCGAATATCTGTGTGCGATACATTTTTCGAAGTAAAAGTCAAGATCAAAATGGCATATTTTGACCAGCTTTTGACTTCCCTAAAACTGAGAGCAAAAAATGTGCTAAAAATGAAATAACTTACACTTCTACGAAGACTAGAGCAGTTTTAAATACGTTCTTTTACTTCAAGGCAGTGTTCTTTGATTTTAATTGGACAACAGAGTAACCCAAAATATCCTCCAATATCTTTAAACATGGTAATCTTCTACTTCTTCAGTTTACAGTTTTGATTTTCGTCTATGTTTTGACAACGTTTGGATGGACTTAGTTTACGAGGATTATTAGAAAACATAGGAGATTACGAGGGAGTCCATCTAAAGTCAAATAGGCTTACTAATTTTGGCGTAGTAAAACACATTATTGCGTCTTGTAAGTTTGTTTCTTATTTTAAGGGCACCAAACGTAACAAATTTGTAGAGCAAACTAATAGATTCATTTACCTTTTCTCGACTGTAATCCTGTATCTCTCAATTACACTAACCTCAATTTCATGGACGCAAACCAACATTTTCTCGGTAGTGAACAAATATAATTATAAATTTCTGCTCTTTGTGACTGTTTTTTTATACTTCAGCACGCAGAAATATGAATCTTTTCTCCGCAGTGCTTAATAGCATAGGAAATTCCTTGGTTATCAACAAACGTCGGATCTCGCCCATTTCTGCCTATATTGCTCAAAATATACTGACCTGAACGGAATTCAATTCTAGTAAGCAACATTTTTGCACCTTAAGCCAACCCAAAGAACTTCATAAACGACCTCAAGCTTGTGTTCAATCCCCCACTCCTAAACCTTTCATCAGATATGTCGCTTCTGTACAAGAAGTTGTTCAAGGATACTAATTACGCACACAAAAACTGAAATTTTGCTTTTCTTGGTTTTTTTTTGTTACTGGTCGAATATACTGTTACGTTAAGGATATCTTTATCTGGAGACTTGGTGCCATTTTATTAAAGTTAACGTGACGTAACAAAATGAAGAAGTAAAATTAAATTACGGTTAGAATGTATATGAGTTTCTCTTTAACTCCGAGGTGTTCGTGCTAAGTTGTTATTAGGTCCGTTTATGTCGCGTTAAGCAGAAGGACGAGTGACGGGAATGTGCGTTGATCCTATTTAATATTAACTGGCTAATAGAGGTAGAATAGGACATTGAGTGACATAGGCGCTAGCGAAAACAGTGAGACGTCGCATGTCATTAGTATACGAGATGTGGAGAGCAATACACGAATCGTTCCTTTCTATGAGTCAATAAGACTGAAAGTGTTTCCAAGTAATCATTTCGTGAAAGATCGTAATCATTGTCAAAAGAAAATATCGAAAATGTGAAAGACAAGCGCATTCTCAACCGTTCTACCATTGGTCCGGTCAATAATGGTATTGTGATTGACCGAATTTATAGTGAGGTTACTTAACCGGACGAAATCAACGAATGAATGTCAACATATGTATTTAGGCCCATGTGAATCGGCTTGGCGTCACTTTTTTGCAATGACGACAATCTTATGAGTATTTTTTTTCGACAATAAACTCACTACAAATCCATAAAATAATTATTGTTAATAGCCTGACAATATTCACCGACCCCGACCACAGGCGTACTAGTTTTATCCCGTAGAAGGATAAAACTACCGTGTTAATGTCTTCCATCACGTGTTAGTCTCTTGACAGACAAAAACCTTATGCGACTCTTAGTGCCGCTAAGATGGAATTAAAAAATATAACACATAGTAGAGGATTAGTTACTTTATTGAAAGGGAAAACCAGGTTTCTTTTCTTATGAGTTTCCACACTCTCCACAAAATTCATTTTCGTGGCATTAGACCAAACAATAAATTAGATGTGGAACTACATTCAATGAAAGGGCTTCTTGACCCTTAAATATACAATTTATTGCTATGTAATAACAGCCTTTTATCATGCCTTAGTACAGTACCCAAGCCGGAGACCGGACTTCCTCAGATACGTATCGGCCCAAGGATTGTGAATGGAAGACCGGTTAAAAAAGCAACCACAGTACCCACTAAATGAAATGAATTCTGAACGAGTACTAGAAGGACTTACTGCGGCACACTAGAGAGCAGAATTACGGGCAAGCATAGCAGTACGCATGGTGGGCAAAAATTGATATCCAAGAGAAATTGTGGGAAAGTTTTCATGAGCTGGTTTATGTAATGAAAGTTTTCATTGTTAAAGATTTACTTGCAAATGCTTTCGCTTCTCGGGAGACAGCTAAACATTTTGTTGTTACCACGCAGTCTGTTTTATCAGAGGAGATGGACGCCCACCTAGACCATCGTCAGGACAGAATTACCGACACTATATTTTGGCAGGACTGGAACGTTCGCCGAGTTAGAGTGTTAAACTCAATAACCAAAGGTTCCGGGTTCGAATCTCGGGTGTTCCTACGCTTTAGATTAGGTATGGTTGACCGCTAACGGCTAACAGGCCAGAAACGGCCATTCCGATCTCCCTTTGCTTTGTCGAATCCATTTCATCATACATATATATATATATATATATGAGAAGAAGAGGCGATCTCGGGAATAATGGGTATAATATCCTGACGTTTCGAAAGCGTACAGGCTTGCATCGTCGGAGGTTGGTGTTTGTACACGCCTCACAGTCTTTTATAGGTGTTACAACTGACGTCTCGTTCGCTCTCCGTCTATTGGCGCTAGATCCCCTGCGGGGGCGGGGCTGGAGCTCCGTCATCGTCCTGCTGACCAGGGTTTCTCGCCGTCACCTCGTCGGAGGGGGAGGGCAGTGTTCGCCTGCCAGCGGTCATTGCTCGCGTCTGCATCGATCGCGTCGGTGCCGCATGTCCTGCTGGCTTCCCCCGTTGGCACTTTCCCGTGTTAATCCCGCCGGCGGAATATCGAACTCCGCCATCAGTGTTTATGCAGAGACCGTTGTCATGTGCAACTGCGTTCAAGCCCGACAGGAGGTCTTGTTGGTTCACGTTGCCCGTGGCGTCGCTGACGGCTGCATTGGTGTCTGGGGTAGGTTCCCGGACGCCTGTATTCTGGCCCGGTGTTGGGTTGCTAGTCGTCGCGACCCGTCTGACTTCCTGCCGGCGATTTCGTTGATTGAGCCGCACGCGTAACGCCTGGTAAGC
>JAYGXS010000001.1:29916877-29940633 GCA_036362985.1 Ligula intestinalis
AAAAGGGCTCTAATAAGCATACTCGGAACAATAACGCTTGGTGTAGCAGCATTCACTGGGATACATTGAAGGGTGGGAATTTTTAACTGGACGTAAGCTCAGCCTCCCGAATGCGATATGCGTTAGAAGCAAAGAAAAAAGTGAGCATACTTGTAAAAAATTCCAAACTCCGATTATCCTTTGGAATAGGGATATTGAAAGCTGAACATTGGTTCCCCTTTCTAGCAAAATTTATTTAGCGATCGATGTGCGTCTTAATCTGTCAAGCGTCTCTAGATTAGCCAGATGTATGTTTGCCGTTCCAACACTTGTTGAAGAATCAATTCAACTGACAGCGTCCAATTTCGCCAAGACACACTACTGCTAGCGGCTTCGGTTCCAACTTGCCCCTGTTCCTGCAAAACCACGTCTTTCTGTTTTGACTGCATGCCTTGCGCCTCAAACTTTGTCACTGATTGGTCACGGTAGTGCCCTTCACCTTTACATAATCCGATCACATGAGATGCCCAGACTTCAGGGCTGCGCCAGTACCACTAGCTGGCTCGAACAACTCATCATGAAATCTTTTTAAAAATACTTACGCATCCTCTTCAGAGAGCTGGCCTTCCATGGAGTCTCGTGATAGCTGACCATATACTAGGAACGATCATACTTATGGTAACTGTGCTTGACTCTCGCTTCTGCCCTCCATTGCAGAAGTCGTTCACCATGTTTTTTCGACCCTCACCCAAAGCGTACTGATGTCACTTTTGCAGGATAATAAAGCATGTGGCCCAGCTGACAGTCTCCTTCCTAATTTATTTTCATGTAAGCTTCTTTGTTAATCACACAGAAGCATCTGGTCCCGCTAAATCGTAACCAGCTCGTCAGTCTGCTGACTCTAGGACCCGCTCTAACAACCTCTTCCTCTGTAAGTGGTGTTTTCCTCGTTCTGTAGCTGGTCTGGATTTTTGGCTGGTTCTAGGTTATTTAAGTGGTCTTCAAGAAACCTATTCCTGCTATTAGTTATTGTGATTAATAGTATCTCTGTGAAAACACTGGATTTGTCCTCGCATCATCTGGCTCATATTGTGAAGACGGGAGAATAATTGCGCTAAGTACATTAGTTCTTAATCGAATTGTTCAGATTGGGCAATGAAAAATGTGCTAGAAGACCACATATTTCGTTGTGGCCGGTAAAGGGGTTTTGCCATGTGACACGTCAAGTAAATTGACTGTCTCCGTTGAGAATAGGCATTGGCTCCCATACTCCAGGGTACTAACGCCGCAAAATATACGGGAAAAGTTAATAAGCAGTCAGTATTTTCAAACCATCATTTACTTACTGAGCAATCGATTCAGCAGAGTCTGAATGCTGAAGTCACGAGCCACCCAGGCTAGCGTGTCTGTCGTTAGCCCCGTTGCGGAGAGACTGGGACGTTTCGAGCTGTTTTGAGACTCTGAACGTCCACGACCAGCCTCTGTGGAATGAAAGAAGGTCTCAATGGGTAAGTCAAATAGCCAGCCACCGGTTAGAAGAACTAGCCCGCTTTTGCTGGCTGGTACACGAGTTGCGGTAGCTGCTTTTTTGCTCTTGTCTTCGATCTGCTTTGCGGAGAAGAGATCGCGTGGTATGTGGCTTAATATCTGCTCTACAATTGTTTCCTGAGGACATAAAATAAAAAAACATGAACATAGCTTCCTCTAGAAATGTGTGTCAAAAGGCGAAAATTTTAAAATCAGGTTAAAAAAACAACTGATAACAGATCATCAAGGGATAATTGTTCGATAATTATCTTAAGAGAGTCATGTTCTGGAAAGTTTGGAACAATAGTCAGGATTAGCCTTTTTATCAACATACTGTTTTCGTACATGTTTTTGATGGTACGCAATGAATGCTTTGCACAACAGCCACCTTTATTAGGAAATTCTCACTGTTCTCCCTACATAAGTTATACGTCGGTATCTCCTAAGATTTTCTTACCTGAGTGTTACTGCTGTTGGGACATTCGGTGATGGTTAGCAAACTTTATATGTGGGATTCCATGTAAAAATATGTGTCTAGCTTTTAGAGTGTAACTGAGTGGTAGGCTAGCAGCTTACTCAGTTTTCTAGATAGCTTGCAAAAAGGAATACAAGCTGTAAAGTTGAACGTGCTCTAAAAGACAACAATAAGAGTCTAGGTCCGAATTTGATAGCATGATTCGTCCTTAAATGTTTTAGTAAGGGCAAAAGCTTTTATCCCATATTACCTGTTTGGCACACGCGTTTCCAGTGTGTATAACTGCGACTGTCATAAGTCCGCTTCGGGTTGTTTTGCCCTTTTTCGGCGTGTTTACACCAAATCGAAACTAATTTATGTCTAAACTTATAAGGAATACCGAATAATGCGATAGTATCTGGAAGATCCATCTCCGCATTATTAAAAATAGTCAAAGAACCATAAGTCAATCACAGACTGGGAAGACCCGAGACGCGAGGACGTGATTTGATACTAAACGAGTGCTAGACAATATATTTTGTATATGCCTCCTATTAAGTGTTTTTATATTTATTATGGGCATCGCCCAAAATCGACCCAGATTCATGTTGCCTCAATATATTTTTATCAAATATGGGTTTGCAAGTGAGAGAATAAAAGATGGCATTCTTGCGTGGCAGAAAAATCTAAGGATAGTGTTGAACGATAATCAGTTTTATAACCTCGGCTAAGTTATGCTTTCTACTCAAACACACATTAAAAATTTTGGCTACCCTTTTTATGAGATCAGTGAGTTGGTATTAGTTAGCTGCTAACGCTTAGGTTCATTTTCATAGGCGAAAATGATGACCTTGAAGCAAATAACTAGGGAATTTTACCTCTTTATTTAGCTATAAGGCAGGGAAGTGAACCAGAATATCCCAATAAATGTTTTCGACAAGTCATCCTGCCACAAATTTAAGGCATGCCGGATCATTTATCGACAACTAACAAAGCAAGAATAACACATAATAAAAACAGCTCATTAACTACATTGTCTTCTTAATGCCTTGACTTTTTTCGTCAGCAGAAAGGGACCAATTTTTGGTAACATAGTATGCACGATATGTGTTTGCGTGCAATAAGCGATCTGATTTCTCACATTGTAATATTTCGATGCGACGGGGCAAATTAAGCAAACGTATGAGCGCTGCTTGCATTTATTCAGGACAAATTATTGTTAAACCCCTATGGCATATTAAAATTATCCATCATTTCGGTTACAGATATCTTCTGCGAAAATCACAAAAGAATAATCGAAATTAACCTAAAAAATTTTTCGCTCTATGTTCGGGAGTAAAACGTATCCCTGCAAAATAACCTGCCTCGTAAGTTTAGTGGCCAAGTTGTTGTCTCGGGTAGCAATGTATTCAGATAAAAATTTACGAAAGAAGGACACAAAGAACAGGAAATACTGTGCTTTTCTGTTTTCTTTCAGCCAATCGCCCAAGGGTGAATTTGAGACAAACGTTATAAAAAGACAACCAACAACACCAAACACCTCAGCCTACGCAGCAACCATCGAAGACGCGCAAGCGCAATTGCGTGGAAACGTTTTTTAACTGGACTAAGTGTTTACATGTCCACGAATAACTTATGGCGAACGGTCACCTGCCTTCTGAGAGGCAAAATGAATGCATGACATAGTAGACCATCCAACAAGCATGTTTTAGACGCGACGAAAGGCACTAAAGACGAAGTGAGCGTTTGGATTGCAGACAGCATTGAAAGCACCTTGCTTTGCTCTATAAAAAGGATCAGGAATCAATCTGATATAGCATAACGAATTTTCTTGTTTGTACTCTTCTGCACATACACAATTCAGGCCAAAATAAAACTGTAAGTCGCATTCTATAGCCGCAATCGGCTCTGTTCCAGAGGAGCTGATTATGCCTAAGTGATGCCCACCTCTTGAAGCAGGTCGTATTTAGCATCTGACAACTGCATTAAGCGGAGGAAATGCAAGCATCACGTTGTGGTCTCAGCTTCCTTTAAGTACTCAGTCAATCGGCAGACTGAATTCACCCCCAACGTCCAACCATATGAACTCAACTTCGGAACTGTAGAACTGGCTGCTTATTGCGTGAATAATGTTAATGTTTCTCCTTTTTTTGTAACTGTCATCTTCTGCCAGAGACCATTGTACAATTTCAAAAACTCGGACCAATAAGCACTTTCAACCGTAATTGCTGAATGAACTAACAATGTTTCTATTTCAAAGCGAGCCTGTTTTTATAAGTAAACGTCGTGACCCAAAAATGTTAAATTAAGTTTGAGTTATTATTAACTTACTCTGGGGAAATTATCCGTAGAAGACTTCCTAAATTCCAAGCGCATCGAGTGAAAAGCGTTGCATATCAAACTATAAAAGGAGGTCTTGATGCGTTGGAGGAAGTTGTGGTCTAAAATAAGTAAAGGAACGAAACTTTTCATGGAAAGGAAAACAAAAAATGATTGAAGAGACTTTTTGGGGTAGGTTCGCTGATCTGGTTAATTTGCACGAGAGCGCAGAGGGCCTCTATCGTTCGTCTAAATCTCGTCCTAAAGTCACTTCGGTCGTTCAGATATGTAGTCTTACGCTAAAAATTGAAGCTTTATTGCTCTTATAGTCTCAGAATATATGAGTACTTTTTTTCAGTAAACCATTCTTGGAATAAATACCGGGGAGTCCAACAGTACTCATCCAGGTCCAACTGGCAATGGAACTCTTTGCCCCTGACGATAAGGCGTGTCGCTTATTGGCTGTTCTCTATGCACTGCTACTTTCGAGGCCCATAGACCACAGCTTCAGACAAAATTAAATGCACGTATTGGTCCTCACAACAAATGAGAGCGGTGAACAGTAGCTCAACATCTAGGTGAAGTCGGGTTCAAAGAGAATTTCTTCGTGACTATGGCAGGCTCAGGATTGCCTATAAAAACGAAGCATAATTACAGTCTCACCTTATTGTCGGTAAATCTGCTCACAGGAGAAGATAATATTGGGAAGGACTTCGAACTTATAACCTTCTTCATAATTTCAGGGATTCTGTTGCAATCACTTGAATTTATAGGTTCGGGGAGGGGTTCTTTACCCCGTGTGCTGGCATACTATCAAGCCGTGATAGTGACTAAGTCAACTAAATAAGTTTGACAGAAGGCTTAGAGGTTAAACAAATATGCTAACAACGATAACACCTGGTGGCATAAATGGCCAGAGAATTCAACCATGCAGTAGTTAGCAAAATTGATGACACATAGCAAAAAACCAGTTGTTTCGTAGGGCTACTTCAACCTTTCTTTGCATTTTTTATAAGCTGAATCCCTGAACGGTAAAATGGATTATTTATGTATCGGAAACCGAATAGGGGAGGATGTTCACGCGTACACTGTCCTCGATACAATGAAAGCATTAAAACCAATTTTTGGAAATTAAATGCCAGTATGGGGCTTTAAAACTGAGAAGAAGAAAAATATGAAGACTCGATCGCTGGAACAATACGTTTATTCGCCTGACGTTTTGAAATCCGTCGCAGATTCACTATCAGAGACATGAGTAGCAGAAACAGGTTTCTGTTCCGTAATCAGAGACATAGTCAAAGAGCAGTAGCCTGTTCCTGCTACTGCTGTTTGACTATGTCTCTAATGACGAATCCACGACGGATCTCGAAACGTCAGGCGAACAAAAGTATTGTCCCAGCGATCGAGTCGTCTTCTTCTCACATTGATTCAGATTTTACAAGTGACCTTGCCTACTATTGTCAAAATGTTTAACTAGTACAATGCATTATTTTTCCCAAAACTGCTAATTTTCAGAAACCCGACATTATTTTCTCCAATTGAATACCTTATTTTTGCCCACGGGTTGTGATCACTGAAAAAAAGGTTCCTTTGAGGGATACCCATGATTTCGTCAACTTCCATGTAATGCAAGGCTTTCCACATTTAATGCGAACAAGAACGCGGTAACCAAGAAGGAAATACGCATTTTCTGGACTTTTCTACTTGTTAGTCGCTCATGCTTGTTATAAAGAGAGGTCCTACTTCCACATCCTCCAGCAAGAGGCTGACCTAAATACCCAATTACAACATTATCTTTCGTGTCTGCGTCTAGCTTTCTGCTGGAGCGTATAGAACGTCTGACAAAATGCGTCGCTCTTTATGCAGACAAAAACGAATAGTTAGCTCACCCAGAATATTATTGTTACGCAGCAAAGGTAATGGTTAACCTAAAAGCGAACACGCAGCGATTTGCTATAAAAGTCTGGCGCATGCTCTTGAACACAAGTAAAACTTCAAGATCCAAAGCTACAGGAAGCGTGTGATGAGAAGTAGCCATGAGTATAAACAAATATAGATATGCATTTGATGAAGCTCCCTCCTTGTGAGCCGTACCGGAGATGCCATTAGACGTGACTGTGCTGCCGCGCTGGCCCGATGCACTCAGTTGGGGCTTGGGAAGAAGCATGTAGATGTAGCTTGCGTCGTATGACTGTTCTAAGACTAGTAGATTCCATTTGTGGCGAGAGAAACCCACGTCATGTCCAGCGATATTAGCACTGGCGGACGGCTTTTCCGCTGCATGCGGAAAGGCCGTTGATAGTTCGGAGAGGATCGACCTTGTTGGCTCAAGGCAGGCAGCCAGATTCACGCCAGTGAGATTCCAGGCCTAAGATGGAGGACATCTTTCAGAAAGCGCACCTCAAAAATATCTTATTGATATTTTCTCTAGCGTTTAAAAAGAGGTTATCACTGAGTTCATTTAATTTATCTGTTTAAGGCCATTCATGTCAGGTATTTCTGCCTGGAATCTGCCTTCTACTGACAGTAAGCAGCATATGTGAGCATTATTGTCTCTTAAGGTTATCGGTCAATCAAGTATGCATACACTTTTCTTACCTCGTTCCTTGGAACAATATGAGGTTCCTCTCAAGTATTTTACCATAAAACACATAATTACTTAAAAGAGTCAAGTGGTCTTGTCGTTACTTGAACCTTTATTAAGTCGTCGATTCTTTTACTTGACAAGCAAAAATTGTGTTGGCAACTTACGGTAACGCAGAGGTTTGTTTTTGTGCATTTGCTCTTTATTAGAGCCCAGAGTTTCTGACATAAATAATTCTACTAATTGTCCATTAACAAAATGAATAGAACTTCGTACGTGCGACGTCCTTCTTCTCACTTAAATTCAACTTGTGTTGAGCAAAGAGAAATATTACTGGGATCAATAATGCAAGCTCGATGAAGGTTACCTTTCGGTTTTTGGAAAAGTCTTCTAGAGCCTTCTTCCACCACGGGCTGGCGGTGAAAACGTGGTCCTCACTTCCGCAGCTGGAATTGAGGGCAGAAAGACCTCCACGCCGTCTAAGGCCCATCATCAAGCCCGAACTTAAGATACCGAGGGCAGAGGTCGTGAGCTCCAGGGGGCCGCCCGGCAAAGCAGTGTTATAGAACCCCATACAGGCTGCCATATTGGACGAGCCCTGAGAGAGCCAGGCAAGCCGTTGTAATGACCGACCAAGCTCACTTTGCTGACGATGGCGGCGATACTGTAACAGGGAGGTTGCCGGTGGGGTGGCCTCATGTACCACTCTGGACCCCGATGCTAGGAGGCAGGAGGCGAGACAGGCTCGAAGCCGACAGGATGCTGCACAAGCCTGGTAGGCAGCAAGGAGACCCGCGGCCGTCCCTTCCGTCGTCTTGCATTTACCGCCCAGCGAGCGTAAGAGACCATCAGCAGCCTGAACGGCGGTGGCCTGTAAAAAGCAAAGCGGACATTGGGAATGTCGTTCCGCGTTTCCTTTTGGTTATTGCATGTGCAATTTATTTTTGGAGTTTTTGACATCAAAATGGTCGAGCTACTTTCGACAAGTAATAGGCATTCCTTATGGGTTCCAGATATGATAAATTCAATTTGGTTTCATAAGACACAATAAAGGCTCTATATTATTGAAAATAAACTACCTCTTGTTTCAAATATCGCATCTTCTAGTCAAAGGCGTTTTGAGTGCCGCCAAATAGCAAAACAATTGATATCAAGGAAGCTGCGCCAAGTATATGACTCGGGCATGTAATTGCTACAGCCTGAGTCCTTTTTATTTGGCACTTGTTGTATTACGCGTTGATAAAAGAATTCTCGCGGATAAGTGTTTTCAGGAAATAACTCGAACAAGTAATTCAGCTTGATCTGATAGGCTTCTTTGTCCGTACAGTGCGTTTTTTGCTCGATTCAATGAACTGTCAACAGCACTCTTTTTATGAGATGCAGGGTGATTGCTCTCATAGTTTAGGATGACCTTTGCATCCGTTTGCTTGCGGTAACCAGTAGTGCGTAATATTCCATCGAGCTTTCGCTGTACGGGGCCATCGAGGAATGGGCGTTTGGTGCCAACCAGCTTCTCGAGCGTAAATTGAATTCCAAGAATCCAGACCACCTGTCACAAGTCGCCATACATATTCTGGAAAACAGGCACTTCTTCGCGTGGGAAAAACTCGTATTATCGCTGCATGCCTTTTCAGGAACGGCCGAGGATTTCTCGGGGTCTGCACCTAAAAACATCATGCATCAACTGACATTTGAAGTAAAGTGCCGCGTAAAATGTCTCAAGCAGAAATGGAAGAGACGTGAGCAAATCCGAACGGGATGAGACGCACCGCGATATTCTACTGGCTTAAGCACCACGTCATTATCGAGTTTTCCACACACTCATGGTGTTAGCTGCAACTTCGAACTTTTACCTTACTCTGTGACGGACGACGAGCTGGGAGAACAGTCCCGAATATTTACGCAATAAATTCTATTTCACAAAGAACATATTCGACTTCAATTCTTGGAATGCCTGCCTTTCCAAATATGCATATATTATATATGATTAAGTATTATACCTTCCAATAGAATCTAAGCTGTTAATGCTCTTACAAAGATCATGCTTAGCAAAAAAACCTCGTTAAAAACCTATAAGTTGCTTTTGTTACGATGCCAAAATTTGCTATTGCCCTCCGAAAAGTACTATAATGACTAAGGAGTCGCATTTGCAATTAGTTACCTGACCAACGAAGTATATCCCCAAATTAAGGGTTCTTTAAAAACGCTTGGGATTTGACTGTTCATGCGCACCAGTATATAGAGGGTTCGTTTAAAAGAACTGAGCACTGTGAGTGAAAAAATTCCACAAAATTTTAAGTGCGATAGCAATGCGAACTTTAGCAGTTTCGTACACATCCACCAGACACGTAATCTATTCCGCTCCTCGATGCAGAGGAATAAACAACTCAAGGAAGCAGTACTAAGCAGGAAGGTAAAATATTACAAGATGTGCCTCGTTTAGATGGTTATCCTAAGAGAGTTCTTATAAAGAAGATACTTGTGAGGGAAGAAAAAGCAACCAGATTTTTGTAGAAAAGAAAACTATATTCCGCAGTCTCTTTTCCAGGGGATGTGACAATGGATCTCCTAGGAAGGTGCCTTAACCAAACCATATCACGAACCTTTTCGATGGTGAGACTTAAGGTTTTATTCTCAATCAATCTGGTTTTGCACAGGGATGGAAAGGATAGATTGTCAGCTCAGACCACATCCATGTGCATCTTCTCACTTAATTGCTCCTATGGAGCAGGTTTTATTGATCAAACGAGTCGGCGCCTATCCAAAAAAGTAAACAAACACTTTCCGGCGCAGTTGATAAAAGCTTAAGTCAGGAACATAAATAACGCTATTTTAAAGCACATTGTTGGGTTCAAGCATCCTGTGAAGCCCAATGAAGCTTTCCGAGTGATTTATAAGGTCCCATCAGACTACCCCAAGTACCTGGGGTAGCGTCTGCTAGCGGCAGCATCTATGAGGTCGAAGAAGCCGATTTTTGTGGAAAAAGAAACTTCCACAAACTCCACGTCTGGTATGGCCAACATTCGCTTAATTGCAGGTACTCTTCCGTTCTCTATCCGTCTCTCTGTTTTCGCTCCCGCTTCCCTTAGATCAGATCCATCAAACCTTCACCACCGTAAAAGCAGCAGTCTTTTATTGACCCCCACAACCCCCTAATCCCATCACTCAATTGGATGAAATGACAAACATGATTGACACATGTTTAGCTTTGAACACATTCCCGTGTGAATGTACTGGCCCGATGAGAATTTATCAAGGCACACGTATGTTTGCAATTTGCTTGCCCGAATTCTTTGATGGGAATTTTTTTGCAACATTAAAATATACATGGAACTGTGACAAACATCTACATCCCCGAGAACGTCTTTGCCTTCAATTTCTCTTTCTTGGGATTCCTAACATTCAATACATAGCACGCAAGAGAATCCTATGTCCGTATTTAATTGGCATTTTCATAAATCTACCACCGACACGCAGGATCGCATTAATAGAAACCCTTAAGGAAGGTCTGTATTTGTTGGGAACTTGTCATTTTACCGGCTCCAGCAGTAAATAAACTATTTACCGCTGAGAGTTTGGAGTTATATCAAGGTATGCCTGATGGCTTTTCGTTTTTCTCTAATCATTAGCATGTGTAAAACGTTGAGATATCTTTTTTATCTTTTAATCTTAATCTTTTAATCTTTTTTATCTTTCTTTATCTTTATCTTTTTATCTTTTTTTTTCACCCCTCAGTAATACTAATCAGGTATAAACTACTGGAAAGTTTGATTAAAACTGAGTGATTATTATATAAACTCACCATGCAGTTGGTTTGCAAACTTAGCTGCAGAGACGCGAGGAATAATTCCGAAGCCTGGACTTCCGACTGCAAGGCGCTTTCAAATAAATTCTGAAAATACACAGTTAGAAAATGCGAAGGGAATGAATAAGACTGCAAGGCATTTTTGTTATTGTACCATGTATAAAAATAAGAAGTCTATTCTATACAAAGCCCCATGAGATAATCACCTCTGTATGTTCATAAAAAAGAGTACGTTGAACTGAAACAAGAGTTCATTTGCCTGGCATATCGGATTTCCCTTCAAATGGACACATGCAACTGTCTACGACAGGATTCTGTACAAGCCTGCTAGACGCTGGAAAGCCCCTCAACTATGCTTTCCGTATTCTTAAATGCTCCTTTTAATGAGATCATGGGCGACCTGGAAGGCGCTGGAAGGTCTGGAAAAAGTTATTTAGGTGACGTATTCCATGTTTTTTATTACTCTTTGTTGGGCTCTGGTTAGAGAATAAAACTTCGGCCTTATTAACCTCTTCCTTCAGCAATTGCATCGCTTTTATCTGAAGAACAGTAGACATCAAAGATCACGCAACATTTTGACATATGCGAAAGACTGATACTCTTTCGCTAATCGGCATTGACTCAATTTGTGATACTGATTATCATGTAGTCAATTCTGAAGTCATTTCAGTCGTGATAGGATGCGGGTTTTTTAACGAGCTTCGTTCCGACCATTAGCAAAATGTATCGATTTTTAAAAGCGGCTGCTTAATTAGTCTGGCTCTTTATCATTTATTTTCCCTGCCTTTTAAATTCAAATATATTTTATGGAAGACATGCACGAAAAAATAATAACTTGTACTTTTTTGATAGCCAATTACGTTTTCTTTAAATTTTATACTCAAAGACAAGGAAGCTTTCGGTATTAAAAGTTGCTAACTATGTACTTTTTAAGACTTTGAGGTCTTCATTCATAATACACCGTATCCGTCAACTGATTATTAACTTAACTTGACTTATTAACTTATTATTTATTAATATGTTATGACTTCTTTGTGACTTCTTCCTCAAACTGTAGGTGCAAATGTACTTTTTCTTAAACAGGATGTACACAGTGCGCAAATTTTCAACCTTGAATTCGAGTGTAGCAATCAATAGTTTAGATAATTATCCGGCATTTTAGCAACTTTTTTAAAAACGAAAGCTACTCTTTCTTTGAGTATAAGATTTAAAGAAAGCGTAATTTTCTATCCAACATGTATAAGAAATAATTTTTTGATGCATGTTTTCAATAAAATACATTTAAATTTATAAAGGAAGTCAAAATCAATGATAAAAAGTTATGCAACTTAAGTAGCCAATTTTTACGAAAGATACATTTTGCTAGTGGTCAGAACGAAGCTCGTTAAAAATCCCGCATCCTATCATGACTATAATGACTTCAGAATCAACTAAACGATAATCAGTATCACAAATTAAGTCAATGCCGATTAGCGAAAAAGCATCAGTCTTTCGCATATGTCAAAATGTTGCGTGATCTTTGGCGTCTTCTGCATTTTCTGGAACATGTCTCTTTTTCCATATCAAAATCTACTTGTGTTCTGCCCTCGGAAATCCAATCAAAGATCTTGACTTAAAATGCATTTTTTCTTCTAATTTATTGGTTTGTTCGTGATAGCCTGTGAAATTAAAAGAAGATATTTACATGTCCCTTCCTGCATTTCCTGCTAGTCATCACATAAACTACCGAATCTGAATTTTTTGAAATCTGGATTGCCAAACCGCTTTTATCGGTAACTTGGAGCTCCGATGAAGTTTACACATATGAGACCTTCCTTTTTATTTTACTCTACAAAACAATAATCTTAATTTATAGAAAATAAGCTGCCGTTTGTTTAAAAAGCCTCACTGACTTACGAAGAGAATAATACTAAGGCAACAAACTGACCTGCCGCAAATACATTGATACGTAAATATCCAAGGATTTTATAACACGCAGAAAATTAACAATTTCGCAATCGTATTTTAAACTGACGTTAACATCCCCCTCCATACTTTTAGTGACTACTTTAAGGGTGGTGTGTTACTATTTGCAGTAGTTCTTGATTTTCAACCAAAGTTTTTGCATAAACAATAAATTCTACGTACGGAGCAGGCAAGTAGGTGTTTATCCATGGAGACGTTTACTACACTAACTCATATGTAAACTGGATTATACACGGCATAAACAGTAGCCCTTGACCTTGCGCTGATTTCTTGTGGATACATATTTCCGTGTCTTAACCGTAACCCGAATCCTAACTATAAACCTGATAATAACACTCACGATTAACCTCCTATTCCTAGCGCAAACCCTAGTTGTACCCTCACGTGCAATTTAATGCAAGACCACCTGTAATACTAAGGTACTTATAACCGCGTCCTACTAAGCTGCAATAAGATGATGATGAAAACAATTTTTACCTCTAAGACAAATAGAATGATAAAGGAGTTGAAATCTGCATACATGGTGGATGTGTCGCTACAACAAATCATATCCTCAAAACAAAGTTCTAGCTGCAACTTTCCAATATGGAAATATCCTTTGGTGATAGGTTTGAGTACAAAGCACAACCGTTAGAATAATAAACCTCTTGTTCCAGCGAGCGTCTCTGATTCGGAATTGCTCTTCGGAATCCACCTGGTAACTTCTGTCAATAATAATTTGCGTTCAGTTCTCGGAAGTTGGATTGAAGGACGTGGGTAAGAATGCCTGTATTTATCTCATAAATTACTAACTGGACAAAGTTCCCGAAGGTAGGGAATATTGGTGTTGCAAAAAATTTTCAAGTTGTTTTTTTTACTCACAATCATTCGGGGAACTTGTATGTCATCCACCGAATTAACGACGGCATTATAAAGGCCTGAAGACGCTGGGATCATTCGGCCAGATTCAGCCGTGTTTGCTGCGTTTTGTGGCTCGTGATTGATCAGGTGGCCATCAGTTGATTCATCCCACTCGTCCGGTAAGAAAACTGCGCTCATTTCTCTTCTAAGGAGACACAAACTCCCCATTGAAAGAAGAACCTTTAAAATTCATGAAACGGTGGATTGTAAGTTCAAAATCCAGGTAAAAAATGCATTAACTTTTTCTGTGATACAGACTTAGTGCGAAGTAAATGTCTAGTATGCCTACAGCGCGAACTGGACAGCCATTGACCGATGTCATTTAAGGTAAACCAAATTTTTAAATGGATCTTAGATTAGGAAGGACTATATAAGTAGAATTGAAATATTTATAAGCCTGTAGCATTTTTCCATGATATCGCTGGCGCATCAAGATAGCGGATTTTTAATGAACCTCATTCAGCTACTTAAAGAGAAAACTTGCTAAAAAATGACTATCTAAGTAATTTGTATTTTTATACGTGTCTAATGGCCTTAGACATGCTAATATATTTTATAGAAAACAGCGACAAACTATTCCTTTTTATACTGGTTAAATAATATATGATGCCTTACTTATTGTTATAATCAAAGAAGGGATATATATATATATTAATATTTAACCATTTCTTCTAATTGCCTAATACTGTTAAGGTCAATTTGCCGTTGCATTAGTATTAAGGCTTTTCAGTCTGCAAGCTACATGCTTTCTGGAGAAGTAAAAACATAAACTCGTGTATCTAATGAGGGACACATCATATTGTGCTTCTGCAGTTTTGCAACGGCTGTGTGCTATACCATATATCTAACAAGGTTCTTTAATAAACGTACAAATACGATTCAATTTCAATGGATGTTGTACAGTCTTAAATATTTCATAATAAGAAACTTCTTATAACTAAAATAGAACACGTTCTTCGATTTAAAAGTTTGAAGAAAATAGGCTTGTTTATCAAATGAGCATGAGAAAGAATAATTTTGGTTATATTTCCGTGAAAGTATATTTGAATTTGTAAGTATAAAGTTTACATTTTTTCCACTGGGATTTTTCAGGCCGCCGAAATGCGTTTGTTTAGAAGCCGCCATCCCGGTGTGTACGTAGTATCCTAATATTATGCTCCATTTCCACTTATGTGATCTAAATACGTGGTTTACAAGTTTATTGAAGTTTGTACGAGATCAGACACTGACTGTAGGTAGCAGATCAGTAACAAAATAGCCCCTTAACATACGGTTCAGTAAAGGCGAGATGGCAGAATTATCAGCTCTGTTTTTTTGGCGCTTTTAGCCGGTCTTGTGTCTGCACCCCACGTGGAGGTACTTGAGACTGAAAGTTAAATTTTAACTTTGTGGATATTTGAGTTTCATTATGCAAACAACTACTTTTTTGCTAACTTCCCCCACTTTTACTGCCCTGATAACGAAAACAAAGGATCGGACACGGGTACATCCTCCGTGGGATACGTCACTAGTGGTGCGCATTTTCATCCGTTACTCGACTAGTCTGTAGTCAATTTGGATGCTTGTACTGTGAAGAACGTTCAGGATAGAAATCTTCTAATGTTTAGGGAGGAAAAGTATGGACCAATCCTCTGTTTTACTGACGCAGTGACCGAGTTATTAAGATTTTGATAACATAAATTAGCCGCCAACCTAAAAGTTAAGCATTATGGAACTTGACAGGGGTAATTGCCCCTCGTCTGAAAGGGAGCGCACGCCTTCTGACCTTCCAGCTTTGACGCGCATGGGTACTTATACAGATATCTGCGAGGACAGTTAAGCAGGACATGTCTTTTCTTGCCAAACACTCTGCGATGAGAAGGAAACACCAACAAATAAACTGGGAAACTCACGTGAGCCTTTACATAAGGTAGCAATGCGGCAGAGGAGTTCACGTCGTGTAAGAGTCCCTGCGTTCTATCAAACGCGGTGCTGATAACGTTGAAATATTCCCTATTGATGAGTCTTTTGTTCTCCTGGTTAGTTGCTGGGATAGCATAGATGATACCCTTGGCTGCCTCACCTGTAAACTTCCGAACGATCTAACGCAGAAAAAACCGTGCAACTAAATCTATAGTCTTGTAAAAGAGTCTTTAGATTTGAAGATAGCAGTGGTAGTACTTTACAGAAGGTGGCTTAACAAATGTAAATGCGTGATTAAAATTCAAATTGGCAGTATAGCCTAAATTGGGTCTTGTTATATTTAGCCGATATGTGAATTTGATCATCAAAATTACACGTTCACTTCAGGTTATTAAGAGGAAACGAACAGTTTATTTAATGATATTTAATATTACAGAGCCCACTACTATTATGTGCGTTGTGCTATAAGAGAACACCAATAAAAGCAATAAAAGTTTAAAATGGATCCCTTCTTAAGTGGACGACGATCAGGTGTAGGGAAATGTAAGTTGTATTGCTTTTAATTAATCTTAGGCATAACAGTGACGCAGCTTTGTCGTGGACGTTCTTTTTGTTTAAAAATGAGTTTTGATGCTTTTGGTGCTTTATAAGTGTACCACGCAGGGCCATCTGCATAAACACTAATATCTAAGAGGTCATCGGCTGGCAAATGCTTTTAAGAACAATATTGTTTGCGGGGTTTTGACTCGGAAGACTCGGAAGAAAGCATGAAAACACTGACAAGCGTGACAAATTCGTCAAAATTTAAAGGACGATCTGAAACAAATGGTAAATCAATAATGGGTAAAGGTTTAAATTTAGGGTCAACTACAGCACGCGAAAAGCCCAGCCTTCTGTTATATGGGACAGGTGATAATAAGGGTTAAAGGTGTGGGACATATCCGAGAAGAGAAGAAATAATTTGAAAAGTTTAGTGGATAAAAGTTAAAAATAATAGAACTAAAAATTTAAATAACCAAATATTAGCGCGCGATAATCTAAATGATAAATAAT
This sequence comes from Ligula intestinalis, assembly GCA_036362985.1. Lineage (NCBI taxonomy): Eukaryota > Metazoa > Platyhelminthes > Cestoda > Diphyllobothriidea > Diphyllobothriidae > Ligula > Ligula intestinalis. The sequence continues at coordinate 29,933,366 of JAYGXS010000001.1, forward strand.
ACCAATAAGAAGCAAGTGAAACTAATAATGCTCAAAAAGGACAAATCATTCGACTCTATAAAACACTCTATATCAACTCTATCAATATGCTATAGAGTTGATGAAGAGATGCCTTCTAAATCAACAGGCAATCATGTCAAAAAGGGGAAAACAAATGAACTCAAACTAAACGAACTTGAAAGAACCTTAACGATAAAGTAAAGTCGATAAAAAAAACAAAAGCTTTGGCCATAATTCGATGAAACAGGCCAACTGGTACGAAGTAAGCGGACGGTTATACGAAAAATAAGCTATAGGAGACGCCAAATTTAACTGTCGTACAATGCTGCAAATATCTATAAAGGAATTCGATGGAAGGAAAGGCATTTTGATATAAATAGAATGCTATGGTTAAGATTTCGCCTGAAGATTATTTCTATTAGTCAAAGTTACAGCCATTTGTACATTTTCGGAACTCAAGTCTCCGCTGAAAAGTTGATATTTCTCAACAAAAATTCATATTTTTATACTTCTTTTATATGTTTTGAGTTGCATCGGTCGGTTCATTGTCATTTCAAACTGTTTACATCCAAAAATGGCTATTTGAGAGCGATCATCCATATTTCGCAAATTTCGGGAGTTTGCATGTTTTATGGCGCAGACTGCTCATCCGAGAAAAGCTTACAACACGCAATGAACATGATAAAGCGCACGAGGTGCTGATGTTAATGTGATAAGTTATTACATGTTGTATGAGTCTCAAGATGGTAAAGGCGACAAGATAGAAACACGTGGAATAGGCTATTCAAATGGTTAAGGGCAAGGTGAAGTATGAAACTTCATTCAAGGAGATTTGCTAACATTCACTTCTCATTAGAAGGGTCGTTTTCTAGGAATGTCTTCGCGGCAAAGTTCATTACTTAGGCCGGTTCAGTATGCCCTTGCTATCCAAAAAAACATTTACTCCTCCAATTTGTTTTTTTTCGGTTACTGAAACACTCCAAATGGCCAGATATATTTCCTCATTAGCTGACACACAACAATAAAAACTTTGAAGAATACAGAGCTGTTTCTTACCTGACACATATCTGATCGCTTCCTTTCTTGAAGAATCATGTGACTCTCATATTTGCACTGAACAGCTAATAGACTGAGTAGGATGTCGGCATACCGCAATTTGATCAAGGTGTCTTCCCTTTCAATCGGTAGACTGCAACCGTTATTCTACAAGTTGAACAACAACGTTGTAATCATTATAAAGGACTTTTTAATTGATCCCCACGGACCAAGCGCAAATGGCGGCACTTATTATGTTCGCTGTTCCAGTATTCCAGGGCTAAACCTGGTTCACGAGAATGCATCCAAAAGAATCAAGAGTCCACTAAAGAGTCTTGTGAAAAAAATTTTGAATAAACTCCTGGCGTGTTAAAAAAGATCAATAAAGATGTTTAGACCTGGTTGATGCTTTCGCAGATTTCAACCACATTTTGGTGGGGCCAGAAAGTAGTTCTAAGAAAAACTGACATCGTTTCTTTCAACATTTTAAATCTTTCGTAAAAATTTACTTATTGAGAGGTAACGTAGGATTGTTTACGTTCAACGATGATACCCATGTAAGAATTCAGGAAGCCAAGTTAGGCGAAAGAACGTTTTTGATTTATTCACCATCAGGCATAGTAAGCTAAAATCTATTATCAACTAAATGATCTTCATCATATATGTACCGAAAGCCCAAATTAAAAAAACTAAAGAGATATAAGGATGCCGGGGTGTCACAAAGAAACTTTTGCTTTCGGAAGCACGGAACGAAGTCCACAGTTTACCTAGCTTATGCTAGCACGAAAGGGAGCGATGGTCCTGATAATTGAGCGTAGCCTGGAGTTATTGTTGTCCCCGAACAACCTTACCCACAGTTGTGTGGTTAGCATACTTTTGACAGAATCGCGAGAATGCTCATCTAACAGTTGAAAGGTTTAACGCGATCACGCGGGAAGCCATCTTATCAAGATGAAACATAGAGTTCAAGCTACTATCACTGTAAAATGACTCACCCTCTCTTTGTTTATACAGCTTGGACTTAGAAATGCTCTTGAGCATGGATTTTAGTTCATGCTTACTCTTAAACCATGCTTTTTGGACACTTAGATTAAAAGGTATTCATTATCAATATTTGTTTCCGCGGGTATATCCATATATAAAAGTGTAAATGGTAGCATCTTCGATTTCGTACGACCCTATCTTTATTAAACAAATAGTAAATTAACAATGCTACTAGAGAATATCTAATATTTGCATATCTTTGTTTTAAGGAAAACGAAAAGATATTTGCAGGCGGAATATGCATCTACTTCCAGCAAAAAGGCTGCTTTCTTCGGAATATCATGTCAAAAAGTTTTTTATTAAGACTCGAGGAAGTACCTCAGTTTCGCAGATGCTGGCCTGTGCCTCCTCCAAAACCTCTGCACATAGAGTACTGGTCTTCTCGGCACAAGATACTGCCCACAATGCATGCTGACAGAAAGCATCAGATGGGTACTGGAGACTCTTGTCGAAAGCGTCCATCTAGGAAAAATGGATCCAAAGGGTATTGGTGTAGGTAACTCTAATAGCTGGCTAATTCACACTCTCTACTGCGGAAAATGCATTATGGTCATTTAATAATTGCCCTTGGACGGCATAGTGTTAACGAATTTACTCCATTTTGCCCTCACGTGAAAATTCTAGAAAAGCGAATGTAGACGACTATAGGAGTCCCAGGTTCTTATGGCAAAGGGCACGATGGCGCGATCGCTGAAACTGTAGGTTTACTAGTCGCACATACGCGCAGGATCACAGCCTATGTCGATTTTATGCCACATTAATGGTAGTGGCCCCACTCGGGGTGACGGGGGGGAGGCTGGGGGTGTAGGGTCCTGACATTAACACCTTGAACAAACACGTCGATCTACGCTTCCCACTCCCCTCCCCCCTCCTCCCCCGGTTGTTACGCCCTACGCCTACGCAGCCAGGTGGCCCGGCGCGATTCCCGGCCAGGCATGCATGTCGTTACGACGCCGTGAGGCCACTGAGCGCTAGGCAGCGAGAACTTGGCAGACTCCGGACTCTACCCCTCCCCACCCCCTCGCTTAATCTTCGGCTAAAAATGTTCACTTACTGTTGCATCCACGGCCTCCTGCAAGCGTGCAGTGTTTGCGGCTTCTATTTTGAAATTTTGGTTAAAGTTCACTGTCAATGTTGGGCTGCACAGTAGGTTACTCTTTGCGCTTTTTATGTCCACACCTAGTCAGTTATGCTCCCTTGCATGAACAACGGTAAAAAAATACCGAAGAGGCCGTTCCGTGCACATGTCGAGCCGAATACTTCGATCGTATTTCACTTCTCTAGTTTAGCGTTTCATGGACACTCACCTCCTTGTCGTGTTTACCAAACTCGCTGAGGTTTGCTTGTTTTACGAAGTAAAAAAGACCGATTCCCGACTAACCGTACGTGAAGAAAATGTGGTTTTTTCTCATCCACATGTAGCAGAAACATTCAAATGACCACAGAAATTCAACATAAGCAATATTCAAGAACGTTTGAAAAGAAGGTCCAGCTTTATGACTGATTCTTTTCTGCAATACAGAAAAAAGGTGCTGTTTTTTTTCAAAAAATACTTTGCTTACGTTTCAAAACATTGACAATCATAAGCAAATAGTTGGCCTAAGGTAACGTTGAACTAAATATTATTTATTCACCCAAAACATCCGGACGAGGAAGAACATTTTTCTTATGAGCATGCAAAAACCTTCATGCTAATTAGGAAATCACCGGATGCATTTGCAGGGAATGTGAACTTCTCTTAATAAGAATCAGCAAAAGCCTCTTGAGCGACAATGTTGTTACCTGGGTGATCGATAGAACTCGCAAGCAAAACTCCCAATACTCAAGACAGGGAATAAGAATTCCACGTAACAACAGAGCCTTGTCCACAATTTGATCCAACTCATTGCACAGGGCTTCACAGTAAACCATCAAGGAACCATTAAATTTGGACCATTCCGACGACTGAAGGAGACTTTGCAATAAGGCACACTCCTCCATGTCAACCTGATTGCTCACCTCGAAAAGAAAAGAAAAGTTGTTTATTCTTATATGGCATATATCTGCGGCTTCACAATAATCAATCACAATTCGTTAGCAGTTAGAGAATCAATCAGTTTGAAACGGGGTTAATTATTGAACAGAATCAAAGAGAAGAATAGTTTATGTAGGCCTCTTGGTTTCGTCGTTTAAAGCTAAATAGTATAAGTATTTAAGAAGGCCTGGTAGTTTTTATTATTTCATTGCTACGGAGAGTAACCAGCGGAGTGTTACCTAATAAATCCATAAAAGGAAATAAGTTTATTTGACTTTGATGTTTGTAATCGAAACAGTTAATTTTTGGAGAGTTGCCTTGTGTTTATATTTTTATACTGTCGCACCAAAATCTATTGCCACATATAGGTGAAGAAAGGTAAATTTAGCAAAAATTAATTTCAGAAGAAGGAGAAGCGATCACTGGAACTAGAGTTTTATTGTCCTGACGTTTCGGATTCCGTCGGGAATCCTTAGCCATAGGAAATCGTAAACAAGTCTGAGACATGCGCAGATAAGGCGTGATACATGCACAGATTGCACGGTATTTATAGTTCGTAGCGGTCATCCGCATGCGTACTATAATTGTCAGTTCCCGTAGCCACCGCTTGAGGTTTTAATTGGTGCGGTGATGGCTCATTAATTGCCACAGCGCTCTTGTCCGCGTCGGATGCGGGATTGATAATTGCGCGAAAATTATGCCCGCTGTCGACAGAGTTGTTGTTGCGTCCAGTCCTTCCCACGTGACTGATTCTCTTGCTCAGGAAATTTCTCAGTACACAGTATGGGAACGCGGCGGCGGTTAGGAAGAAAGACACCAACTCCTAGGTTGCAGCTTACTCAACGAGACCCGGCCATATTTTAAAGTTTGACGAGGCCGAAATCCTCGCAAGAGGTGATGACTGCGTGAACCGCGAGGTGCTCGAGTCATGGTTCTCAGGTCCCCAGTCCATCAACAAGCGCAACGAGTTGGCGTTTCTCCAATAGAAAGCATCAATAACAAACTGAAGAGCATTGTGTACACAGCTTTTACCAGATAGTGCAAATTCGCTGCACTCCATAATCAACCCAGAGAACTAGAGTTGATTGTGGGAAACCAAATAAAACAAATGATATGCCGCCCGTGAAGTAGCACAGTAAAATAACCGAAACAACCTTAGATGCATCGAAAAGGCACCTATACATTCCAGCCATGTTTAATGGAACTTTCAGCGAAAGCAAGCCCGTTAAAAACACAGAAACTTGTGTTGCCTTACGTTCATCAATAACCTAAAGTAGGAGCACTTGGCTTTCCGCAGTTGCAGTTGAAAATCGAGGGCACGCACTTCCGCGAGCACCCTATCGTATGGGCTGTTGTTGCCGCCTCCAGTATTCACTCTGCCAGAAAGGGCACTCATTGCGTTGGAGCAATCCCTGAGGGCGGCCAATATGCCCAGATGTGCACAGGTGGTCTGCCTATGATCGTGCAAATCAACGTCTTCTCTAATTAGTAAGGGATCGTTTGCGAGGCTTTCTACCTTGGTCGAAAACGCTGCCAACCAGATGTCAGGGAAGTCCTTTGCCAGCTCCTACAATTTTGAAGATGTATGAGACAAATTAAATAAGAATTTTCGGCAAAACTGTCGTTTAGAGCCTCCCGCCAAAGTATTTAACGTATTTGAGGTCAAACATTTAATTCTTGGTAACTGAGTGTAAATGAATATTTAATTGTGATGGAAGTAATCAACAAATATTAAATTAAAGAAACATGTTTGTTTAAATATACTAACTAGAATAACCTCCACTAACATAAACTCCTATTGCTCAGGATACTGATGCCAATTGAGGAAACTTCAACCTTATCTTGACGTAATTCAACGAAGAAAGCGAAATTTGACCTCAAATTCGTGGAATTTATAAATCAAAAGCAAAATGGACCTTCAAAGACAGATCTGAGGAATTTTCTATCTCATCTATATTTCTGAGGATTTCTAAATAGAAATTTTCAGTTTAAAAGAGAAGAGCTGTACACCCCCAAATGCTCTAGGTTCACAGGTAGAAGAACAAATCAGTCAGAAGCTGCAAATTAAACAACAAGTGGCATAGAAAGTTTAGCTTATTTGCGGCAGTAGTACGTTTTCCGTTTCCTACAAAAGCGCAGATTAGAAAATTTGAAGAATTTTTTTCTCCGATATGAAATTAAGACAAGCATAGACAACAGGATTAATTGGATCCCGTAAATTTCACGTCAGCCTTTCAACTGTTATCCTTCGATGCATGAATTACATAACGAATAGAAGCATACATCAGTTCAATTTTCTAAGCATGTGAAGGCATAACAGCAAGGATCATAGTGTACTGCGAATATTGATCACACTAGATGTTATCAGCATATAAGCAGAGAAGAGGGTGTGAGTAGGCTAACGCAGCTCACATTAATGACTAAAATTAAGCATCCAAGTGCCAGGGTAATTGGACATTGGCCACATACTCGAGCCGCTTGGATAGGTCGGATTGCTTCCACCGTATGTAGGTTGCTGCCAAGAAGCACAAGGTCTGATTTGGTCTTGCCCGAACAAGTACTCAAAAAACCGTTTTAAGGTCGACAAGGTGACCACTAAAGCAGCAGTATCTTAGTCCGTACAGCTCGATAGATAGAGTTCAGAGTGTGGAAACCAAGGCAAACATTCTTGTGTTCAGGGCCCTAAGCATGTACTTACCCGGAATAGTTTAAATCCAGATTCACGCTCCTTCTTGAGGTCAAATGGGTATGACCTTCAGCATTGATTTTCTAATCAGCGTCACTTCTGACAAATTTTAGCATAAGAGAGAATATTGATACTACTAAGACTCGGCTACATTCATAGAGAGAAGAAGAAAAACAGTAGCAGCCGTATCAGTCTCTGCCTCCATGGGCTTATATTCACACGTACTATGGGTGGGAGAGGATAGATAGTACAGTAGTACCCGCTTGCATTTGATAAAGCAGCCTACGCCGAACCCGCTTTAGTCTTCGAGACTCCGGGAGAAGGTGAAGAGCGCAGAGCCGCTAACTACGTTCTCTATCACTTTAAAGCATACCCCTGAAACCTTCACTTTCTGTGCCAACCTGTTAGTGCACTTCGTGGACTTCATCGAGATCGATGGTCGAACACATACATACATACATACATACATACATACATACATACATACAT
>JAYGXS010000001.1:29940643-29997590 GCA_036362985.1 Ligula intestinalis
TACATACATACATACATACATACATACATACATACATACATACATACTTGCATCCACAAGTGCACGCGAATTCATCCACACAGTTTTGGGTGGCGTGCAACGACAAGGCATCCTTTGCATCTTTTATTGGCAGGCTTTTGGTAGGACTGAAGAAGACGAGTTCAGCTACTGGTATGCTTATTTGATGTAGTTTCCTTTATGTGATTATTATAATCAGTGACCTATGACCCCTGCTGTTATGGATTAAGATTCTGTGGCGAGCTTAACTGCTGTAAGCTTCGATTCGTTATCAAACTCATGCAACGACAGGATGTAATTGAAAAGCCATCGCAAAATTTACTAGAGTCAACAAATCTTGCTGCCCCTGATTATTCTGGATAATGAAGGGCAGTCAGGAACACTATGGAGTTTATTTTCATGTCCATGAAAAAAGCACCCAATATAGGGCTGGCGCGGAAAATAACCAAATCCGTATTTATTTTGGAGGTAATAATTGATTGTAGTCGAAAAAGTGGTAGTTATGTACCTATTTCTTGAACTCTCAGGTAAGTGATGTTAAATTAAAATCACACCGTAGCAGACTGCAAATTGCGGATATCTTGAGCCAAAACAGAAATCAGGGAGGCAAAAATAAGTCGCATACATATCTGGTTATAAGAGGCTTGTGCTCTTTAGCAGAGGGCATATGTAGCAAGAAGTACCCTATCAGTGGGTGACTGCCCAATGAGGCAGAAAAGGCCTTAGTGATGTGCTCCGTGTTTGTCGGTAAAATATACCAGTAGTACCTAAATTTAGGTACCATGGCCTAGATCCTATGCAGAAGAACAAAGTTTTAAGCATTTATTAGGCCACGATTGTGACGCAAAGGAATGATCTTGGTTTACTTCCACAAAATTTATCGGCCGTTGCTCACGCCAGCCGTCAAAATTTTACTGCAATATGTTGTTTTTGTTAGTTGAGAAGTCGATTTGGCAAGCACGTGCGTTCAGCAATTCTTCATCAGGCCAATAGAGTTGCAGGAACTAAAATTGTCAGTTATATGCAGTGCTTAAATGGTTCTCGTGGTAGGGGAGGGAGGTGTAATTAGTCATCGCGTGAGCCAAGTAGATACCGCGATAAGTATTTGCACCCCCTTCCCGAAAACCATTTTATCGCTTCATATAACTGGCCATTTTAGTCCCTGCAGCTGTATTGACCTAATGAAGAATTTCTGAAAAAAACGTGTTTACCAAATCGACTTTTCAAATTAAACATGCAACTATTTGCAGAGATTATGATATTTTTTACACATAACTTGTTGTTGCCAGATGCTAATGTTCTGGTACATTTTATCACGGTTGGTTGGAAAATAGGAAAGCCAACAACGATTATCTTAACCTAGATAGCTTGCAGAGACCTGTACGAAATTCTACACAATAGAATAGATATTATATGCACGAACCATAGCAACTGTAGACAAAGTAACCGCGCAGGGATAATTGTTCTCCATGAGCATAAGTTTCGCCTTTGTTAACGCGAGTAGGCTCCGGATTCTTCCGGTGCTCTTCTCGGTACCAAGTCTCTGGCAGGCCATTTCAGCGGCTTGGAAAAAATTAACAGCCTGATCGGTCTGCGCAAGGCGAGTCAAACGTAGTGCGATCTCCGCCCAGCTCAGAGCCATGCGTTGAAGACGGGTGGTGTATTCTGCTGCAAACTGGGTCTGCCCTGTTCCATCGCTGGCTTCACTATTCCTCGACTCCACTGCATGCTGAAGAACTCTGAAATTGGCAGAAAGTTGCTTATCAGTTACCTTGGATAAACGCAGTTATCCAGACCTAGCCTGGTGGAGTTAAAATGTATTTTCTTAAAAAAATTGATCACACACAACTACGTTTAAACTAGCATAATTTTTAGTAATGCATAGTGAGGTGGCTTTTGCTTTTATGTTTTGGGGTACTATTTAGAAATTGAGAGTGTTTTACCTAGAAGTTACACATAAGCCCATTAACATTTTTAACCTTTATATTTTCTAATGGTTATGATGTAGGATCTGCGACGGATTTCAAAATATCAGACAAATAAAATTCTTATTCCAATTATCACATCTCTTTTCCAATATGCAATACCCCTCTTCCGCAGAAAGAGAACGATCCACTATAGAAATAACGGGTGCATTTTGGCAGATTTACATACATACACCAAGCCATTTGTACAAAAATTGGTGGTCTTGATGAAACGGGCACACACAACAGCAAGATTAAGTATTAAGCACAGCCGACGCGCTAGTCATCTGAGCTAGGAGAGCCGGAACAAGAACCTGAACTTGAATCACATCTCTTTAGTTGATTTAAACAAACTGCGATTTACATCTAAACCTTCACTCCAGCCCGCGTAGGTGACGTGGTCAAAAGGTAGGCTTTACCCTAGCCTGGCGTTTTCTTTCTTAGGTATAGATCTCGCCGAGGCTACCTGATTTTTAACAACAGTGTTCATTGAATAGGATTGAGAATAGGATTCAGACTGGTTCATTTAAATACCTTAGCTGGAAAGCTGATTTTGTTCGCTACCTATGAAAAGGCTGCATACACACTGCTCTGTATTGAATTTCTTTTCAATTTTGTCTGCACAAGTCAGGTTATTAGTTTATTAAGTGGGGCTATATGCTGTACGCCATATGCTTCAAATTTGCTCATACCCTGCAGCTGTTTATAAAAAACAATAAACTTTGGTTATTTCGAATTTCGACGAAAGCCAAAGCGTATATCGTACCCCGGAGTAGTTATCCGACGTACCGGGCGCTTGACTTGAAGTGAACTAAACTTGTGCAGATTTTATTTAAATTGCTTCCTAGTGATTCGAAGAGATCAATAACGATTACACACCTAGCTTAAGGTAGACGTAAATGAGTTTTGATGATTTTTTTAAACAGGCACCGGGTCACGTGTCGCAAGGGATGCCATCAAACAATCGAAAATCATCCAGTCCATGTCACGGTTTCCATCCAGAGACCTTTTTCGACTTGTACTAGCTCCCCAACGGCCTTTCTGCTATCTGATATCCGCATGTTCTCAATCAATAGCGATAGCTTCTCACCTAAACCACCGGATGCGAATTTGCTGTGGACTTTCAAGTAAATCAACGGTCTGTTTTCCCAGCCATCTGCCATTATCTTGCTTTCTTCCTACCGGTCGTCACCAACGCCCACGCGGCTGATGACTACCCTCGGTTCATTTTTCACTGGGCACGTGCACTGCTTCCAACCTGTTCCATTGTTTCCCTCAATTGTTCTTTACGGCATAGAGTATACGTTGAGCTGGCGTACGACTTCTTTTCTTCATATTTGGAAGTATACATCAAGGTCTCCGTGGTTTGGGTCTCTTTGTGGATTAATCTATCGCGTAACCTTCTCAGGATGTCTTCGGTAATAGGCGAAACTGTATTTCGAAGTCTGTCAATGCGATAGCAGTTACCCCCCAAAATTCTGAATACCTGATCTAATACACATGGTTGACTATTCGGACTTTGGAACAGCAGTACAACTGACTAGTTCAGAAAAGGATGTAAGAATTGCATTCATGAGGTAATTTTTTTCAAGAACAGGAGGTTCGGTTATAAGCCTGCGACTTGCGCAAAGCGAAGATTGCCTACTAATAGTAATTTTTATGCTTTTGAATCGCAGCAGATGACGATTTCGGGGGCAGCTTAATATGCAAATTCTGAGCAGTTGAATTAGGCTTGAAAATAAATATTTTTCCCTTTAGTTGAAACTTAAATATTTGCTGAATATGACAAATTTGTGTGAAGTTTGCCCGGACTATTTCGAAAACAGTAGCTACTATTCTCTATCTCTGAAACTACTATCTATCAAGGCAATGTTATGTTGATGGGAATTGAAAAAATGAGAGAGAACTCTTGCATGTCTGTTTTTAACAAATAGCTTCACGTGCAAACAATTACTGCATCCCCTGCAACGTACGCCTGGTTGGCAGTGGTTGCGTGATATCACTCCTCAGGAACGGAGGCTGCTCTTATATTTGTCAGGCAAAGCTTCCGGAGTTAATGAGCTTTTATTCGTACGCTGACAGTGATGAGCCATAGAGAAGGTTAAACCCCTGAAAAATCTCTTTTGCTTGTAGGAAATTTTGTCGACAATATCCTACTTCGCAATTGAAAGAAACAAATGGTACCTATATCAACTTTATTGAAGCGTGCATCCCACTTTAAACACATTCTTTTTACTGACTATGGGGACTTAATAATAATCAAGCTTTTTGTAAGTCTTCTTACATCTCGAAGATGTTAGTTTGACTTCATACAGCTGGCAGTTTTGCTCCAGCGTGATAATGATTTTACTCAACACAGTCACGTTTAGCTCCTAGACACTCACCAATGGCATTTTGCATTTATGGGGAAACTCTGTGGATCATAGTAATAGTTTTTGCACCAGCAACATAAGCGAATGCCAATGTCGCATAAGTACTGCGAATAGGAATACAAAGAAGTAACCCAACTTTTTTCTTGCAAATAATTCCGGTAACTATAAATTACGTAATCGTTCCCATAATTAAATTATTAGTGTTTTGACTCATTTTTATAACTGTTATTGCTATTATTGCTATAACTGTATATTAAAAAGTATCTTAAAATCAAATGCTCAACTTACTCAAAGAAATCGTCCATTGTGGGCGAAAACAAAGGTAATGCGGAGGCGTAGAAGTTAGTTGCATCCACTAAGTTTAACTGGACGCACAGTTCAATCGTTCTGAAAAGATAATATAGTACTTTGTCATACCTGCAGTTAGATAAGTTTATTTTAATTTAACAGACTACGTTGGCAAACCAGTCAGAATTTTAACTAAAGGCAAGGCTGCAATATGCGTTTCCACTGAGGCGACAAAGGATGAGCCAGGGTGTAATAAGCGACCGTATTGCACGCCACCCTAACCCTTAGCGCATCTATTGTGTTCGTTAGGGTTAGCATTCATTGTTGGCCACTTTCCAAGCGGTGACTATAAGGGTGCTGCTGTAGTTTCATCACTCATTAGGTCCACTGCACGAATGAATGGTGGCGCAGAGCTGACCCCGTTATTGCTTCCGCGGAGGGTCCGTATACCAACGGGTCAGATAAGCTAAGAATGACATAAAGCATAGTGATGGGCGTGAGACAAAGCCATCGGTTATCATAAGAAGCACAAATTTCGAAGCAAGAAGCTCTTTTTCGACGCTACTAACCCCGGCAGCGAAAGATAAACGTCCCCAATACAATGTTTAAGATTAGGGTTATTTAGAATTGTCCTCAACCTTCATTTAGCCCCACCCATAAGACCCCGGTTACCACCAATCCTTTGATTAAATACTGAATTATTCCTTTTTAAATGACTGCGTTCCGTATTGCTTCCTTGCCTAGCTTTATATCGGTAACTCTCGGAAGTACGAATAAATGTCAGGGTACTTAAAATGATTATACTTTTCAACAAGAGAGTACGACCTAGAATTCGTGTTACATGCCGACATATGCAAAAGATTGATAATCAACTTTTTAATCTCCTTTGATGAGCCAGACCCCTCCGAGCTGTGTCAAGCAGCGGCAGAATTCCGGCGAAACACGGGTCTGGGCCTTTTAGCAAGTACCTAGGATGTTAGTATCGTAAATTACAAAGTCAGATTGATAATCCTTCACTAATCGGCATTGAGTAAAGTTTTAATGCTGCTTATCGTGTAGTCTATTCTGAAGTCATTTCTACGAGCTACCTTCTGACAGCCAACAAAACGTATGTGATACAAAAAGTGGCTACTTAATTAATGTGCATTTTCATATTTTATTTTGAATGCCTTTATAAATTCAAATATATTTTATGGAAAACATAAAAGAAAAAATGTTTGTACCATTTTGGTAGCAAATTACGCCTTCTATACATTCTATGCTTAAAGAAAGGGTAGCTTTCGATTTAAAAATTTGCTAATTATGAGTTTTTTACGACTGTGAGATGTTCATTCATTATACATCACATCCGTTAATTTATTAATGCTGCCTATAATGTACACAGCATGCTCCACCTCAGTTGTAATATTTTATGAGAAATATGTAACTCTTCCTCAAAGCATAGGCGAAAACGTACTATTCCTTAAACGGGATGTACACCGCGCGTGGATTGTATACATTTTGTTCAATTGTAGCAGTCAGTAAGTTTAAAAACTATTCGGCAACTAAGAAACATTTGTAAAACCAAGGGATTTCTTTTCTTCAAGTATACAATTGAAAAAAGGCATCATTTTCTACCAAAAAAGTACAAGATAAAATGTTCAATGATGTTTTCTATAAATAATATTTGAATTTATAAAGGTATTCTTAATCAATAAAAAAATTAATGCTACATAATTATCCACTTTCTACAATACATACTTCTTGTGAGCTGTCAAAAGGAAGCTGGTTGAAAAGTCGTAATTAAAATGACTTCAGAATAGACTACACGATAGGCAGTATTAGAACTTTACTCAATGCAAATTAACGAAAGATTATCAATCTTTTGAGTATATCGGCATGTTACACGAATTTCAGGCTGTACTTTAGTAAAACACTGCTACTTAATGGCGTTTGGATTCGTAAGTTTTTGAGGTCGAAACTATGTGTAAATATATAAGGTGTAGTCTAAACTATAGTTAATGTCTATCAGTTAACGCAAAAGATTAAAATAATAGACGTGAGAATTATAAATACATGCAACTGCAGAATTTTGCCTCACTTTAGTTGAACCAATAAGTTTGTGGCGCTGCAATTTGAGTCTAAATTGTTGGTGTCAGTGAGAGGTTTCACCGGCTGACGAGTCAACACCCTCTGCAACGCCAGGCAGGGGAACGCGAGGTGGTGCAGATTCTCGTCCACAAGCCAGTCGATCAGCTTTGTGAGGCAGTCCACTGTAAGAGTCTTGTTAAAAAGATGAAAGCGTGAAAACTGAGATGAAACAGAAGAAAGAAGCAACGACAAGGTTAAAGTGACTGACAGATTTACTGTGTTCACCACCCGCAAACAAACGGTAGCTAGACAGAGCATTATGAAGTATTCCCCGGACAGATTTCGCTCGTATTAATTTAACAGACAGTCACAGGCCTTCTCATAGTTCAATTGGGGAGGGCATCGTATGTATGATGTTGGAATCAGTTTTAGTAAACCTTGCCTAACTATGCTTTTTACCAAAAAAGACGTTCCATGAACGCTAACACAATTTTAACGGTCATATCGACGATTTCGGTTAGGGTAGGAATGATAAATTTTGGAGCGCAGAGATTAAAACTTACAATTAGAATAAGGATTAATGGTTCAGCTTTAGGTAATGTCTGTTATTTTTATATTTACAACTAAGGATAGTGTGGGTGTTGCAAGTTTATGAATAGGATTAGGGATAGTGTGTTTGAATTTGGATTTGGGGTTTTAAGATTAGGATTTTTGTTTGGGTTTTGAAGTTATGATTGGCGATGACGTCAGAGTTTCAAGATTAAAATTTTGGCTTTTGGTTTAAAGTTGTGGATTTGAGGTTAGGGAGTAGAGTTTAAATGTATGAGTTAGGTTTGAGGAATGGCAGGTTGGATATGGGTCAATTTTATACGGCTGAGGTCGAACTTTTAAAGAACAGATAAGTGTTTGGGTTGTAGAGTTAGGTTAATGGTTACGCATAATGGTTAACCCCAGGATAACGATTATTAAATTATCTTTGAGGATTAAGATTAACTCTCAATGAAACGCTTAAGGATTTATATGCTAAATGTCTACGTATAAACACCGGACATACGCATAATGTCCTCTCTGCTGACTTATAATCGACTTTTGTTGATAATTCCCCATTTCTTATTGGTTAAGTTGAAGTTTTTATGTTGTGCTTCTGTTTCTCAGAAGCTTTATTTGTGTCAGTTTTTTGCATTTTCTATAAATTTGTTTCCATTTGCTGGCCGCCCGTGTTGAAGCGACGTTACTGAAAGTTTTTATCGTAATGTTTAAATTACGTGATAGAATTCTAACTGGCCATTGGTGTAGGCGAACAAGATCAAGGCGCAAATAAAAGTACTGGCGTTCGTTCTTTGCCGTGGCAAGAAGCCCGATGCCCCAGTGCCTGACGTTTATCATAGTTTAAACAGACATTGTCCAGTGTGATAAAAGCGTGTTTTACCTGAAGTTGGCTGCCAAATGTCTCTTTTGCGCAGCCTGGTTAAGTTTTCTTTTCTCATAGTAGGTAAAGCAGTAACACTGCCTAAACAAATCTCTCCTTAGTTTGGCAATGTTTGTTAGAAAACAGAACGACTACATCCGTCATCGCTAAATTTACCAGAGTATTTACCTCCTTTGAATTCATGTTTACAGAGCTTCGAGGAGTGATAAACATTAATTAAGATAAATTTTAATAAAGCATAAATAATGCTAGCTTTGCAACTTTTGGGAAAAGGCAGCGTAAATTACAGCGTACAAATTGTGCGCTTTTTGGATAACATAGCATTCCAAATGCACCTTTACCTAAAAGCCACTCGTTTGCATTTTTTATCTTTCGACTTTTTTGACGATAACTATTCTTATTTATAAAAAAATGCACGGTATCCTAGATCATATCCAAGATTTTCTGGTCCATGAATATTTCTGATTTTAGGATGTAAAAAAATTTGGCTCCCCGAAACTGAGTGGCAATTTTACCGATGGCGAAAAATTTCGACAGGGATTTGGTTTCTGGAATATAAAGTGGAAGTCAAGCAGTTTCTCTTTGCAGAAGTTGTTTGCTGTAATGAAGAAAAAATTTAAAACAGAACGCAGAAAATGTTTTGCTTTTCGATTGCTGATAAAGTACGATTTTTAAGTCACGCGCTGTAGAATGGATAAAAACTAACCGGAAAGCGTATTGTTTTGCTGCTCAATTGATTCATAATGCTACCAGAAATCTTGAGTTCTGTTTGGGAACTTGCGATTGCTAGGGTGCTGAAGGCTTCGATACATTCGTCTGGTATGTCAAGTTTTGCCCATTCTGTACAATTCTTGGGCAGTTTCGGTCCAGAATACTTCAACTGCGGTCGCTCAGCCTATAAGGTGTCAAAAATTTAACAATTAACTGAGGTAAGGTATTGGTTCTCTAGAAAAGCACTTTTTATCGAAAGAGGTTTCAAGAAACTTTCGGTGGCTTAATAAAAATTCTTGCAATGCTATTTCACAATAATTTTTCACTGTCAGATAGTTCTATAATACTTAATACTTGATCCACCTGACATTTAAGAAGAATACATTTTTGGGAACTGAAGCAGGTAGGGTTTCCTTGTGGGGTTATCGAAAGGACCTTGTATATCATAACCACCTTCTTACAAATTTTAAGTAGGTTGAATTACCCAAAATCATCCTGTTTTCTAGACGCTGGCCATTGACCCAGTAGGGATTGGATGATGACATTGAACTGCAGAGGGATACTCCGAAAGTCACCACATACGATTACCCCTTAAGTCTGTTTATTAAAAAATTACGTTTTCACTTAACTATGCAAATAATTACTAATTTAAAAATTTTAGGTAGTGTGAATTCCACAATCTTTGACCTTCTTTTCTTGCTCGCCCTCTATTTTAGCTGGGATTAGTACTTCTACTGGAAAGTACACATCAATGATATTGCCCAGGTTTGGGCACAATTCCCCCGGCACACACATGGTCGTCGTTGTTCGGGCGAGGGATTAACGATGATATAAAAGCCTATTTTAGTGTCCTTGTCTGAGGTTTGGGTACGCGACCTAACTTGTCCTCGTAACTTTTTTTATTTTTAACGGAATATTTTGATCCAATTTGTTCGCTGACATGTCCCACTTATCCATTCCCCTTAAATCAGGTACCCGTGAGCCTGAGGCACGGGCTTCTCACGCTCTCTAGGTGGACCCACAAAGAAGCCCAGATTTGCAAATTATTTCTCATTTACTTTAAAATTATTTGTTTGAAATAAAAAAAAACTAAATTTTATATGAAAAAAAACACGGATAATGATCATTACAGAAGCATATTTTGAGAAAGCGTGTGACATAATCGAATATCCTGTAGTTTAAGGAATATAGATTAAATGTATTGTCATTTTCCATGATGGGTTAAGTTTTATTTTTTGTGTTATGTGTATTGTTAAGGAGTCCTTCAAAGGCAAGTAAAAATGCTAAAAGACTTGAGGAAAATGCGCCAACTTGCGCTCAATGCAATCGATGTGTGCTCATATGAGTAACAGTTATCGTGTAAAGAAGTAATCGTCTAGAGATTTGAATTTAAAACCTGCATATTTTAGAGTTCAGTCTGAAATATTTGTTAGTTGACAAATACGTGATTATCAAAATAGGTATTTCTAAAAGGAAAAAAGGGTTATTCTACCATTTGCTGTTCGTCTCCTGTTGTTGACTTCTTCGATTTTTTCTCCGGAGGCTTGATCTTGGCAGCATCTTTAAGTGCGTTTGGTATTTCTATCAAAACAACCTGAACAAAAGACCAATTTCACATATTTATATATCAGAAAATTGAATAATTTCAAAAAAAGATTGATAACGATTCTAAAATACATTTTCATGCAAGTTATTGGCAGAATTGCCTTACCTGCTTCGCGAAATATTAATCAAAATTTCTGATGTGTGTGTTTCCTTACAACACATTATTAATTTTGAGGTTGTAATATCTTGCAGCACAATCGCTATGCTATTCTTAACAGATAAGAACATCGAATTTTGAATAATCTTTTCTTCAGTCGTATACACAACCTCCAGTACAAATTTTTCTCTTGGTTTTTAAAGGCTTCTATAACTTCGGTCAACATTTAGCTTAGCGTATATTTTGAACACGAACCCTTCGACCACGAGTTATGCTTTATTTAAACATTAAACCTCATCTACAACTAAAATGAAGTATCCTTATTTTACTTAGCACTGTCTTTATTAAATAATATCGGCTATTTACGGCAACAAAATAAATAAATTATTAAGAAGCCACGGCATTCTATGACTTCGAACCATCACTGGAAAAGCCGGTCTCTTCTTCTGG
The DNA here is from genome assembly GCA_036362985.1 of Ligula intestinalis. Classification (NCBI taxonomy): domain Eukaryota; kingdom Metazoa; phylum Platyhelminthes; class Cestoda; order Diphyllobothriidea; family Diphyllobothriidae; genus Ligula; species Ligula intestinalis. Next base: position 29,951,648 of record JAYGXS010000001.1, read on the forward strand.
TTTTCGTCGTTATAACAAACCAGTGCTGTTTCGAAAAACGTGCTTGGTAGCCTTTTGGGATGGTAGTGACATATAATAATTTTTCTTACTTCAACTCCCTTGCCATCCCCATTAGTATTACGCAATTTAAGGAGACATCAGAAGCTGATAAAATCTTAGGATACTATAAAACCAGTCAGAACTCTTTTACTCAAGTTAAACTTTTAAACGGTTACCCAAGATGCTGAACAAATATTTCACACCGTTCTAAAAACGAATCAGCCAACTGCACTCTTAAAAGGTTTTAATGACGAATTTCTGAGGTAGATCGTTGCAGCTGAAGTGGCGACTCGGTAATTGTTTATTTTTCTTATGTATTATCAAAAGCGTGGAAGCCCGGCTTTGCCTTGGGCTTCCTTACATGTTGTTGTCCCTTATGTAGGCAAACAATATATGATAATCTCTGAAAGTGAGTATGTAGTAGAAGGTGAGTAGGTCGGACTTTATGAGGTCGTTTTGACTCGACGGATAGTATGTGTGTGCTCAGAAGGAGTAATTGCGCTGAAAGTAGCGACGGAAAATCGTAAAATAACTGGAAATATTCTTCAACTGTCTAAGTCCGACGGCTGTGCAAATGTTGCTTGCTCATGATAATTACGATATGGGCAGTGGCTAAGTTCTCTTGATCTAATTGAACATGTAAGTGTGGTATCCCAAGGACTGGAGTTTTTTAAACCCCTGAAAGAAAATTTAGCAGGTATTCAAATAAGAGTAAAGAAGTATGTTTGCGGCGCAAAGGGGTAGTTACCGCACGAGAAGAGCAGTATTTTGAAAGATGAGTTGACCAAAATTTTGGAAGAATGAGTTAATTTATTAGACAACCTCAAAAATAATTAGCAAAGCCCCATTACGGGGAGACTATAAAGGGAATAACCATATAAGATAAGAGTTTTTTACCACCAAAAGAGAAAGTCATGCGCATAAAAATAGTAATGAAAAGGTCGTGTACGGGTAAAACGGTACGGCAGGAAATAATGGGGCAGCATTCTGGGCAACTGCAGGGGTACATGAGGTATAGTTACACGAAGGTAATAATGCGAACCTTAAGGTAATGGAAGGTAAAGTCGGCACACGTATGCTACCAGATAAACAACATTTCTTGTAACCCCATTAGGAGCCAAGCCGTACAAATTCCTATTCCAGCCAACTCGAGATATCGCAAATCGGAGTACTATGGGAAAAACACGATTTTTCCAACCGACGTCTACAACCACCGCAATAGCCTCCACGTTTTCTTTGTGGATGCGCCTGGTTGAATTCACAAACTTTCGTAACTAAGTTGATTTGGCTGAGCTGAGCAAAGGAAGCAGAATTGTTTTGGCTGTTTCATCGGCTGGTGTACAAGCGACGTTACTTCCTGGTGGCAAACAGATCACAGAACCTTCAAGATTTTCCCTGAGGTTGCCAGATGAATGTACCGCAGCCAATAGAATTGCACTGTATTCCCTCAACACCGTAACAAATATGATGAGATTACCCAGGATGAAATGGGCAGATACATCGCAACTAATGAAGCGTTTTGGAGAATCTTTGATTTTGATATCCATAAACGATTTAAAATTGGCACCAATAAAACAGACAGTCCTTAAGTTTCTACTCATATCAATTTATGATTTGAGACACAACTTACAGTCTACACAGTCGATCCAAAACGTTATTTCTTCAATTTGCTGTTGATATGTTTGCCAAAATGGAAGCAGAACGTCTTTGCTATTTTCGCTCACACCAGAAGGAACTTCGCGTGGGCAACTACATCCACCTAAGAGACAATGTGCTTAGTGATGATAGTAATAATGTTGGTCGCGGTCAACTTCTCATCTTACCGTCAAGCCACACTGGGTCACCTCGCTATATGCATGAGAAAACTCAAGATGCATTGGTCAACGTTAGACATCTTGAGCGCCCGGATGTATTTATTACGTTTACCTGCAACCCATCATGGCCTGAAATTGCCGATGAGCTACTCCCCGGTCAAATGCCAAAAGGTCGACATGACTTGTCCGCGCGGGTATTTCATCTTAAGTTAAAAGCCATGATGAAACTCATCACGAACTTCAAAATTTTCGGTGATGTTCAGTGCCATATGCACACTGCAGAGTGGCAGAAGAGAGGGTTGCCCCACGCTCACAGTTTGGTCTGGCTAAAATTAAACTTGCACTCTGTTGATATCGACAAATTCATCTGTGCAGAATTGCCTGACCGATGCGTTGACCCAGTTCTGTTTGAAACGGTCAAAACTCAGATGGTGCATGGTCCATGCGGTCAGATAAATCCCAACAGCCCTTGCATGAAGGATGGAAAATGTACCAAGAAATACCCCAAGCGATACCTTGATGTCACTCAGACTGATGGAGATGGTTACCCTCTGTACAGAAGAAGACGACCTGAGATTGGTGGTTTCGAAGCTGTTTTGAATGAACGGCGAAACGGTGGTGTGGTAATTGATAACCGTTGGACTGCAGATATCCTCGCCGACCAACAATCCTAAAAACCCACGCGATCTGTGAAAGCTAATCGACGATCAACCAGTTAACCGAACTCATAAACTAACTGAGGCGGAAAAATATGATGCAGCTAAACGAATGACGCCGCACTGGTCAGGTTGTGTGGAATCCCCAAAAATGCACAAACCCAAAATGCCTCTGCTCTCAGAGGCAACGAAACTTAAAATATAGACATATGTATGGCTGCAAAGATTAGGCGTCCTTAGGGAGAACTTAAGAACTCCTATCAATTAGGCCACCTAATTTCTCGTAAACATCCAAGAAACGGATGCCTGACCCGACAAAATGATGGTCCGTTTACACACTCTACTATTCGCATACATGTCATTGAACCTTATGCGCGATCTCATAAGAAAACCGTTTGGGCGAACAACAACAAAGCTTACCTTTCATATTGAGCGTCCAATTAAATGTTCGGGATTCTGGAAATAAAATATTTAACTCACAATGGCAGAAAATACGAGTAAATTATGACCACTAATGGGTTATGTCACCTCCATCGTATTTGCAGTATGGGTTCTACGCAGGCAGGTAACAATTCCCTCCGACGATTATGAAATTGCGTCTTGATGTCACTACGTGGATGACAGGCTCACTAGTCTTGAGAGCTCCAGATTTTCAAAAACATCTATCCAGCATTCACTTCATGAGGACTGCACAGAATTTTGAATGACCACACTTTCTCGGCGTTGTGGATATAAATAGCCCCACTGACACACTAACCATTACGGTGTTTAAAAAGGTGACTGACATAACCCAGATTCGAAAATATAAAACGGTACACAAAATTCACTGGAGTCAGGTACATGGACGAGCAAAGGAAATACGACATCTCCGGAAACAGTTAATAAGGAACGGCAACTTAAGCATCCGCCCCCTTCATACACATGACTGTCCCTGTCACTGCACAAGTCATACATCTGGACGACTCAGCTCAGAACCACTCGAGCATAAACGGGTGCTTATCGTCTCTTATCGCCATTCATACCCTTTCTGTGAACCGGGACTTCAACTTCATAAGCACGCGGTTAAGGCGTGGCCTGGTAACAAGACGGGGGCAGAACTGATGACGTCTACAGCGTCTGACAATGAGTCCATAAACAGCGACATTTACGCAGTTAATGACAAAGACAAGGGCAACCGGACCGACCATTCATGGCTTATAAACGGTCACCCGTCAGTTTCAGCCAATCTCAAATGTAGCGAATCTGAAATGCGAACCCGGGATATTTGGTTATTGAGACGAACGCTCTATCACTGCGCCACGGGTCCGTTAAACTGTCGTTTGTGATCAAAATTATCAAGCATGATGGAGTGGTCTCTCCCGATTGAGTTACGAGACGCATTTACCTATTTTCTTATCGAGCAATATGCCAACGCAGCCAAATGGCGTGCCCAAGTTCCCAGCCAAAAACGCACATGCTCGCCGCACCATACAGCCACTGCAAGTTAGACGCTATGGTGTCAGCCCAACCACGAACACAGCCTCCCGTCTTACCCCTTATTCTGAAATAACAATTTGTTCGTTGATTGCATTTAAATAGTCTCTGAAGGTGGCGTTCTGCAAGTATCTGAATGTTCGGACTAATACAGCTGCTGTTTCCGTGATCAGGCGTTCTTTTTCTTTGCAATCAGAATCTGAAAAACAGGTATTCGTTTCCATTGGTGATAGTGCTACTATTTATTGTCATCGAAATAGTATAAGGAGCAAAAAACTGAAATGGGATGTGTCTTGGGAGCTTAATCCTCATAAAAAAATGTTTGATATTGTAAGATAATTTCTAAACGGTGAATTTTACCTCCCAAAGTTGCTTGACACTGGTGCTAGCGAGCAGCAGGTACTTTCGCCAACAGATCGGTGTTTCCGGATTGTTCCTAGTTGACTGTGAGCGCCTTTGACAGGCTTCGATCAGAAGTGCGCAAGCCCGTATTACCAGATCCAACTGAGCAACATTCAGTTTCTTCTTCGGGGGTTCTTCTGGCGATTTCACACCATCTGCAATGAAAACCTGCTTTATTTTCTAGTAGATTGAAAATAGCGTCTTAGTAGTTAAGCCAGATCAACCAAGTGTGGTTAATTATAAAGGAAATGAATGATGCTGTCATTATATACTTCTTCATTGTTTACCAACCTAGCGGTAGTTGAAACCATGAAGTGTCTATGCGACTTCATACGGGAAACAAAATACCATATACGGATGACAGTGGAGATGCTGGAAGAACTACTGACGTCAATACAAGCGAACATGCGTGTCCCAGTAAGCAATCGAGAGGAAGAAGACTCGATCGCTGGGACAATATGGTTATTCGGCTGACGTTTTGGCATCCGTCTCGGACTCATCATCAAAAACATGAGAAGGAAACAGTAGCAGAAACGGGAAATGCATGCAAAGGAGTTTGCAGTATTTATAGGATACAGTCATTACTGCAAACATACAGCGACAATTAACGTTAATTGCTTTCTTGCGCGTGGATAGTTTGTTAGACGGCACGGGGCTCTGACGTGCCTTAGCTTGTTTTTGTTTACTTATGGGAAAGACCGTAATATTCTGTACGCTCCTATGAACTGAAAAGTTAAGAAAGGCTAAAAGGCTGGAAGAATTTGCCTTAGGTCTACCTTATCATAGTCAATTTCAATGGCAGACGGCAAAACGAAATTAAAAGCAGACTAATCGGACAGCCTTTTGATAGCAATTGATAAACCAAGAAATCTTTAAATCACGAAAAGAGAAATACAACTGCAAGTGTACAAAAGAGATGGCTTGGCCAAATCATATAGATAAGCGAGCAAACAACGGACCATTTGCGTCTGTTTTTATTAACACTTTAACCGTTAAGCTGTAAAGGTATATTAAGATTCCCTCGGCCTTCTTCTACACCATAAAGGCTGGTGCCTTCGATAGTTTTAAAATGCACAAAGGTTTTGTGATCCAGATCGGGGTAAATAAATGGACATTTTTAAACGACTTTTAGAACAACGTGTTTAAATGTGTAGCTAACTGAAGCATAAGCACAGAACGTGGACGTAAGATCTCTTTAGTAAGCACACTGTGAACAGGTGCTTAAAAATTGTGCGTTGAGTTTTAAAACTGCTGCGTTTTCTATAGCTTATTCAGATAGCCATATAAAAAACCTAAAAAGCGAGGTTACCTTGATACTGTTTCAGCGTATACTGGTAGTTCTGAATGGTGGAAAATATGCGAGGTGCAGGTAACTGAATAGAAGAAGGTAAAACGTTCTCTAGGACCAAGGGTTGATTGGCCTGACGTTTCGAACACTTCCGCGAGCTCATTGTCAATAAATAAAACATGTAGAGCTCACAGTGCACTTAACTCGGTTCGGCCGGGAGTGACTTCCGTCCTCGATCTGCGTGCGCAGCGCAAGGTAGGCATCAGGTAGCTCGACACGCGTGTTAATTGAGTCCGCGCGTTAATGCCACGCTTCCTGCAGCAGGCGTGAAGTTCGGTCGTCTGACCGACGCGTTCGAAGTCGAAGCTGTGCCCTGATGTGGATGCGTGGACGGCCACCAGGGAAGGCTTGTCCTTCCGTTGCACTGGCAGTTCATGTTGGTGCATTCCCATGAGAACTCGTTTGCCGGTTTCACCAACATTATTGGCTTGACCAAAAAGACAGTCGATACGGTAAATGACACCGGACTTTTGGTTAACGGGTACCGGGTCCTGGGGCCACATAGGTTACCTGCGGATTGTGCTTCTGGTCTGTGAGCAACGCCAATCCCAAATTCGCTGACCAGTCGAGCGAATTTTGCAGATACACCAATATAAGGTATTGCACGCCAGCGTGTCGGTTCTGGCTTTCCCGTTGGAATACTCCGTTTAGCTTCTCGCCCGTATTTTTCGACGAATGCGTCAGGAACGCCATTCATTGCGAAAAGTTTCCGCAGATACTGCTATTTATACTAAGTATTTTGTTCCTTTACTTTGAAAGTCTGACCCCACTGTTTTGTTCTAATATACCAAAGGAAACGGTTGGCAGTTTCGTTGTATTGCGTTCAGGTTAATTTTTCTTTCGTGTTTCGCTGGATTTAGCTTCGATATACTTCGAAAGCAGTCTTAATAAAAATATATATTTTTCAAACATCCAATCGTCAAACTAGTAGGCAGCGGCGACGAATAGAAATGTGATGATCAGCATTTTACAATCCACACACAGAGTTCATACCTGATTTCGATAACGTAGACTTGTACGGCCGCATAACCAAGATGCGGGAATGGGACGGCCCCATCCACTTAAAATAAGTGTCTTTCCGAGCAACTTCAGGAAGGGTAAGGAGTCTCGAGCTTTAAGGCTGAGAATCACTCAAACAGAAAAAATACGCCGTAACATTGAGCTTATTCACAGCCCTACCCTTCCCTAAATCTACACCCTACAGTTGACACAGGCCCAACCTTAAGCCCAATCATAACGCAAACCTAAATATAGCCCTGACCCTCATTTTTATTATATACACAATTTCTCTGAGTAGTTCCTGTTTCCATATCCTTTGAAGGCGACCACAGACGTCACTCTTAGTGGTACTTGGGAGGAACGAAAATCTATTCTCATATTCATAATTTTGCGCAGACCAGTAGGCAGTACTGTGGCGGATGGTCAAAATGCCTACCCCCTTCATTCTTCAATATCCACGGCCCCTAATGTCATCCATCTTTGCACGCGGCTATTCCGACTCGCTGACCTTAAATGGTCTGGCCGATATTTACTCGTAAGCCCGTGCCCAACTTACCGCTGTTTCTCAAGGGCTACTTAAATAGACAGCCGACATGATCCAAACACGCAACAACTACTTCTGATCCAGCTGACCACCTCTCAACGAAATTCCAATCCGACTTCACAATACTGTTTTCTCTGAATCACTCATCCTGTTCACGGATAAAAAACCACGACCGGCACGCTGTCGCGAATAAAAATTGATTTCCTTCTCCAAACTCAGCCACCCAAATCCAGGTCGGACCTCAATCAATTTATTTGGAGAACTCAAACGAATTTTTGCTATGATATCAAGCGCATTCTCAGACGCTAATGAACGCAGTCAGTATCAGCCCTGGCTTCGCTGGCGGCCACTTCTGCCTGAGACAGCAACGCAGGGTTCTGTATATAATAAATCCTTCCTTCTGGTGACACTTGCCTTTTACCTTCAACCTGGGATTCGCTTTGATGATTGTGGAGATCAAATACAACCACGACTTAGACCGCTACAGTACCACAGCTAAGGATTCAAGTAAGGAGCTGTTCTTAAACCAATGCAAGATAATCAGCCCACGCTGTTCATTACCCATTGACTACAGTGCTTGAACAGCCGGCACGTTACGGCATCATCTTTGGAGGACTGTACAATTAGTAAAGTTCACTCCTTTCATCTATCTTCCACACACATTCTTATACAAATCACTTGCATAACTAAGTTATTCATCGTCGGCGTCTAAAAGCACACTTACTACGTGCTTACATATTGATAAATCCTCCTCCTGTTTTACTTACACGTTTTCTCCTTGTCCACAGCAACTTCAGCCTGCGTATTCTTCCTCACGTTCTGTTCGACTCCCTTCTTGTTAAATGTTTTCCCATTTTTTACTGGGGTGGTAAGAGCCTCCTCTAAAGCTGCATTTATGAGGGAAGATGAGCGTTGTTAAGAAAAATATCTCATATAGACCTACATTGACCTTGACCTGAGTCCGCGTTGACAGAAGCAAGGACATAATTGGTGTTCAGAGCAGTGTTAATAGCATCTTTAAGCAATCTGATGCTTTCAGAACTTTCCGATCCTCCGAAATTGCAGGATTTTGTTGCTTCTAGTAGTACTTCCAAATAATTCCATACGTAGGCGGATGAACTCTGGAAGAAAATGAACGAAATAGGAGAGGCAAGTGATTAATATTAGAGCATCAATACTGCGCTCCTTCTGTCAAACCGTAACTAATTTTGTTGTTTTCTGCGTTGCAAAATTTTGCCTTAACGTTGTCATGGCTTTCCATTTTGAAATCACCTTGATCTGCATAAGGAACAAATTACCATTGAGATCGCTCGTATATTGACAATTACTACTGCCAGCAGATGTTGGAGTATTAAACCTCTATAAAATGTACTTAATGTCCTCTGAACTGCAGGTATAAGGCGCCTTCCAAATGGGATTTTAGTATTGGCGATAATGATCCGATTACCAATTGAGCTGCGAGAAATTTAAGAGCTCTAAGCTCTTCATGTTCAAACTCAATAATCGACAGGTTCTTTCGTTTTTTGTGCTGGTCAAATGGTTATTCCTTATAATAGACATTTTATCGCCCCTATATGAGGTAGTTCCGTGGAAAGGAAGTGGCAGGCAAACTGCCGTCAACCAACTCCACACGAGGAGCAAGTCAGCCACTGAGAAAGCAAATTCTATCGGCCCATGGCCAAATACAGCAACAAATTCAGATTTATTATGGATAATAAAGTTTATGCTTTGGTAAATAGAGCCTGCCTAGATCTCCGAAACGTCAGTGAAGACAATAAAACTCGTTCTGGTGAGGATAAATATGTTCTCAGCTTCATTTGCCGGATTTCTGACTTTTGCAAACGTCACGTGAAAATTTGCCGTCATTGAATTCACAATTAAATGCAACTTATTATAAAATACATAGAAAGAAGAACTTGTGGAGTCTGTAATATAGACATTTCGGCACATAATCATATAAAATGCACCAACTCAAGGATCTGAACGATTGTTGGTGTGAATGAAGAACATCCGCATTAGCACTACTCATTAAGGGAGCCGAACTCCTTGCTAAATGTTAATCTAAAATTTTCCCCGTGGTCAGTACTTTGCAGTTGAGTAACTAAGCTAACATACACAAAACAAGTTTATAGGCTCGAATTACTTTTAATGAAGTTCAGAGGCATTATACTGGTCGTATGATTGATGTCTAAGAAAATTACTGTACGTCAAAATTAATCGAACTGGATTTTTACAATTAAGGATGATTATTTTTTAGTCTACATTATTACTTTACTTATCCCTTTTAAGGTAATCTCGATGCCACACCTTGCCCCACAAATTCTGCCAAACCCTGTTTCATGTTTAGGGCAAGTATACTGAGAATACCGTTCGACAATCCGGCATGTACGGAATGAACTTTTATTTAAACACATGCCAGTTATTATTAGCAAATTAATAATAGTTAACAGAGAATGAAGTTGGTTTCGTTAACCAAAATGCAAACGTTCTATGCCAACCAACTGTAGATACACAAAATTTAAAAATTTAATGTTCAGATACCTTCTCCGTGCCTTGCAAGCGGTTACCGTCAAGCATAGATTTAGTCTGAATCTGATCACTAGCAAAAAAGTGTTGTATACGTTACCTAAATATTACTATAAAAATTACCTTGGTGAGTACTTATAGGTCGACTTATATGCCTTCAAACAAAAATGCAAAAATGGATCACATAACAATGAGTAAATTTAATTGAGTAATGCAGGTACTGCTTTATTATTTCCGGTTTCAGTTTGAGCGGTAAAATTCAATGGAAATAAAAAAAATCAAATACAAACGTGCCTTCAGCAGTTTGAGAGCCATGCTATAGGCACTGAGTTTCTTTGTGGTGTCTATATATTTGTTGGCAACAAGTTTCCATAGTTCAATTCGAAATTCTTTTGTTTCTTCCTGGGAAAGATATGAAAAGAAAGTTTTACGCAGAGTGAAGAACTTTTATTGAAGTCAGTGTTCTGTATTTTCACAGAATTAAACTGAAATTAAACATCGCAGAAAGTCATTCCTTTTGGAGTAAGTCAAAAGTTTTTATAAGGCAATTCCTAACGAATACGAAGAAGGAATTATCAAAGTCTGAAAAAAAAACACTTCAAGAACCAATGACATTTGTTCCAAGGAGGCAGTGGCTGATTGAAAATATTACTGTGTATATAGACTGTTAAGTAATGCCAGAGAGAGTTCCTTGTATGGCCGCCAACAAGGGGCTTCGATGATTAAAACAACTATGGTAGATAGAAATTCCGCCTGTATAAACAAATGCTTGAGTATGTTAACTAATAGGAGGTATTTTGATATTTTTCCTGGTTTATACGTTTTTTCGGTCTTTATTGTCCTTTCAGCAATCATTTCACCTAAATTTATGTTCAGTTAAAGCAACACATGCGGTTTTAACGTTTGTCTTAATGCGCATTTAAAATGCACTTACACGGCCCTTGTTATACCCAACTCTTTTATTTTCCTTCAACGGCAAATCCTGTAAAACACTTGGGCTGGGATAGCGCTTGCCATTGGGCAGCTATACGAGGAATCCAGACTGTTATATCCTATGTTGCACAGCCCTGTATTCCTCCCACGCGCCATAAACTGATGTGTTTTATCAGCACAGTCATAGGCAAGAATAACGTACCTCCAACAAGTGCATCAGCGATTCTACTGGTTGATCCAACTGGGCACGCCCAATGATTAAATTCATCAGAATTTTCCTAAAATATGGAAGCAGATGCGTTGAGATTTTTGCCGTTAAAACAACCTAATCCACTCCGTAACATGAAGACGATATTTAAAATTTTTATTTAATCTGGAAAAAGGTCTTGGATTTGTATATTTTTTTTTCTTCAAGAAAGATATCTGCAAAATCACGCCATTTTTTAATGTTCTTCGATTCAGAGTAGCCAGCGGGGCCTCTGAGGTATAAAAAAACTTGCGAACTTTTAACTGCCTAATTGATAAAAATTGTTCAAAATTACAAAACATAGAAGCAAACATTCTTCACTTGCTTTAAAAGAGCATGGTTTTGCGCACGGTTTTCTAGAGTGGGATTTTTATAGTACACTACCTGTCTTACAGTGACTTAATGCGGATAAACGAAAATTCCTAGATGGCTAAGTTTGGTGTGTTTACGACGTATAGCCAGGACATTTGACCATGACGAAAAGAGGTCCTACATTGTTGGAGTGAAATCTCTTGTTAAAAACTGCACCCTCGAAGTTCATGAAAGGGACAGAGCTACCCGAACGGGAGACTTTCACCATCAGACACATTAACCGCCTTTTCCCAATCTTTATATTTGGTCCACCTCACCTGCTTAGGACCGCGATGGTCACGAAAACTCGCGCGCGATTGGACATATCGAAAGGCGTGTTTGGCGTCTTCTTACGTGTTTCATTATTTTATTGTGAAATCTGATAAGGGGACAAAACGTGTCGTTTAACTGAACCCAGATGAAATATTAGCCTTTCAATTTGACGCCAGACTGCGACTTTGCTGACCCGATCGATAGTTCTGAGGAATTCAACTTTTGATGCTTTTTTAGCCCTTCAAGCTACGACTTTAAAGGAAATTGGCGGAATGCAGAATCCTTCAGGCCATTTACTATGAGCAAAACTCGCAGAAAACCTGCTGCATTGTGCTTAATCCATCTTATATCAGGGGCGAGACTGAGGCGATCCAGCTAAGTATTGGACTAGACGCTGGTACCATTTGTAGGTAATCTGCTCTACCTTTTGTGGCGTACCTTCATTTTGAATCTCTATTCAGTAAAAAATTAATAAGACTTAAGGTCATATCAAACAAACATGGTCACCTGCGAGCCTCAGTCCTTGGTAGGCTGTGAAAGGCCTTATAGAGCAACTGAAGGCGGACTTCGAGCGGTTCCTCGCTGGTGTTAAAGTATGTGAGGTAGATTGAGCAACAAAGACGAACAGCACTCTCAAACTCCTCATTAGAAATGTCACAATGCGAACGATCTGAAAGGCATTTTTTGAACGAGCAAGAGAGTGATTTAGAGAAAAAATGGATAACATTATTAAACAATGGAAACTGAACTGAAGGCAATTAGCTGTACAATATTTTACCTAATATGCAAAGCAGAAATTACAATTAAAAACCAACACATCGCCTAGAAAGGCTTGAGTAAATTCCGTTTCTAGGCCGTTTAACGTGCATCATTCTCCCAAAATATTTATTTCATACCAGATGGAGCGTTATAAAGGCATTTTATTTTCATTATCCAGTACACTTCATGCACACAACAACGATACTTACAAGATTAATTGGCTTTTAACTATTTTATTGTTTTTATAAAGTTTGAAAACATTTTCCAAAAAAACACGCAGAAAAGTATCTTCCTGATAACTCAACAAAACACTTTTTCAGTCTCGACAGGACTAGGCATTAGGAGGCATTTGTTGCTTTGTGCGTTATACGTGTTCATTTATGAGTAAGCCAGTTGACTTTAATTATGTGGTCAGTTTTATTAACTCTCGATGGAATCAGCTTAAGAACGTAAAGGTTTGTAGCATTTTTTCAACCGCGAATGTATAATCTGGAACATGTAAACGCAAACCCCCTCTTAAGATGCGAATGCATATAGATATTAATACAAATGTGTACAGCGACAGGACACACCTGCCCTGGTGTTTGGTGCCTTTCCACTGTCATGTGTGGATGCAAATCACAACCGTTTCCAAATGACTCATTTTATGTTGCTTACTAGATTTCAATAACAGTTATTTTATCAGGCATTATCGGTAACCATGAGGGACATGCACGATACGTATTTCTGCCTCACTGGGAGTCATCAGGTGCAGTTACTCAACTCTATTGTAGCCGCGGAAATTGCCGCCACACTCGAATTTCGAACCGGCATCTATCCGGCCAGGGGCAAAGGCCCTAACCATCGAGCCGTCAGGCCCGACATTTTGTCGGCTGTTGATTGGGGATATACATTAGTAAATATGTGGACACCGACCCTATATATGCATATGGAGTCGAGTGGACGGGGAGACAGCAATGGTCATTTCTGGCTTATTAGCCGTCATGAGCCAGTCATACCCCCAATCCCAGGGGTGACGAGTCCCGAGCTTCGAACCCGAGGCCCTTGGTTATTGAGTGCAAAACTCTACCATTTCACCATGGGCTCCTTTTTTTCGGTTACAGCGCCGACCGATTTAGTTCGAAAACATGTTCGTATTTTCTTTTTCTTAAATGCAACTTACCCGAACGCAGCCAAAAAGTGCCTTGGCTTGCAAATACGTAGAATAAAAAGGTATTAAATTACTTGCCTGTGAAACCTTTATACAGGGATTTGCGATCTTCAGTGCAAGGAGCAGTCAGAGCTGAACGGCGTGCCTTTGAAGCATCTACGTATTTTGTTAGTAGTTCAGCAATCTTTAAGAGGTTTTCAAGCACGCCCCTGTACCTCTGCCGCATGAAAGAAGGCGTCGAAAATTTCAGTGAAGGGCGATCAAGGAGGGACCAGTAAAACCAGGCAGAAAAGTTGAGCAGACGGAAAGATCCCGAGAAATCTGCAAGACTAAAAAAACAGAAGGAACGATCTCACAATGGAGAACAACGCTATTCTCTATCCAGCATCACCATCATCCTCGAATAAATTTCTTTCACTGGCCTGTCTTCTCATTCAAACGATAAATAAAAGTCCGAGGGACATTTCCCTCTACCATTCAAACGTAACAATGCTGATTTATCAGTCGTTGATGAACGTTTATCTGGCGCTAACGAGACTCACTTCTCCCGCTCTGCTTTAAGTCTAATTCCCCGGGCTGTGACAGCAGCCGTATTGGCTATTATTCTTGGGTAGGTAATAGTGCCGGAATGAAAACAAGCTCATGAATAAATTGTTAGAACGTTAAACTCTGGTCAAAAAGGTCACGCGTTCAAGCCTGTGAACGGTGAACCACTTGGGGTTGAGTATAATGTTGATTTAGGCAAATTTCGTTGAATTATCTTTTAAATCTACCACTGTGCAATATATCTATGATCCATTCATGTTTTGGTATAATTCAAATGAAAGCATTAGAGAAACAGGTTTTGTGTCATAGGAGTATTCCGGCTCAGACAAGGCACCGTGATATAGCTACTTCGGGCTATTGGCCTTCATCAGCCACGGGTAGCCAACTCTAGTGTAGCAGCTGAAATTTCCGCCGCACCCGAGTTTCGAACTCGTGCCTCGACGGTCAGGGGCAGACGTCCTAACCATTGAGCCATCGAGGTCGATGTCTAGCCGGTTGTAGATCGGGAGTATATATTATTTCTTTGTGAACCGATCTATTCCTCAGGATGCGCCCATCCTGGGATAATACTTTTGCGAGTCGGATCAACCAACTGTGTTCAGCAAAGCTACTGGTAATTGATAATTGAGGAATAGATCGGTGCACAAAGAAATAATATATACTACTGATCTACAACCGGCTACACATTGACCTCGATGGCTCAATGGTTAGGACATCTGCCCCTGACCGTCGAGGCGCGAGTTCAAAACTCGGGTGTGGCAGCAATTTCAGCTGCTACACTAGAGTTGGCCATCCGTGGCTGATGAGGGCCAATAGCCCGAAATAGCTATATCACGGTGCCTTGTCTGAGCCGGAATACTCCGATGCCAAAAAAAACTAAAAAAGATGTGTTACTGACAGTTGGCTAGTAACATATCAATTATCAGTAGCTTTTCGGAACACAGTTGGTTGATCCGACTCGCAAGAGCATTATCCCATGATGGGCGCATCCTGAGGAATAGATCAGTGCACAAAGAAATAAAATAAGTTTTGTGTTTCACATACCTTGAAGTCAGGAGATAAATGTTAAGGATACATAATAAATTTCCACCACTTTATTACTGCAAGACAGCTATGCCCAAGTTTGTGTCTACGTGGTGAGTACAATTTGGGTTAAGGTTCATAATTGGGATTGGTTTATAAAACTAATGTAAGGTTTGGGATACCGTTTAAAAGGCCTATGGTCAAAGGTAGAAAATGGAGTTTAGGGTAAAGTTTTAGAGTCGGAGTTTTAATTGTGGCCTTAGGTTTGGATTATGGCCTTCGGGTAGAGTTGAGGCTAAGGATATGCATTCTAAGGTTACGGTTTAAGCGTAGGATAACGGCTTCTACATGCTATGTAGTGTCGACCATCACTCGGACTTTCACGTTCTGCATGTAATATTGTTATTTTAGTACGCACTTTTGAACAATAATAATTACAATAGCTGAAACTACAGACAAGCGCAGTGTCCTTTATAAGCCAAAGCACTGTCATTCAACCGCATTTAGCTTAATCTCATTATGTGAGTCGTAGTAATGAGCGTGTACCCCATGCGCTTTCCGAGAAGAGGTCGCTGAATGTTGGGTGCTATGAGCAGTCGGGGCAAACTCGAGTGGTCAGCAGCTCAACTGTGTCTTAATGTCTGCCTTTTTAGACTAAGTATAGGCCTATTTCTACAATCTAGACCATTAAAAATAATTGCTGTTGTCGTCAAACTGCCAGCGTAAAATTTAAATTAATTCGTGAGCCTTAGCTTCTTATAGTTTCAAGGCCGAAATATTCGCAAGATGTGACAATCGCGCGAGCCGCGAGCTGCTCAAATCTTGGGTTTTAGGCCAGCAATAAATCAAAAAGCGCAATGACATACTGTTCCCATATTTGGTACTGAATAGTAGACTCAAGCATGTGGGAAGGGCCGGACTCAGCAGCATCTTCGATGACAGCGAACATAGTTGACGAGTAATTGAGAAGAAGACTCATCGCTGACAATATATTGTCCCAGCGAGTGAATCTTCTTCTGCTCAATTGCTTCCTGGGACACGCATGTTCACTTGTATTGGTGACGTGTAATTATTAGACTCACATCCAACACGGCAGACGAACTTGCGCCAATTAATGATTCGGAGGTGGACTGCCAAGCCAGTGATATATACCGTGAACAGAAATTAATTTCTCAGGAGATTAAAAAGCTGAACTTTCAAAACCGGTATATCAACCAGAAAGTAGATAGGAAAAGCTGAGGGACACAACGATGAGCCGGACCCCTTGCAGCTGTGTTAAGCAGCGGCAGAATACCGGCGAAACACGTGTTTGGGGTAACCCCTGATAAAGGTTTCAAGAAAGAATCTGAAACGTCAGGCGAATAAACGTTTTTATTGGAACGATCACGCCTTCTACTTCAGGTAGTCAGTTATCAAGATCCAATGTAAACTAACAGGTAGAAGGAGGCGCTTGTGCAGCCGTGCCGCATTTTCGAGCTTATGCACTTTTTGCTTAACCGGTAACTAGCCAATCGATAATCGAGATGGAAAATATCAAAAGTGCCGTCAGGAACCCTGAAGATTGGGATAACTGATGGCTCCAAATGCCTTGGGGCTCTAATCCTACAAATTTGTTGCGTCAAAAGTCGTTTAGATTCATATCGAAAAGGCAACAAGGAAATCCTTTCATAGTCTCCCGCAAGTAAAGGATGCGGTATGAATTAGTGTTTTCCTACTTCAAGTCACTATTCTTTAAGCTTACGATCTTTCGGTGAAATCTTGGACCAGAGGCCGACAAACCTATCTGAGTTGTTACCTGACCCTGGACATAAACGTGCAAATCAGTTACATGTATCTTATTTGAGAATGAAAATCTTCATTATTTTCTGTAAACTGAATCTCCATTACCTCACTGGTTGTATCTAGGTAGGCTTTCGTGCCGCTCGGCCTAAGCTTACCTAAAATAAATTATTGTCAAATTAAAGACATCAGAGAAGGGTGCAAATTATTGGGCCGCCTCAGAATGGTTTGTTTCTTTGGTCGTTTCTTTTTAGTCTCTCTAAACAATCTGATCGCCCTAGTTGAGAGCATGTGTACATATATATGCCGTGTATGGTTTAAACTCTCTTAGGGATAAAAGTCTTGGCAGTTAAACACAAAATACCCACAGAGTAAGAGGTATTCTAGTATTTCTACTGAAAATACAGTACGTCAGACCAATTAAGCACGTAAGATTAGCAATGCTTCCTCCTTGAACGCGAAGAGTATTGCCTATCGGCCTATGATTCCAAAGTATATGCAGCTTTAGAAATTCACTGGTTTACTGTCGATAAGTGCTTACCAAATGGCCCTGAATAATCTCTTCTCGGCGATCTTCGCACTAGATTCTGTCATTGTTCCTGTGGGGCTCGCGGAATTTACTGCCTCTGCATTCTGGGCTGGCAACACTGTCGCCTCCTCAATCTCAGAAGCTAAGCGCTGAGGCGTCCGCTTCGATTGTATCTTCCTACTGTCACTGATTACAGATCTGGATCTGGCATATTTCAGGTCTGCGGCTGCAACGATTGCCGCCGACGAGGTGACTTCCAGTCTGGCCAGCCAATAGGCACACTCCGCGTGCTCGCGCACAGCCAGCGCCTGCTGGGCCAATCGCTTGCGCGCGCACCGCCTCACCTCGTCGATGGCCCAGTGCAGACTGGGAGACGTGAGGGCGATTTCTGCTAGGCCAATCCAAAGACGAAGCTCGGCACAAAAGTCCGCGAGACCGCTGTGGCTGCTCGGTGGGGATTCTGCGGTCGGAGATATCGCTACTAGTGGGAAGGCACCCTTCATCATATTCAGAGCCTTGGAGGTAAAGTGAACGAAAGGGCGGAAAAGGGGAGTACAGGGTCTCCTGTAGTAGTGGAAGAAGAACGCTAATAGTAAATGTATCTTTAGGGCAGATTAACGTGACAAGTAATAGCGTCTGCGGAAGATATTAGGAAAATTCACATTTCAGTCATCTGTTTGTTTTATTACACTCCAATGAGGAAACGGTATGGGTGCGTGCAAACGGCTAAAAAATAACGGAAGGTTATTTGAACAAGGCAAAAATCAAGATATAAGCAGAATTTAATGATTTTTTAAAAGTTCTTGCCCTTTCATTCAGCTGCAGACGGTCGTTGCCTATTATAATATTGCCTATAATAATATTAACATGAACTGACATGCGGTGACAATTACCTCCACTCTCCTCTACCCCTCACCATGCGCCTACATCTGTGGCTAATTTTTTCTACTCCCTTTACCTATCACGTTTCACTGCTCGAGGCTGACACTTAATTGGACAGTTAATTCTCTTATTAATAGGCGACGACCGCCTGCAGCTGAAGGAGAAGTCACGAAATTTTATGACCTCATTAAATTCTGCTAAACTAGGGGTCTTTGCTTTGTTCAATTTTATTCCGGGAAAACAATGCTTTAATATTTTGAAGGTTATTTGCCAAGGAAAATTGGACCAGGTAAAATGGTATGCATCAGACAACTGCAACCATAAACTTAAATCTACAAAACTCTTAACCTAAGCCCAACCCTAATACTAATTCAGTGTACGAAATTGTGAAAAATTTGCGGCCTAGGTGGGAGTCGAATCCACACAGCAGGGAAGGCTTTCGCGCAGCCAGCGCTCTACTATTAAATTGAGCCTAGTAGTCATTCTGGTGGATTCTAGATGATTGCTTAGGAAATCCTTTCTAGGCAGTCAGCCTGCTGTTCTGTAATGGTGTATTTCATACGAGCAGTAAGTTGGGCGAGTAAAACTGATCCAAGTGTGACTTAACTCATGGCTCACGGTGAGTCTCGTAGCTCAGTGGTAGAGCGTTGGCTGCGCAAAGGTCTTGCCTGTTGTGTGGGTTTGACTTCCACCGAGGCCGTGAGTTTTACACAATTGGGTCGACTGAATTAAGTTAATCTACCAACCCTCCCCCCATCCTATTTTAATACTAATCTTAGCCCAACATGCTGGCCCAAACCGCAAAATTTGATCGCCAGCCTTAAATTCTAATGCCATCTATAAAAACCCTGCCACAGGTACACTCTAGCGGAACATAATTACGTGAATCTTATATTATATATTTAATTCTTACTGCAGTGAAGTGATAACAGTCAGATGGCCTTTAAATTTCGAATACCTTATTCGACACTGACTTGAAAAACAAGTCGATAGTCTTGGCCCCGCTAGAGCGATTGGACTTCTGCCTTTTACTTGTCCTTCAGCAGAAAGCGTAAGTTTGCCGAACTTAGCTTCTTAACTGATTAAAATGACTGATTCTTTTACAAATAGTTATGTTTTTTTATTGAAGTAAGGTTATTGAATATAATGAACCCCATGGAAAATTAATTCTTTATTAAATCTGGAGTGTCATATATCTGTATTAACGAGAAGAATAGGCAAAATTTAACAAGCACTCATCTTTAGTTCGGAAATATCTGAAACCTTCACCAGTAGTTCTTTTCAAGTATTCCCACCTTATCGTGCGCATAAGAGGGATAAAGGACAAGCAATTGCGTGTGCAAATACTAACTCACATCTGTGAAGTTTACAGTGTCGTTGAACGGTGGTAGAAGCCGTCCAGGGCCCCCATCCACCAGCGAAGGGGTGTCCACCACAAGGAAATTGCGCCACTCAGCATGTACTTTCTCTTCGTTTGTCAGAATGAGAGCCCATATATTTGCCAATGTTCTGAGCAGCCGAAGAAGGCCACCCGTCACTGTGGAGTCTGATAACTCCAAGTTTGGGGAAAAGTAGGCGTCGGAGTTTAAGTCGCCCACTACCCTTGGGCCGGGCAGAAGTTGACGAATAATCAGACAGGACCACACCATCCGATCAAGGGAGTGGACGGACGGTTGAGGAGGGGGAGTCCCGGAAACTGCAGAAGCTTGGCGCTTGGACAGAAGGCTTGGTTGCTGAGGCGGATTATCCACGGCCTGTACGAGAAAAGCTAATGTGGACTGGATCTGTGCATTTGTTGTCTTCAATGATTCAATGGCCTCTACTGGCATCTGAATAAAAACACACATTCAAGGTTACGAGGACGCTAACAGTGGGATCAAGGCATAAGGCGTTATTGTGCGCAAATAAAACAAAGGTTAGTTTACTTATCTTTAAAAATCTTAGGAAAATTAATTAGCTATTTGTTGGGAATGCTGACATTCCCACGATAAATCGTCTAACGGAAAAGCACGTGCGCATATTTCCCACGATGCATGCCATAAATCTGTACTCGACAGGGTTTCTTAATGGTTATCGCCACGGTGCTTTCCTCAGATCTGATTGGTTCATGTCTGCCAGATGTTACCCATTTCTTCTTAAACCGGATTGGACAGAACATAGCCAACCAGAAAGGGAGGATATAAATACACAAACTCTTTCATGAGGATGACCTACAGGTTTCCCATAAATTTTCCCGCGGCAGGTCAGGATCTTATCCACTGTCGTATTGGATAAAAGTCGAGTCAACATATGCTTTGTTTGATTTCCAGGAACCGACTCAGGTTATAAGCCTATTTTCTAAGTTCCGCAAATGTTCCCATGGTTAATATTAGAAGCCAGTTTATGGCAAACAATGGTTTTCAGCAACTCTTCATCAGACCAAACGTTTGCAAGGGAAATTAACACTGTACATAACAATTAAAGTTTGAATAGGTAGCAAAATCAATGACTATCCAACACGGGCGCTGATTGGCCAACGCAGACGATGTCATTTTGTGCATGCAGCCCATGGCAGCCTGTTAGATGAGGGACTGTCGTTAGTTGGAAGGGCGAAATCCTACCGCAACCTGGTGTCGGTTTAGGCCATGGAAGTGAAAGAGCTTGCGTCAGAGTCTTCTGACAGCATAACACTGGATTTGTTAGCCTTATAGCTACTGCTTCGGCTGTTGAAAGCATCCGTTGGCGTAGGCCTTTGGAAAAATTAGATAACGTCCTGTAGACCACCTGAAAGGCTTCGTTAGTATCGACTCGATGGTTGGTATCAACAAGATGTGCGAGAATAGAAGTCAAGATCGATTTAGTTTCACCTTTACATAGTCAGCTTGGTATGCGTTCTCGTACCCTCTTTTACAGACGTCTCGTTGTACGGCCGATTTATACCGCTCCACAGGAGCAAGTGAAAGAGTAAATGCACATTGATGTGGCCTTCACAGGGAGTCAGTCTTTACCTCCCAATCGTAGGAGGGGAGAGTTTGTCACGAGCAGCCGTAAGTTCGCCGCTGGGAAAGCGTTTGTGACTGCAGTCCTCAAGCGTCGTCTGAACAGCTCGCTGGTTGCATCGCCTAAGAAAGGCAGTCTTATGAACACGTCTTCCTTTTCTGTAGTTAAGATGACAGGCTTTTTGGCGCGTTTGCCAATATTTCTGAGGATGAACCTTTCCGGGTATCCATTTTTGAATAAGTGTATGCTGCAGCTGTTGGAGTTCTGCATCGACAGTTTCAGGAGAACAGATCTGTCTTATTCTAGCTGCTAATCCCTGGACCAGATTTCGTTTTATATTGATGGGGACAAAACTGTGGAAGTAAGTGTATTGTACTATTTAGGTTTTCTTTCGGAAAAACCCTGCGTAGGATAGATCTATCATTTTGCTTTCGCTGAAGAACATAGAGGAACGAAATTTAATCGTCCACTTCAGTCTCAGCAGAAAAGTTGAGCGATTGGTGCGCGCTGTTAAAATTCGTGACCAAGGCGTCACTGTCAGCGTCATAGTCTGTCAAACAGAAGATATCATCTACATATCGACCGTAAAATGCAAGATCATTGATGGTGTCCCTTAGACTCGTTTCCTCGATCTTGCTCATAAAGACATTTGCAAGAAATGGGCCATGTTGTGAGCCCATCGCCACACCATCTATCTGTCTGTAAAACTGACCATTGCAGAGAAAGTGAACATTTTGTGTGCATCGCGTAAGGAGACCTTTGAGCATTTTCACGGGCATACCTATCTGGTAGTTCGTGTCCCAAATAACGTCGTAGAGGTAGTTTATGGTTTCTGCGTTGGTGAATAGTGAGGATACATCCAATGAGAGCATCTTACTTCTTGCAACGTTCATATTCTTTATAGCTCTGACAAACTCAAATGCGTCTTTCAGGCTTCGAGGATATATGTAACTTCCAAGAGGTTTCAGCTTTTCTACCAGCCATTTAGCAATGGTGTGATAAGAAGAGTTTCTCATATCCAAGATAGGACGTAAGGATAGCTCCTGCTCGCACCACCTCAACATGAACTTAGTATTCGACTAGCTGTGCACTATGCAAAAGCTGTTTTCTTTGCCGTGGGTTTTACACCTTCAACAGGATAAGGAATCTGGAGAACGGAATTTTTCGATTTAAGGTCTCACTGAGCTTGTAATTTTTTCCATCAGTTGCAGGAATTCTCGCTTTTGATCTCATTTTATAAATTAAAAATTACTGAGAAATTAAGTGTTAGTGTAAGGGTCCTTAAAAGTAACGCTGTAGGTGACTTACCTAAACGAATTACTTGTTTCGTTGTAGTTTCTTATTGTGTTTAATTTAGCTATACGTTCATTTGTTAACTATTTATTTTTGTTACTTTCGGTTTTTAGTTTTGTGTATCTTGGTTTATTTTAGTTTTTTGTTGGTTATCAAGTTTTTTTAGTCTCAGTTTTATTTTAGGTTTGCTTTTATTTTGGTAAGGTAAGTAATTGTAAACTACAGTGTCAGTTAGAAGTCTTCATAGTCAACAATATATGAACTTCCACAAGCTGGTCAAATAACAGGAACAAGTACATATATGAGTTCAAATATACAATGTCAACTGGCGAAGCAGCTTAATCGACTCGCCTAAAATTTAGCAACGTGTTTGCGCTTGACGAATATATTGTAACTTACCACATCCACCACCTCGGTGGTCTTTTTTCTTGTGCTTGCTTTTGGTTTCTGCACCTGCATTTCTGCACTCGGATAACACTTTATGAGGGTTATTTCGGCGAGGAGATTAGTCATATCAATTATCAGTTGAAGGGGAAGCATGCAATTTCGTTTAAGAGCAAGATTGGCCTCCAAGCCGTTCTGAAAACAAGGAAGATAGAATAAGATGGAATTATTAAAACCATGTTTTTGAAGGGCCAAATGATCAAGGGGTTTCAAAAGAAATGCTCCATCCATATAATCAAGCATATGTGTTGTTCAATAATATTTGCAATTGGCGCATGGGCAAGCAAACGAGTAATGACATCCTTTTCATAATTTACAAATGATTGAAGGAAAACACTTAAGAAGACAAATAAACCAACTGCACAATTCCAACTAATTTATTCACCTACTAAAACCCATTCACTAGTAATGATATGTGGAAGAGTGTAAGGAAGAAATTCGCTTAATAAAGTGAAAATTGTCAACACTATCCAGCAGGCTAATTTATTGTGTGCTAGCTCTGAGTATTACACAAGAAAGTATCAGATAATTCAATGACAAGAAGAACTTAAACATTAAGAAAGGATCAGTGAATGGTAGACCAATTAGACAATTTTTTTTGCGTTGTTAATTTTGAGTGACTCTTATGAGCTTCCTTTTCCAGAAACAGTGCGTTCCCTGGAATTGGTCTATTTTGGACGTTTTCAGAGCATATCGTAAAACAATTCAGTCTATAAAAATTACCTGAAGGGAAGAAAAGATGTTTTGCTGGTCGCAAAACCGTCTTAGTGTGTCTATGTCGTTCCAATACCAGATCCACACATTGGGCAGATATGGGTTTCCGAGATGAGTCGCGATTTCACTTGCAGATTCAATACTTTTGATTGATTGTGCACAAACAGCTCTCATCCAATCACTTTAAAAGATAAAGTTGTCATGCTTTATATGTTTGGGAAGTAATGGAAGTCAGCAAACGTAAGAAAATCAGAGACTAAACAAGGGCCACATAGTATTTTGGTGTGGTATACGGATTGAAACACTAAACACTCTTGACCCAATAAAGATCACCCGAAGCGAACGTAGTTGCAAGTTCCCCCTAGGATGCTAGAGTAAATAACTGAAACAGGGCAAAAAATCTCACTAACTCGTCAAAATAAATGGATCCGGAAATAACTTGCCTGTTTTTCGCCAAACAATCTTCTTCCTCATGCCTCGCCTTGTGAGAAGTTGGTCTCAAATCCGATGTCCAAGGAGTACTTCTTTTTACGTTTGGGTAGTTTTTTGAATTCTCAAGCAGGTTGGCTAGGTCACAAACTAAGTTCAGCATGCAGGCATAACGAATGCAATGCACCTCGACCTCAGTTCGAAGCACGTCCAATTCATGGGATGAAATTAGATAGTCAGGCCCGAGACCATTTCTACGTGATACTGTACTATTATTGAACAATGAAGTCTCTAAAATTCCAGAAAAGTGTATTTCCCACAATAAAACATTTTAAATCAGCAAATATGTTCAAAATGCTATCTTCACGAAAGCACCAAATATCAAAAGTGTGGGTGACCATTCACCTATGATCCCTCATAAAAATGCATAGGAAGCTTTTGTAAAAAAGCGTTGTGGTTTACAAGAGATAGGTACACCCAAGCGAACACACCGGGGTCGTAGGGGGTGAAATTCGAATTGAGCTTTCTGAAATTTCCATATTAAGATACTTGGTTCATAATTGGTCACACCTACTGTATCAATGCACACTTAAAAAGAAGTATTACTTAAGTGTAGTTAGTAAATGTTTGCGTTTCGTTACAAGGAATATCTACTTGTGGTTACCGGATACAACTGCGCCGTTTTAAAGTATAAATATCTCCAACCCGGTGGTTGAATAGGAATGGCTGAAAACGGCTTATAATCAATGAATAGTCATCCGAGTTTCCCTTTTCTTTACGGGTAATATGCAACTGCTTGTAATACTAGAAGCTCTACGGTTGCTTGCGTGACTCCAGGTCGATCCACAAAATGAATTGAAATGAGATTTTCCCGAAACCCAATTTGTGAAAATACTTCTAACCTGGTCATGGTGCCTGCTTTATAAGAATGCACTTACTTTGTTGGAACTGATATGTTGGTTTCGCAGTGCATGACACCAAGCCTTGAAAAACAGAATAGTGCCTTTATTTTATTTAAGGCGAAATAATAAATAGATAGACGCTCCTAAAGTGGCACGACAGCCAAGCAGCAAGAATATACAAGCCTAGTGCTACAAAGTGGTTTCTATTGATGGGCTGAAAGAACTGAAGGACCTACGTCCTGTCCCGTATTTAAGCCATGGGCATGCATTGATTTTGCCCTAAACCCAAGGATTAATATAGGCAGCACGTGTACTTTAAAGAAGCGAGGAGTTAGCTAGTGCTATTGAATTTCCTAATAACAAAAACCCGGGATATAGGCATGTTTTAAAAAAGTTCTTGTTTATTTTAATTCAAAGTTGAACGCATGGCGCCTCAGTGGGCAGTGACGTGCAGGCACGCAAAGAAAGAACTTAAATTAGGCGTAATTATGACACAAACAGCCATAAAATAGGAGCAATAACGTCGTAGGTTACCTATTCCCCTGTTCTGGATGCCGACTTGTGTGAATTGACGATTTTCCGTGACTAAGGCCTTTTTGGGCGTTAGTGACCTTTAACGTGATCCTATAAAGTGAACAACGATTAGTACCTACTTTACATGTCTACTGGGAACACTAATCCGACTCAATATCCGACGACGTTCAGCGAAGCTCTCGTCTTTTAAAGCAAAGTATGTTGCCACACGGCTAAGGTCCCAGAGCTGCATCAAGAAGGCTGTCCTTGCAATGTCCGCAAACAGCAGAAACCTAAAGTATTAAAAAAATGACGCAAAAAATCAGGTTGCTCTAAAAACAGAAGGCGAATTGAGATAGCCCGAAAAAGTTTGTTCAATGCCTGAAAATTGCGTTCAACCTCGGAAACTATGTGAAGCTGTTTAAAAGTCGGCTCTTTTTGCAGGATTCAAAGATATATTGAAGACACACATCGGGAACACGTGCTCTATTATATTATGCGTAAGACAAGACTGACTTCAACGTGCCTGTGAAATGTAATAATTTATTGGTAGAAATTTCAGCAAGTGATACCACGAATGAGTCCAATGCATTCTTCAAATCTGCCAAACGCCCTTACTTATTCGAAGAGGAGGGGAAAGTTCCCAGACCGAATAACGTTTGTATTGTAGTTTCAAAACCTCTTTGGCCCATCCTGTTGCCCCGTTCTAAGTGGACGTGAGCCTAGTACGGAGCACTTTTATGGCTCAGCTTAGTGTGCTAATTGAAGACCAACTTTCGAGCACTAGTCTGGTCATGTTTTCATCGGTTTCTCGACCACCCTCATTTTCTTTAAGACAAAATAGGGGTTCAGCTGATGTACGTGGCCATAGACCAAAGACAACTGACGCTTGCAGTTAAATGCAAGCTGGCGCTATGCAACCTCGTGCCAAGATGTTTGCCTGTTTCACCAACATACCTTCTTCCAGAGTTTTGGCACGGTTTACTGTAGACCATTGCTGATTATTCCGACAATGGTAGCCGGTCTTTAGGTCTCATGATTTACTGCCTGCTAGTTCAGTCCGGCCTGTAAACCACAAGGGTCCCGAATGGTTTCAGGATTCGTACCGTGCCCTCTGATACATTCTTCATATAAGGGATTGTGGGCCAGAACTTTTTATCTTCTCCTTTCGACCAACCAAGATAGGGCTTCTTGAGACACTTGCGCATGAAGAACTTTAGATAACTATTGCCTTTAAATAGGGTATGCAGATAATTTATTTCCAATTTCTTCCCACTGTCATCGCTGCATTGTGTTTAAACGCGTTGGAAGAGTGTTCTGACAGAACTGCGTTTGTGACCAACAGGGTGGCTCTGTCTGCAGTGGAGGAGGCGCATGAGCTTGGTTACCGTGCGGTAGACCGTTGTTTTTATCATTCCGTCACTCAGCTTCGTCGCTTGGACGTCGAGGAAAGCTAACGAACTGTTAAATTCTTCTTTCATAGTAAACTGGATGTCAGAAAAGATGGAAGGATCACGTCCACACCGAAATGGGCAATAGGACGGGCGAAAGAGGTTACGCAAGACCAACAGCCGGCACCCGCGGCGGAAGCTGGCAGTGATCGGGAGTCACATTACGGGCGTGGCAGGCTTTCTCACGGAGTCACCCGCAAGACCAAGACCGCTCCGAACGGTCAGGAAAGTTCGATCAGTCCATTGTCTGTCGACCGACGCGCACGCTTACGTAACACCAACCATGTCAGTCGTGAAGGGAACGCAGGAGACGCGCGCCTGCCATTGGTTGATAGTGGTTTTGTCACAACTATCTAACGGCCAACGGGCGAATCAACCCACATGCACTGCACGCGGTTACAGTACGAGGCTGGCCGCGATGCGCATTAATAAAAGGTCTACTGAAAATTAAACCCTACACTCTGAATACGAAAACGAGTGTTGTGAAAACGTCCCTACAAAATAACTGAGTCCAGGAACTTTCCCCCTCTTCTTCTTTTTCTCCGGGAGATGGTGGACGCGACAGCGATAGTAATCTCTCAAACCCATTTTCATTGGTAAGGTCAGCATCCTGTTGCAAATTTGGCGTCAAGTTAAACATGTTCAGCTCTGCTACATTAGCCTACGCCTCGGATAACGTTTTGATGGACCTCCTAGTTAACAGTCGGGTTCGCAATAAATGATGACAAGTTCACTGGAAAGCGCAATTTGTTTGTTTTTTTATGTTACTGGCCGCTAATCTTATTCATGATTTGAAACTGCAGACGTCGGCCCCCTTTTCCAACAACTTCGAAAAGCATAAGCGTCTCTTGCAGGATAATGTTGTATGTTGCGTCTGATACGTACAACAGATTCCCTCCTTATCAAGTAAACGCCACCTAGATAGTCTTTCTGAAATTTGGCCCCTTTTCTACTGAACTATTGTCAGGTACATATAAAGGCAAGTTTGAAAAGAAAGTCAGTAAGATACTTCAAAATTGCGAGTTCACATTAATTGAACAATAAATAGTATAAAATGCTGTCCACATTGCTCTTACCTACTCCTACTAGCAAGAAGCAGCTAAGGCATGAGAATTAATTGCAAGATGTTACCAACCTCTGATGCTTTGCATAGGACTTTGAAGACTCCTTCATGTCCTGGAGATCAGATTCCTTTGTCGGCTGCATACCGTCTGTAAGAATAGCTTCCAAATTTTCCCAGTTTTCACGAAATTCAAGGACTTTTTTATTAACTTCGTGAAGAAGAACTGTCAGGCCCGATCCACTTCGGTCACTTTGGTCGGCTACGACCCTTGAGATTCCTTCACTGAGACTTACTAACTCCTTAAATTTGCCTGGGGCTAGTATGGCACCTGCTTCGAGAAGTAGGGACTGCTGTAAGGGAAAAAGCACAATAAATTTGGATTGATTAACATCTACACCACTTTGTATTGCGCCTGAGGCCTAATATGTATGTAATGAATCTGATATAGAAAGCGTACTGAACAGACCATTTCCAAGAATTATGACAGTTACATTTCCTTGTACGTTGCTAACATTAGCTGTGTTAAACTGTCTTACTTTTTGCTTCAATAACCACATAAGAGCACATTTTCGTCAGACAAAGTGATAAGACCTGTTTGCTCCTAACTTTACCACACATAATTACATTGTCTTCCATGCTGCGGTGCTTTAGCACACGTTAGTTTATGAATTTAAAATATCTGAGTGGACAAATATCACTTTAATATCAGTATGCACCACCTTTTTTGATCACGCCTTACGTGTTTATGACCTAAACGTATTAACTATTTGGGTAAAAACAAAATAAGCATTTAATATCGCCGACTGAGGCAATCGAAAAAAGCCACGAAGACTTTTGGTAGCTAAATATTTTTTATAGTTTGAAAACGAAACAGATAATTCGACAATTTTTTCCTGCAGGGATTTATTGTAGGGTCGCCTAATGGAAAGTACACAGTAGGAAATAAAGAAAACCACCTCAAATTGATTCACTTAATTAAGAGCGTATGTGAAAAGGTTGCGAAAGGGACAAAAAAGGCAAAAAGTAAGCTTATAGACCAAGAAAACTATTACAACCACTCTTATTGGCTGAAATAATCAGTGACGTATTTGGATATGCGGAGGTTGGCCTACTGAAAAATTGGAAGTAGTTTTTTTATGAATATCTTCTCTCAGGTGGCCCCACTGCCAGAGACATTTCAACTGGAGCCAGGGAAAGAAAATACTGAAATATTAACCACTAGGTCAACATTCTCACCAGAGCAGGCGAATTAAACTTAATCAAGTTTGCATTTTCATCGGGAAGGACACAGCTTCCAGCCGATTTAAATGTAATGCAGGCGGTGCTCCAAATGTTCCTTTTCGGTAACGTTGCAGTGGCCACAACATGTTCTATAAGCTGTCTGGCCCGTTCCGCAGGATTTGTTGGTGTGGTGTACAGCTTGGTCCGACTTTTGAGGCAGAAGGCGAAGTGATCCATACTATCGCCGTACTTCAGATTGTCATCAAACGATCGTGCCTACAAACCGAATAACTGTTAGGGGCTGGCTCCGAATGAAAGGTTAAAAAGTAACCATTAGCTCCGTTAGTTGGGACATCAACAATAGATATCACTTGAGTGCGTAAAGATCCGTTTCAGACGCCCATTATAAACTGCTTACTATATCACTTCTATCTTCACGCCGAAAGCCGAGGAAATTTTGCGGAGAAATTAAACTGAAAGAACATTTACTAGTGTACTCTACGAGGCCACTAGCAAACTCTCAAACGCTTCAAATATTTCCAGGTCCATACATTTATGTTGAAAAGGCTATATTTCTGCAAAATATCCCGAACTATTTGATTGGCGCTATTTTATGAAGAATGACAATTCATTTATTTAAAACGAATGAAGATAGTATGGTTGCATCAATTTTCCTTATAGACCTAAGACACGGATATGTAAAATTGAACGAACCTTCGAAAGTTCGCGGAAGGCCTCCTCTGATAAATCACGATCGGCATAACATTTTGCCAGGAACCAGTGCACTTGACATCGGAGAGGGTAGTTTATACTTGTCATAGAAGAAAATAACGGAAAGTCTTTATTAATCTGCAGCAATTTTATCTAGAATAAATGGTCATAAAATTCAATTTCTATGTGAATTTGACGGCATATACTGCCGGTTGCGGTTTCCTTCACAAATATAGGTGAAACGAATTTCACTAAAGCTAAACTGTCTGTAGCCTTCCAGTGGGTACAAAGGCATAATTTGAATTAAAGATAGATTCAGGCTGAGTTTTTAGCCATCCGACTTATCCTGAAGTTTGATAAGCCCTCGTTTTCAGGGTGTATAACGCTCGGATATTCCTTGTGCTCTTCCGGAACAGTGGTTACTGACCAACTATCGTTCTATACGATCCTCCTTGTTCCTTTGTTCGTTCGTCAATCGGAAGGTGTGTGTCGAAACAGCTGGACCGATGTTAGCTGGATCTTCGTCTTTTCATCGCTAACGTGTTAATGGCCATCAGGTTAGCGTTCAGCATTGTTCTTGGCACATGAACCTTCCTCGCAGTGTCCCAATCTGTTTTAGCGCATTTACGCAACGTCTGCTTAGTGGGCATGTCAGTTGACGAATCCA
This sequence comes from Ligula intestinalis, assembly GCA_036362985.1. Classification (NCBI taxonomy): domain Eukaryota; kingdom Metazoa; phylum Platyhelminthes; class Cestoda; order Diphyllobothriidea; family Diphyllobothriidae; genus Ligula; species Ligula intestinalis. The sequence goes on from JAYGXS010000001.1 coordinate 29,982,308, forward strand.
ACCTCCGAGCACCCGGTCCCCAACTACCCAGTTGTGTTCGAGCAATTCTCTGCCAGGCCACTTCGGAACCCTGTGGGGCTGTTGCATTCAGCATTTGGAGCATTAGGACGGTCCAGGTTTGTGTATTCGGTGATTATTTGTTAATCTAGTCCTTTAGTATGTGACCTGTGGTCGAAATACCTGTACCTGCATCGTATCCGTTAGAGGCTGTCGGAGGAGCTTCACGATCGTATGTAATCTAATCTTATTCCACTTTCTCGGAAATAACTGGAAGACTGCATACGTTCATGTCATGGGCAGTACGTTAGTCGAACGTTTCACTCAGACGTCCTTCCCATTGAGGTTAGGGAAGAAACTTGCGAAATTGACCGCCCGCGACCTACCAAGTCTTACGTCAATACCTCGATTATATGGGAAAGTCTCGGAAAAGCAAGCATGTCATAGTCTCTGATATAAACCGCAAAGTCCAATACTTATGATCATTTAAGATGTAAAAACGAAAACTCGATTAATGTCTATAAGCCTTATCAATCAGCCCCCTTAAATTAGCAAAAATTTGTAGAAAAGCTGATCAAAGCTTAATGTTTTGCAAATGGCACAACGAGCTTAGGTTTGCCTTTGATTTCTGTAAAGAATGACCATCAGAGAGGTCTCTGTCAAAAAGCAAAATTGCTCGAATCGTATCATCTGACGTCCGCACATGGAAATTTCCTTTGAGTCGCATTTCTGACCTACACGCATGCCTGAGTGGCGATAAAATGACAAAAAAAACAGCAGTGAAAAAATGATAGTTTAGTGGAAGCTTTCAATTTCGAGACCAGCATTCTTAAAACCCACAATGTTGAACTGACTTGTGCCTCGTGTGGGATGTTTGAACCTTACCGGCTAAGACACAAGAAATTATAGTATTTTTTCAGGATTTTAACGTTGGAAATTAAGAATTACAGTGATGCCTGACTAAAAAGGTTAAAAAATGATTTAGCATTTGAGAGCTTTATTCTTCAGTATCCGCTATAACCAGCAATACCTTTTTATATTCTCCAAAATTCGAGCAATCAACTCGATGGCTTTTCGCACAATCCCATTGTTTGCTTGCCCTTCATTGAAAAACGGAAGACACATGTTCCATAGACAGATGCACCCCACCTGGAGAACTTCCACGTCATCTTCCAACAAATTAAATCTCTCCAATGTCTTCATGCATGCCTGAAGTGCGACGTAGAACTTCTAAAAAAGCAAGTTCACAAATAAGTGCCCCAAGTTTAGAATTATAATCAAAAGCCGCGGATGCCAACGGCGAACCTGTGGTCTCGGACGTGTGGAAAGGAAAACATGTTACTTCCGGTGTATATTTTAAGACTAATGGATCGAGCAATTGGCTAGAATAGAATGATAAACACAGCATCCACAAGAAATGAGAGAACAGGATAAATATTTGCATCGAAAGTCAATGATCCTAATGAAAAGTTTATAAATGCCTATTGATTCGCTCACCTCATCACTTGAATTTATCTCCGGACTCTCATGGTTTGCACGTATGCCGGCTAGTGCCATGTATCGTAAAAAGTCCAATTCGGCTTTACTTGAAAATGCCTGCCAAAATGTGAAAAATACTAAGACTAACATCGATGGTCTCCTGAAGCAAAAGTCCTGTTTCAAAGAAATAAAATTCAGTCATGCCCATGCAACACCAACTTACTTCCAGTCTTTCCTACTGGCCTTTAGTGCCCCTGGCGATATGCGCCTGGATATACCTAGCTGCGCAACAGGTCTCCTCCGGTAAATGGAATACCGTCAAACCCTAGCTATTGAGGAGGAAAAGGCTTGCTCTCAGTGAAGACTGATGACAGTGTAATCATTGTGCCTGTTGACAAATTTGGAGCAGCTGTCATCATGGAAAAGACTTGCTATGTCAGAAAGACAAACCAAGTCTTCAATGACAGAAAGGCGTACACATAACTTGATGCGGACCCAACAAAAAAACAGACTGCAGCTGCAGCGAAGAAGGTTAATGAATATTCTCGGTTGAAACTCTTTAGCTCCAGGGACGCCAGATCTATTAATCACGGTGACCCTCGCTTTGCACCTGCACATGCCCCTCCAAAGGTGCACAGGACTGATGCGCCATTAAGGGTGCTAGTCCCACTAAATGGCTCCTCCACCTACAGCCTCGCTAAATTTTTATACAGGAAACTCAAGTGCCTAAGTGGTGGTTCGCTAAACAGCATCAAAAATTTATAGACATTCCTGCAGAGAATTCAGCGCCTTCACATAAATCCTGACGAATGTATTATGTTGTTGGAAGTTTTTCCTCTGTTTTCCCCTATAAAATACAATTCGACCTTTGATAGCATAGCGCGGTTCTAAGACAAAATTCCTAGTGATATTCTAAAAAATTCCTCTTGAACCTGCTAGCAAAACTGTCTTGCAGGTCCCCGCAAATATATTTTTCCCCCACCTAACTATCTAACGTATTTTGTGGTCAGACATTTAAGTCATGGTTATTGAGTGCAAATGAACATTTAATAGTAGTGGAAGTGATTAAAAAATATTAAATTAACGAAGAGTTATGTTTGGTTCAATGCACTAAATAGAATCAACTCCATCAACATACACTCCTGTTGCCCAGGATACTGATGCCAATTGAGGGCAATGTAACCTTATATTGGCGGAATTTAACGACAAAGGGAAATGTTAAAGTAGGTTATTGTTATAAGTCGAAGGCAGAAAGGACCTCTAAAAACAGCCCTGCCGACATGCCTAAGCCCTTTTTCAAACACTACTGTCAGTTCGATGGCAAATACTACCAACCACACCGAGCTCACCAATACCGGATTTACTTGCCGAACTAGTCCTATGGCGAGTGGAAGGGGCTATTTTATAAACTTTCAAACCGAAGAACTACCTTAGCTATGTAGAGGAAGACTTCGTTATCACAAAGGCTTGAGACGTTGAACAAATGCCTCAGAGCCTAATTTAGGTCCTCCCATGAATGTAATAAACCCACGAAGAAGCAACAGGAGATACCCTTCCATTCCTGGACACAAGAAAACAACGATTTTCTGATGGTCAACTGGCAACAAGCGTCAATTCAACGGACTCTAGGGGGAAATAATCCTTAACTAAGAAAGTAACCAAATTGTGGCCCATAAAAGGAGCTATTTCAACTCTTTCTAAAGGGCCCACGTCTTCTGCGGTAGTAATAATTTGCTCAAGAAGGAACTTATAAAAGTTCTTCCGGTCTAATGGATATCCAACTAGCTTCGTCAAAAATTGCCTCAGATGTCGGAAACAAGCAAAAAACCTCCTTCATAATGGAGATATAGTGCCTTACCTTACATGAAAGGAGATTCCGAAACCAGCTCTCAACAACTTAGTCACTTCGAAATATCTGTCGCCCACAAGCTCGCATCGTCCCTTCGTGCAACCTCTTGTTGATTCAAAGAACCCTACTCAAAGAACAGCAAAGCAAGGTTGTTGACCGCATACAGTGTGTCAGTTGTCCTTGTGTTTACGTTGACCATACAGGCCATCGTCTCGTGACTCATATCAACGAACGTAAGTTAGCCATTCGCTGACGAAACTTTTTCTCTCTCGTATTTGCGCACTCCCTTATCTGTGGCCACCACTTCAGTTGTGAAGGCACCGAGGTTATTGCCATGGCCAACATGAACGGCGGTATACCTGCCTCCCCCCCTCACCAAACGCTCTAGTGCGACAGCATCACTCCCCACTTTCCATTTCGTCTGATGACGGGCCGGTGTTGTGAGCTTGAAAATTCGATATTACAACTAGATTTTTCGAGGACCTTTTTACTTCTCATCAATACATTGACTTTACAAGACCTGTCAGAGTGAGTCCAGACACATTACCGAGGTCTCTGAGGTCTCCTCCTCGTGTGAGGTCTCCTCCTCGTGTGGCCCTTCGGATCTAGATATTCTTCGTCATGGATCCCTTGGCTGCCACCAACATTCACAGCAGCATGCTGGTCCTATCTTTTACATACTTTCTACCACGAGCGACAGTTTTTCTCCAAAAAATGACAAATGACATTCCATTTCGAATTATGTGCCATTCCTTAGGAGCATTTTCACTGTCTTGCTCTCCTTGCTCAGTTAGACTGCTGGCTCCTGTTAACTGACATCACCACATATGGGTGTATTACTTTAAACAAATGAGTAGTTGTCTACCATTAAGTAAACGACTTCAATGAAACATATGGCTGTGCCGATGCATTTCCTAAATAATATGTACCAAAAGGGAATTCAATGTCGTTTGCCTATATTTCCTTCAATAAACTTGACTTGACTTGAACTCCGACAATGACTAATTTTTGAGATTTTTTAATTTCATTTTCGATATGTATCTTTGAATATCTAACAGCTTTATTTTTGGGTTTGCTTAAAAATTGTTGATTAATGATGTGTTAGGGTTCTGTTTGCCTCCCCATTTAGAAATGTTTGCAAAACGTGTCATTCACAATTTTTTGACACACGTCAAGCCTTAACAGCGAATGTTTTTTGCATACCTTGATATTCTTCTCTCTGTAGTATTTTTCAAGAGCGTCAATGCAGCCACCAGTCACGTCAAAAAAACCATATTTCAGGGTAATGTAGCCCAAATCAAGCAGAAGTTTTGATCTAAAGTAGAGTACAGAAAATTTAAAAATCAAACTTTATCTAAAAAAATTGCTTTTTCCTAAATCCCGAACATTCTCTGATTGATTGCCACTACTTTTTATAGGCTTGCATGCACTATGTCAAATAAAACGCTTTTTCACTGTTTTACAAAGATAAAAACCTATCGCCCAAGAAAAGGAAAGGCAAGGAAAGGCAATTGAGTTGCCTTTAAAAAATATAAAATTGCGTGTTGTGGACGGTATTCGGGTTATGTAAACATTATTACTTATAGTACACAAGAGTTTTCCATCCAGCTTATTAGACTGATTTGGACAAAATTATTTCAGTACCAAAACTCACTAAAATATAGTCATGCAACCTTATGAATCGTACGGACTAAATATGATTTTGTTCTTCTTTATGTAATGGATTTATTGAACCAGTAGTGTTATTGTATGCACAAATTTTGTTTCATTTGTATGCACTTAAGAAAAAATGAAGAGTTAATTGTGATGAAAATACTGAGTGTCGTTTATAAAACTGTCACTGTTCAGAGAACATTGTCAAATGCATACTGTGAAAAAAGAGTCGGAAAAGTAGGAAACTCCTGTGCAATGTGTTTGCTTGAACGAGTTTAACATCTTTTCACCGACAGATTCAGATGACGCTTAGTGTAAGGACACTTTCTTTAACAAATCAAAGAAATACGTTTAGCTTTAAAGGCAAATTTTTACAAATGATACCAGTGAATAATTTGTGAACTTAATAACAAGCAAGTGCTTTTAAGTGAATCTTTTGTTTTGTAAAACATAGTCATACAATGGCCATCTTCATTAGTTATTTCTTCCCATTTTCCAGTTAATTTTTTAAAATTTTCTTTCTCAATGATTTTTTTCTGCAAAGAATTCTAGGAGCCCATCATTATATCAGAACGCTTTCTCGTCGTTAGAACAAAAAAGTCACGTGAACAGGATTGGATGGAGCAAAATTTTCCCAGTGCAAAACTTGGCTCTTCTTCTGGGTCTGTCGGACCGGACGTGGTCTTGAGTTATCATACAGTGGATTTGCGCCAGGTCTATTGATTAATTGTGAATAGTTAACGATACTAGCTTGGTTTTAAAAGCATACTTCTGCTGTTGTAGTCCCACCTTTTTCCAGAAGCTTAAAATAAATTATGCCTACCATACTTCTCCAAACGCATGGCAAACCTTCTTGAAATGTGACTTTACTTGTGAGATAGAAATTGTTGAAGCTTTTATTTCCCAGTTCGAATTTAAAGTAAGCGTACACAGCAGGATTCATAAGATTCAAAAAGCTCGCAACGGATTTACAACTACATTCCGTCGTTGCATGAGTCACATAACGGAGAGTGGCATACAGCAGCTTGATTTCACAAAACGTCACTGTATAACGGCAAGGGTCATAGTTCAGTGTAAATGATGAGCAATTGAAGGGCACTACATTAAATCAGCCTATAGGAAGAAAAGGGGAATAGGAAGTTGGCGCAAACCAAGTCATACTTAAAACTAGCTGCCCAATTACAAGGGTAGTTGGAGCTGGACCATGTGGTTCAGCTGTTTGGACATGTCATTTTCCTCCTGTCTTATGTAGGTCACTTCCAAGTAGCGCATAGACCCATTTGTTTGTGCCCGAACACGTACTCAGAAAGCAGTTTTGAGGTTCACAGATAGAGCACTGTCTAGCAGATGTTTAGTAATCGAAGGTCCTGATACTCTGTCTTCGTTCATGGAAAGCTGCCAGTTGCCTGTGCGTACGCCTAATGTACTTGCATTCACAACTGCATATGAATTCATCGAGACAATTTGGGGTGGCGTGCAATGGCAAGGTTTCCTTTGCCTCTCTTACCGAAAGGCTTTTAGCAGGTCTGATGAACATGAATTCAGTTGCGTTGTCATTTCTTTATATGGTACAACGCAACCATTGACTTATTGTTTGGCCTGTGGAAAGCCAGTGATTTGCTTGCCGGTAAATTAATGAATCTGTTCTTGGTTTTCAGCGGTAATTCGCTGAGAAAATGTCTTTCACTCCTCGTCGCTTAAAGAAGTTTCAGATTGTGAAATGCTCGAGTTTCCTTCCTATTAAAACTCCTTTGTGACTGCCCCACCCCACATGCAAACTTTTCTCGTCAATAAAAGATCATAACGGCTTCAATTGTCCAACAATCCCTCGACCGTTTGATGGGAATCTGTGAAGCGATTGAGCACAAGGGGTCATTACCCAGTTCGATTTGTTTCTCCATACAATGTGCGTCGTGAACTTCTCAACTGCCAAATTGGGTTTGTGTGAGCCATCTTTAAAACTTGCGGATAGTTAAAGCATCCGGATAAAAATACAAGGTCTTTTGCTCATATTGACTGCGTAATTTTCCGTTAGGTCTAAACCAGTCAACAAACTATCTAGCAAATGCTTAATCCAACACCTAATTGATGTACAAAGTGGGGTGGTACATATGGAATAGATATACATATTTCCTAAACACCATTCAAATTAAAACGAATAAAAATTATATTTTTTGTGGTAGCTCCTTACTCATCCCTAAGGTAGTATTTTATAGGACACGAAGAGCTGCTTACCTCGTTAAATAATTTAGATGCTCTATGGGCATAATTGTATAAGCTTTAAAAATATACTATTTCAGCAAAACCCTTTTTTAACTGACATTCTATTCGGGCAACGTGGTGCGTAGAAAACGTTTTTTCTATCTCAATCCATGAAAATACGTCTTATACTATTGAAGTTACCAATTCTGTTGACTAAAAAGTGCCTAACTACGGGTTTGAAGATATTCCGAGACGCGTTTATGCTTTATGTGCTTAATTTACCTTGCTTCTTGCGATAGAAGTCGGCCAATCTTCAAAAAAGCCACTTGTCGTTTTTCCTCTTGCTCTGTGAGCACACATTTCTCCGTCTTCAATTGATTTATGCGTATTTCAGTGCTTAGCAAACTTCCAGTTTCCTCGTCTTTGTTTCGCGTGTCTCCCAGTGTCAGCGCCTTGTAGAGTAAATTTACTTCTGCTTCAAGCTGTTGATCAGTTAATTTTCTAAGAAAGACAAATTGAGATCTTGTCGACTATGCTTTGTGTGTGCGATTTAAACTTTCAATGCGAAATCCGTCAAAGCATCTAAAAATCACCAGATTAGGATAAATATTGTCGAATACAAATGCATAGAAGCTCGTAATTCTTAATGGAAAAATTAAGGTTAGGAAGTGTATGTGTGCATTTGAAATGTATTCGAATAAGGAACAGAAGCCTAATATTTTGAGTATTCACTTTTTGATTCAGATCATATATCTCTATTTTGCTTTTCTAATGAAATAATAGTATAAATGCCAACGCAGTACGTTGTTTCGAAACGCTTTAAAAATGTGTTGGTTACCGAAAAATGCACTAATGCTTCCCCTGGAAGTACATCATACCTTTTAAACGATAGAATATTCCTCTGTTAAGATTAAACGTTATTTAAGAATATTTACTTGTAAGTTTTCAATAAATGTTAAGCAATTGAAAGCATGTGGCACAGAAGTTCGATTCAAGAATTAGATGCGTCGGCCGACCGATGTGAGAAAAAATAGTATTAAATTGCATGTTAGTTTATAGACAAAGAAGGCGAAAACACTTAGAGCGTAAGATTTACGGTTTTGTTAGTCTGACATTTATCAATCTGACGCCCGCATACATAGTCCTGTGGCGGCCAATTGCCGGTTGTAACTTTTGCTTGTTTTTTTCGTTCGCGCTTTTATCTCTGACAATGGCTTTCAGTAAGAGTTCGAAAGCTCAGACGCATAAACCATAATTCCGGCGACTGACGTGCTTCCTTCTTCTTCTTCTTCTTCACGAAATAGTATTTTCAGAACAAATGAAAATCAAGGTAGCTTTCAAAATGGCCTCCAAATTTAGAAAATTTAAAAATAATTTTATATTATTAAAACTTAATTACTGCTTTTTGTGCTTGCGAGAAAAAAAGATCGGTCAACTGGAATCTATTAATGCAAAAGACGTATGATGATCACAGAACCTGTGCTACCAACTTGACGAACATGGGGAAATTAAAAATTCAACACTGTGTGGACACAAACGAATTTTCTGTAAAAGACTTACAAATTTTGAATTTTTTCTATACTTGCCAAAGGGCCCAAGCCTTGGCTTTGGAGATTGCTTCTTAATTTCGTAGAAAGCCGGTACGTTGTTGGTTTCTTCTGGGGCATATTGCTTATGTTTGGTTGATTTTTGTCTGATAGATCACCTATTTTGTTCACTGGGATAAGACTTCCAACGACAAGACGCTCGGCAAAAGATAATCCGGCCGCATTAGCCTTCGCGATAAGTTTTGTAAAAAGATAAGGGCACGATTTTGAGAGACCCGAACTGAGCTGTTCAAGCACGTCATTTGCCTCTTTCTTTTGGTTCGAAGCAAGCAACACGTTCACGAGAATACTGTGAATCAAAAAATGAAGTATTTTATACGGATTTAGTTTTGTTCCACCATCTTTGTTAAACTATTCGTAGTATTTAGGACCTAACAAAAGGTGCTCCTCTCGGTGTACCTCGGGGCATTGACTGGGGTTCTTATGGGCCTTGCGTAGAATCTAGACGAATTTTAATGCACTATGGTAAAGAAATATGTGAGAGAGGTCTGACGGGCACATTCGAGTCAGCTGGTTGTGATCAAGTAGTTAGACTAACAATAGGTGTACAACTGGTATTCGAACACAGGATATTTGCACCCAGTATTAACAAACCAATCACTGTGTGTTTTATGATTACTTATCTCAATACATATCTCTAAATACAATCTCGGACGTTACAGAAAAATTAAATTAAATATGATTCTAAAACCCCAAAAAATTTTAAACTTACAAGCACAAAAATGTTTTCCAGTCGTCATCGATCTCTGGAGCGCTAACCACAGCCTTGAAAATATGCTGTGCAATTTTTTGAAACGACTGAAATCTCGGTGGGCGAAAGTTTTCACCGGCAACTCTGAAAAACAGAGCTGATGCTTCAAGGAGCGTTTGCGAATCCATTTTTTCCTGTGATTGCATCATGACAGAATCTATAAGACTTAAAATGACATCCTAAAAATGTATCGTTATTATTTAAACACGCTTGGACCTTATCAGCTGCATCTTCGTTTGAAAGCAACCAGGCTTCTGACAAATTGATCAGTCCTAAGTTGTCATTCGGAAAAAATTCTCTCATCAATTTAATGCAATTTTTCGTAATGCTGTATTTATTATCCTGAAATGCTAGCGTCAAAATTTCTTTCACTTGCTCTCAATGAGTCATATATTATTTCCAAAAGAATATCCTTTCCTGTCGCATTTTGCTGTAGTAAATCACGTTTCACTGATAGTAATCTTTTTGTCAAGGTGTCCATTGGTGAATTATCATATGTCCGCTAAAATGGTTCAGTTTACAGTTGTTATCTGTTAGCATAGTAAAAATATGTATTTTTTAGATCGATCGGTTTTATTAAATTTCAACCATTTCTGATTTTTAGTTGTAGGCCCAATTTCTCATGATATGCACGACGTGCCTTAACAGATAGTAAGTGCATACTTAACTGTTCTTTTACGATAAGACATTTCACTGCGCCCCACTGCGGGGATGTCTCCAGAAGATTTAAGAGAGTTTTTTGAAGAATTTTAGAGCTGAAGATCAGGAATGTCATCAATAAGTAGAAGAAAATTTAATAAAAGATAAAATTTCACTGAAGTCGTTTGATGCGTCGAGGTCGACGTCAGAGTCAGGGCTGGAGTCCGTATCAGTATCAGTTTATTGAGGGAAAGATAGGCGAATGCCTTTGAACTCCATGGGAATTCCACAATGTTACAGGTAGTTTCTACGATATTAATAGGCCAGCCTCCATGATTTTCGGTGCCATTGGATTAAATATGACAAATTTGTAGAATAATTGAAAAAAGTAAACTTGTTGAGTGTCCAGTGACATATAGGACACTATTACCTGGCAACCTTTACGAACTCTTACATCCCCTCAAACACCAGTGGTATAGCTGTCTTGTCGCTTAAGCTGTTCATCACAACTTTCTATTTGACCTTCTTTTTTTATTATGTCTGCGGACGGATAGGTGTCACCAGGTCAAACATTCTCAAGTACAACTATATATTTTCGAAAAAGCCTCTTCCTTTATTCAACTTACTTCGCACTAAAAGTTATCTTACGAGATAAAGGTTAAAATCCATGAGCACTGTAAGATCTAAGAAAATCGTATAATTCATTGTATTATGTTCACCCTGATTATGAACAAAACCCAGAAGAGCAGAAGAGGACGACAGCCAGAAGTACAGTACAACAATCTTTCAGGATAAGACGACAAAACCAGGCCCTCGAGTGGATCGTGATAGTCATCAAAGACATAACTGAAGCTATTAATGACACCCCGAAGTCAAGAATACAAGGAGAGTGGAAATTATTTAAAACATACCTAAAATCTCTCCTAAAGGATGAGGAGAAAGCTGAAGTTCTAAAGGCGTTTGGAACCGGAAGATTAAGAGAACCAATAGATAAACAACGCCAACCAAGACCCTCGAAGGTTGTCTTGAAGAGTGAGGTTGAGGCCAAGCTATTTTTGAGCAGGAAACCAGTACTCAGATACTCCCATCCAACGTTTTTTTTTCAGCTGGATTATTCCTCCGCGTAGCACAAAAAATGGAGATTGCTCAAAGTAGAACACCTAAGGAGAAGCGACCTCAGCGGGAGCAATTTTCGAAAACTGGACAGGGAAATTGTACATGTCCAGAGGTCACTTCTCTTGAGAAAGTGAATAACACTTATAGCCTAATCGGGAAGGACCACATTCCATCTCCATCAGCACGGACAGATCTCCGCATGCAATCTCACGCTAATTGCAAACGCCTACATAACGTGATGACTAAGTCTAAATTGAGCTTAATGTATACAAATGCCCAAAGTCTTTCCTCAAAAACCAATGAACTCAAGGCATTTCTTTCAGACCGGAAACCTGGTTTTGTTGCCATGATGGAAACCTGGCTTATAACAGAAATCGCGGATTCTGAGATTTTAACACAAGCATACCAGCGTTTTCACAATGATCATCAAAACAACCAAGGTGGTGTGCTTACATAATATGTAAGAACAACAGTATCCGTTGTCGAAGGAAAGTAAACCATAGCTCTGAAGCATGGATTAACCTGGATAAAGCTAGACAAGGTAAACTCACAGAACCTGGAATTCATGGCAAAATGCAGGCAACCAAACATTCTGAGTACAGCTTACGACTCGCTTCTCGGTCTGGTGAAAGAAGCAGCTGGCCACCAAGAGGTTCTTATTGAAAATGATTTTAGCGCACTTGCAATTGATTCGGAAAATCTGACAGTGGAGAGGGCGCTGACTTCCTTCAGTTCAATTTCAATGGAACTCACAAATGACCTCCCTCTGGCATATAAAATTAACTCGCTGGCCAGATTTTGAGAAAACCAGAGAACTAGTTGCTTGAATCTCATTTTTAGGAAAGATTTATCCGACACTGCTGAAGTCCATTCCAGGGCCCCACCTGGTGAGATTGATCATACGACGGTAGTAAAGGATTAACCACTCAATTCTCAACGCCTAAGGAAAACGTAGGGTCAGCCATATATATGTAAGAAGGATAGTGATTCGATGAAGAATGCAATATCGTCAGTGAAATGAGACTGTCTGCTCAGGGGCGATACGGAGGACAACTGGAGACCGGTCAAGAGGACTGCATTATACCTTATTAAGTGGTGTTGTTCACTGAATATGGACAAGATGAGTAGTCGCCCTGCCTGGTTGACTAGAGAACGTAATAGGCATAAAAATAAGAAAAATTATAAATGGAAGTTACTCAGAGAAAGTGGTCCACCAGTGACGTCGATGAATTCCGTGTCAAAAGAAATGCGGTAAAAAATTAATTCTTTCAGCCAGAAAAAAACTAGGAATAAAGAAACCTTCCACAGGCTGAAGAAAAGCCCAAACTTTTATACCGTTATATAAGAAATAGATTAAAAAACAAAAGCACAGTCGCATAACTTAAGGCTGTTGATTGTGTGGAAGTCGTTGAGAATGGCGAGAAAGCCTAGTACTGTAGCCGGTTCTTCGCGTCCGCATTCACTAGAGAAACTGACCTTCGGTTTGAGAGTTTGCCAGTCAACAGTACTAATGCAAACGCTGGTCCAGCGCTTCAGTCTCTATTTTTCCCAACATCTGTAGTTGAAAGATAGTTGTAAAGCTTCAAAGAAGCAAAGTCATGCGGACCAGACAATATACTGGCCAAGTTCTCGAAAGTATTAGCAGGCGAATTCTCAAAGCCTCTAGTACATATCTTTCGTTTTTCATATGAATTAGGAAGACTGACATCTAACTCGAAAACAGCAAATATTTTCCCGATAAACAAGGGCAGCGCCCGAACGAAGGTCAACAATTATCGACCTGTCAATCTAACTTACATTTGTCGTAGGGTGATGATAACGATAATTAAGAAGGTGACAGTGAATTTCCTGGAGTAGAACAACTTATTGCAGGGCTTCAACACGGCCTTAGGTAGAAACAACCCTTGTTTTTCCAGCCCATTGCTCTTGACTCTGCAGTGGACTCGCGCACTGGGCATTGAAGTCGAGGTTGACATAATCTATACGGATATCAATAAGGCGTTCGACAGCGTCCCATATAAACGTCTTATGTATAAATTATCGGAAAGTGAAATAAGAGAAAACCAGCTGGTTTGGATCACAGATTTTCTCAGAGGCTGATCCAAACTATGTGCATCTATAACTCAAAGTCAACTTCTACACCTGGCTTAAATTATGTCACCCAAGGCTCTGTCTTAGGGCCACTGCTCTTCCTAATCTATATCAACGACTGGAGTCAACTGATGGACAAATAACGGACTGGAAAGACGATAGATTTAAATTCATGATGCATGGAAGTTATCCAGAACCTTTTAAGTTTTTATATATGTATATTTAAGGGTTATAGGCAAGAAATGCCCTTGAGGACCCTATTAATGCAATGCAACAAGTTTTTTCTTACATTTAATGTGCAGTTGGGGTGAGCACATATGATATCATGACAGAAATTCGACGGAATTTCCCGGAAAAGAATGAAAATGGTCTGAAGCCAGAAAAGTTGTTCGCTGTGCTGGCAGTAGAAAATCGTGTTGAAAAAGTCGCCTTTTGTCAAATACAATAAATAAATAATAAATAAGTAAATTTTATATTTTAGGCCCGGAGGGCCTCGTCATTGCTAACTTAGTGCTGTGGAAAAATAAATACACAGTTGATAAATGCTGCTCTCCATGAAACAACCACATAGGCAGCAGGAGCGTTTAGTAGTGTTGGTAGATAAATTCAGATTTACCAACATATCGTCATTTTAAAATAGTAGTCAACGCATGGTGAACTAAGAAGGAAGCAGTGAAAAAAAAACCCTACCATTTAAGCTGGGGCGGAGTTCAGCGAGCCCCCGCTTCAAAAAAACAAACGTAGGAGAAAAAAACTGCTTCACAAAAATTAAAGGGGTTGGTTGAGGGGATTGATTGTAGTGCAAATGAGACAGGACTGTTGATGAGAATGAATGAGGGTTGGAAACGCTTCTTGTAATTCAAGAAATCATATAACAGCAGAGGCTGTCATTCACCATTGTTACACCGCCCGACTGGCTACATGATCAACCATCAGGGAGATGAGACCGGAGGAGGCCATCGCGTACAACAAGGTCAGGAAGATGAGGGAACGGCAGAGGTCACCTGATCATCAACGAAACGCCGGAGATGTGACCTTGTAGACTGCGGAGTTTACGCCGAGCTGGCGAAAATAGCAGAACCACCACGAGCATGACTAAAGACCATTAAGCCTATCGTCAGGGTTGTAAAACGGATAATAGAGAAAACAGCAATAATGACTGGACAGAGAAGTGGACGAAACATCGTTTCAAATATCACTCAAAGGAGGAAGAAATAGACATGTATCGAAAAAAATTGATCGAAACATAACCACCTCAGATACCAGGGGGATCCTTTTCAAAGTCCAAAAGTTGTGTGTTTGGGAAGGAGACGGATAACAAGGACTTTATTTATTCCGAAGTTAAGTGTTTGCGTTATTTGACTTTAAAAACTTGTGGGCTCTTGGCCCTACTTACGTGTTGTTTAAACTTATCAATAACCAAGTTTGTTAAAACTAAATACAACACTTTTTCACACTTTCGGTTTTGACTCGTGACAGCAACTATCTTGCTACTCACTCTCCACCGCTCAACTCTCTCATCACCTACCGCTGTTTATTTTGCCCTTCAACGACACCTCTCTGGTGATCACTCTCGGGCTCCAGGAGAATCCAGCGACAATTTGCAAACGAGTTTTCTCCCCATTCTGCAACTCACAGCCCAACGAACTTGGATCCAGTCCTCGCAGAGTTATCCTTTGGCAAGTCGACTACTTGACTACTGCCGGCTAGGATCGAGAAGGATCTAAGTGAGTTGTATCATTTCTAATCTTCACCGTCAATCTCTTTACTGGATTTTACGACTTTTCCACTAGAATAGTCTAGTAAATCTCTTATTAGCAGTTAGTCTACCCTCGAAACTTTTTCATTGCGTATTTGCTAAGACGTTTTGTATATTTGTAGTGATAAAGCCTCTACAAA
>JAYGXS010000001.1:29997690-30018474 GCA_036362985.1 Ligula intestinalis
ACGCGAAAGAGGAAACAGAGGCCCGCTTCGAGTCTTCTGACCCAAAGTAATGTCATGTTCGCTAACTGACATCTCTCCGTATAAGAAAGAGTGGATGGAGGAAGAGCGAATATTTTGCGAGTAAATACCCTCTGTACATTTTCAATCTTACTGCGGTCCGAAGCATTCATTAGACCAAAGAGGAGACAGCAGTATTCTAGGATGAGTAGAACATACATGTGATAAAGTTTTAACTTTATTTCCAGCAGGAAGAAATTGTGTGATATAAAACGACATATCTGTGCAGCCTTCGCTGATATTCAATCCGCATGAGGCGACAATGCTAGTTTATTTGCGTAGCTTAGACCTAAGTCTTTTATAGTGGATCGTTCTAAAAGTGGAGTATTTTGAAAGACTAGGGGACGAGGAAGCTTGGCGAGACCGAAACACATGAAACTACACTTGGATGGAGAGAATTCCATCTGTCAGGTAGCACTCCAACGTGAGAGTGTAAGTAGGTCCGCGTTTATTTTATCAACGCATATACTTGCCGTGTCCTTAGAAAATGAGTATATGCATTTGAGGTCGTCTGCATAAATGAGATTGTGTGAATTGTTTCGAACAGTCGAAATTTCGTTTATTTATAGAATTAAGAGAAAGGGACCCAAGACAGTGCCTTGAAAAACGCCACTCGGGATCAGCTGAGAAATGGAGTAACTATTACCTACTAGGGTCTTCTGGCTGCGGTTTGACAAGTAGGAACCGATGAAGTTGAGGAGAGGGGGACGGATGTCAATGGCTTCCAATTTTACCAGAAGCCGTCTGTGTGGTACCATGTCGAAGGCTTTGCTCAGGTCAAAGTAGATAACAATCACGGATTGCTGCTCTTTACGGAGGGAAGTGACGTGGTTAAGAAAAGCTAAGTGACACGTGTCGCATGATCTTCCGGGTAGAAAAACATGCTGCGAGTCAGTTAAAAGCTTATTTTTTAGGCAAAAATCGAGAATTTGATTGAAAATTATCTTCTCCAGAAGTTTAGCTAGGGCCGGGGTTTATGAACACCGCGGTAGTTATTTATGTCTAAACGAGTCTTCTTTTAAATTCCGCAATTGTCAGCGGAAGCCGTATCTTTTAGGAGCAAGTTCCAAGGCCGAACCACGCGTTGACTAAAGCAATATTTTCGGAGATCTAATCGGGTGCGCTCGTTTGTGACCTTGTAAGGATGGCCGTGCAGGTGAGTAGTGGTAGCTACTTGGAAGAAATCCCCCCAATTTTAAGGAGGAAATTTGGCTCCACATTATCTGTCTGTGGCCCATTGTAGTAATTTGTGATTGAAGTTGCCTTGAAGACCCTGTGCAGTCCATGTCTGCCAGTCAACACCAGGAGCGTTAAAGTCCCCAACGATAAGGATGTCTTTTTTCTCATTAACCCTATACAATTCTGCTATGAGGATAGTGTCTTGGTTTACAGTATGGTTTGGCGGGCGGTATGTCACCGAAAGCCTCAGTGGCCTGGCGTACTTAGCAGACATAATAATATTTAGCATTTCCACATCTCGTGCTGGGACCGGTACTTCAGCCGTGGCTGTCAGCTTGCAAGTCACATAGACTGTAAGCCCTCCTCCCCTAGTTGTTCTGTCTTTCCTGAAAAGCTGATACCCTCTAAGCGATAATTCAGAATCAGCGATATCTTTTGAAAGCCAGGTTTCAGTTAAAGCCATGATGTCTGGTTTCACCTCATCGACTAAGTTCTTTAGTTCGTCCAACTTGTTAAACAAGCTTTGTACATTTGCGGTTAGGATCCTTAGTGATAGTTTACTCCGTGAGGCCCAACCCTCAGTGTGACAGGTTTTGGCCAGAGGAAGGGCTCCTTGACTTGTTTATTTGCCAATCTTTTATTTTCAGGCCCTTTGCCCAGCTTTTGGTCCGCTCTCTCAATTTTACCCTTAGTTGCCTCATTTTCATCCGCTCCCTCGGCTCGTACTCTATCTGAAAAAACACTTGCTTGTGCGAATTTCATAAGGCCGTTTTTCCTTTTAGCCATTTTGATGCCGAGCCTTCGTTATCTAATATAATTTTGAGAGGCCTTGGGTTTGTTTGTAGGTCGTGGCCTAAGTCTGCTTTACCCAGACTGAAGGCTTTATTTACGGTATAGGTTTCCCCATTCTTTAGGACAGCGCTGACGTATTCGTGTATTCGATCATAGTCATGTTCAACTCGTTCTGTTGTATTGTCAAACGTGGACTCAGGAGCACCCTGTATGATAATGTTGTTTTTCTGACTTATGAATGACTTCTTTAATGCCTCACCTGTAGTTCCGTTTCACTCGTCTTGAACAACCATGCAGTTTTGTCGATCAAGGGATATCCTTGATGTATTTCCAGTCTTACTGCTGTCGGAAAACCCCGAGATGTTGTTAGGAATAGTTTTTGACTTTGTGTTTCCGTTAACATCACCAGAGATAGCCTTCTTTTGGAGGCTGGGATTGCACTGATCAGGTCTGGCTTCGTGCTGCCCCCCTTCTACATTTGTGGTTTCCTTCTGTAATTTGTATGCAGCCTTAGCATACCCACTAGGAGTGGTTGATGTGCTGGGTACATTTTGCACTTTTGGTCCAGAAAATGAGCCTATAATTAGCGGAGTTTTTAATTCGGGAAGTTCCACATGTGCTGAAAATGGGCGCAGAGTATTAATCCCGCAGACCGTTAGAGATTTTTCTGTAGAATCTTGATCACGGTGCTCCTCGTCGAGGACAACTTGACCATTTATGTTACTTGCCTGATCATTTTGTGCGTAGACGCTTCGGCGAGGGATGCTGCTGCTGCGTACGTTAGGTCCCCTTCCTCAAGTTTATGCATCGCCCGTTTTTTCTCGTGAGGCAGAAATCGAGAAAATTTCTTCAGCTCTTCCATGTCTACACTAAGACTATTAACCACCTCCTTAAGTTTCGTAAATTTTTTAAGAAGAGTAAAATATGATATGCAGGCTTCATCTTTATGAGTTTCATTCCTTAAACTTTTAAGACTTTTAGTTCACTTGGCAGTTGGACTTTTCGATAAGCTTCGTGACCGATCTTTTGTATTTGATGACTGAATTTGATCCTTACGGCTGTATGCTTCTATAGTTCCATCGGTTAGCCATTGGACTTCCACCCGAGGCATCCGCGGTTCGATTCCTGGCCCCACTGGCACCCTTGTAGAATTATCGAGAGCAATAGTTTCTACTTCCATTTATGTTGCAAACGAAACGATTCAATTCAAAAGGTTAAATTTTCCTTTGTGACTGTGACGTAGTGTGTTGACTGATATTCAAAATAGCGAAAATCTTCCGACGGTGTGTAGAGTATTGCAAATATTTGGAGCAGACTTAGTAAACAATACGCATAATTGCTTAGAAGCACTTTCAAATATGGATAAACAATATTCAGGATATTCAGGAACGACTCAGCCATTTGTAGGTCTTCGATGTCCTGAATAACTGCTAATCTTCAAGAAAGCTTGAGATCCTTGTAACCTGGTCTTTTTAGGCTGTTTTCGCTTGCTTGTTTGTAGGCTGCAACTTCAATTCAACGACTTGAGAAACAAATTCCACTTTGATTCCGTCTTCTGATAAATTTCTACACAATAAAAAGTTCTGTGATGACGAGATTGTTGAATAGTATCCAATGCTTAATATCTGGAGTCCGCGACAGTGTCCTGAAGTGTGAACTTCCGAAACGACTAAATCCCTTGGAGTACGAAAAAGTTAAACTGATTTCGAAGCGCGCGCCAGGTTGAGTTGTATTTGTATATACCCTATAGGGTTTATCAATTTTTAAGGTAATTCTAACAATGCAAGGGACCCGGTCATAACAAATCATTTTTTTATTTTTCAATAAGGACAACGTGCACATTGGTCTTCTGTAGAAGCAGAAATATAAACAACAGAAATGTGCGGTAAAATAGACAATCTTTAAGATCCACTAGCATTTCCGCTTTTTAAAGTGAAAATTGCCCATCTTTAGCACAGCATCTAACTCCCACGGTTAAATAAGGTGCCGATAGCATCGAGTCTGCACTTTCCAGAAAACTGTAGGCGAACAAAACTGTCCCGAGCAATGGTACGTAGGATAAGGATAGGTTTATATTATACAGTGACGAAACGCTTTGGGTATTTTGGGGAAAATCTGTGAGGTGAATGTGAGTTGAATTTATTCTGTAGCCGCTGCGCAACCACGCGCGCAACACCAACGAACAGACTTCGCCGGTTGACTGAATCTTTAAAAATGGAAGTTAACAAGAACAGAAACCTGTGGGAAAGGTCCTTTATTGATAGGACGCCTAAATCACTCAATAATCAAAAGTTGCAGAGTAATTCTGTTCGGCAGATCTTTGAGCAGAATCTTTTAAACCATGCTGTGGTTAATCCGAAAGTCATTTAGAGTTATATATGGCAGGGCATACGTATAAGGATCCTATCGCACTATTGCGAACTGTGAAAGGCGCCGAAATATCAGAAGACAGTGATAATGCTGACTGTCCCTCCCTCAGTTTTTCTGATCCCTCGTGGCGACTGAACCCGTTTTTTCTCCCCTCCCCAATAATGAAAACTACTCGATTCATTTCTGGATGCATTCCTCTTCGCCGACGAAGTAATTAAGACGGAGTTATTACATTTGTACCAATCGACCTCTGCCAGCCCCGATGCAATCCCCACTAAGCTGTTGAAGGAGCTAGCTTCAAAATGATAAAGCCGCTAAACTTGATATTCTAGGCGTCGTTCGCTATTGGGGGCCTTCCCTCTGATTTGAAGACTACGACGATAATTCCGCTATTTAAGAGTGGAAGCTGAGCGTCTTTGAATAATTACAAGCCAGTAAATTTTTCCTCTATTTTTTGCAAAACCATGGAAAAAGCCAGCAGGTAGGCGTTGATGCAGTTTCCTAGGCAGGATCAGCTCCCCTCCGATACTCAACACGGCCTCCACAGTGGTAGGTCCTGCCTTACAAACCTGCTGTTCTAACTTCAACGTTGGGCCAAAACACGTGACAAGAGCAAAATGATGCATGCCATCCACATTTACACCCAAAAAGGCTTTCTAAAGCCTCCCTCACCAACGCTTCCTGCATAAACTGTGCCGTGCAGGAGTTCGCGGGAACGTCTTCGTATGGCTCCAGTGTATTTTAACCGGGCGTTCCCAGAAAAAACAATTTGAGCGCCAGCAGCGCTCCGGGGTACCTATGTTGAGCGGCATCCTACAAACCTCAGTTTAAGATCCCCCATTATTACGTGTTTTCATAAATCTTAGGAAATTAATTCTTTACTGTCTGTTTCCTTCCCAAACACGCAACTTTTAGACTTTGAAAAGGGCCATCAAGGTATTTGAGGCTCTTCCCAAGGTAGAAACGTGATCCCTAAATACGGTTCCATTTTCTTCTGCAGGATCAAGCACGAGTGACCCTATATGGACAGATCTGGCGGATGTTTTTAACCAATGAACGTGTGGCGTGACCGACCAATATATTGGCAGACTTTGTAATGCTTTTTGTAATGTTTTTTTGCCAAAACTGGTAGAGAACACAAATGTTTTTGTAAGTTATTTCGTACGTAAATAGAAGATGTGCGCAGCGCTTCGCGCAGCGGGCTAAACGGAACTTACTCCAGGACGGTAAATTGGACCGCAGGTAAGTTGAAGGAAACGACCTCTTAACCACCATTTCCAACATCCAAAAAATTAAAAAGTAATCTAAAATCATATAATGATGAATATATTACGTAAAAACATTGGGATACACCCGCTAGTCTGTTTGTAGGTCTTCCTGCATTTTTATTGGCTACACGTTCATCCGCTCACTTTTTATATACTCACTCACGTCAAGCATCATCTGCAAATGATGAAAACCTTTCTCCGTTTTGCAACCCTGATGGTGGTTTTCGCAGTCGCTGTCGATGCTCGTCGCGGGATTTACGTCGTCGCCAACTTGTTAGTGGACTTTACAGTCTGATGCTGCCCTGACTACCACGGTCCCCTCCTTGTTTCGACCCCGTTGTCCCCGATGAGCTGCCTTTGTCTCATCGATCATGATCCATTATAATTTCTCCAGTGATAAGGGACGTTCCGAACCCTAATCTCGCTATCCCATCTCAACGCAACATATGTTATCATACCAATTTAACTACTTATTTAAGCAGTCTCTCTCCTATACTTTTTTGGAGATCGGTGGCTCGCTGAACTTTGCCACCAATAAAGGAGTTTCTTTTACTGCCTAACATTTCTAAAGATTATTGTATAAGAGGGTCCGTTGTAAGTCAGATGTGACTTTCAATGTGTAAAATGCTATTTATTCCTGTTGTTATGCAGTTGCTGATGCGCAGCTGAGATTACCAACTTTGTATTTTTACAACAGCACTAAGTTTCTAATGAAGGGCGTCCTTGGCTGTCAAATATACAATTTATTATAACATTCAATAACTGTGTCACAGACCTATACTGTGATGTAACCCTGTTCGCTGGCGATAAAAATTTGTGGAAAGTGGCCCAAAATACATCGTATGAAAACCACCTGCAAGCTAACATGAACATGTTGGAGAACTGGCCAAAGCATTGGCCCTTCAATGCTAGTAAATGCAACCTCCTCTAGCCCGAATATTTATTCCTTAAGCGGTACACTGCTGCAAACAGTTTACAGAGAGAAGGTGTTGGGTGTGAGGATAACTTCCTCATTCAAAACCAACGCTGAACTGTAAGAAAACGGCGAGGTCAACCAAACCCATATTGCAACTGACTAGGCGAGCATTAATGGGGGCTTTTTGAAGATATTTGGGGGCTCCTTTTGACCACTATAGAGGCGAGACAAAAATGGTTATAGGTCTATGAGTATTGCTCTATGAAAGCATACTGTCAACCCTCAACCTATTTTCTTTCCTACAGGCAACTACGAGGGGACCTCATACTAAACTTCTGCTTTACGAATGGCCTAGATTGTTATTTTTTCCCCGATAATTTTTCACTTTAGCTAAGGCACCCACCTTTCGCGGTCACCCCCTAAAACTAAACCCGGTAAAAGTTTCTTCAGAAGCAGTGGCTGCAATTAAGTATGCTCGTCCCGAAGAGTTTGTTCTCTCCGCCTGCGCAACCACATTTCAGAGCAAACTGGACATATATCAATCAATTTATTAATCAGCGTCAATTTGACTTTTGTTACCAATAGGAAGCTCAAAAGTATTAGCATTTTCTTCTCTCAATAAGCTGATGTTGATTTTACCTTATTATTGCGACCAGTTCAGACATGTCGTGAGAAGGACGATTTGTTAAAATGATCTTTGTATTGAGGATTGGTGCTCGTTCTTTTTAGCTTGTAGCCAAGCGTCGGTTAATCGCGTCAAAATCGCAACTACCTTCAGAAGTATCCAATACATGGATAATAATAAATTTTCTATTTAAGGCCCACGGGACCCTTTTATTACAAACTTAGTGCTATTTTTAAGTGAAACAAAAAGCACAAAGTGTTAGGGTGGTAGCCTGACCCAAGGCTAGCAACCTTGTCGGTTCTCCTAAGGCGTCGAGCCTGCCGCTGACTGCCACAATGATTACTTTGTTCAATAACGTTAGCTGGGCTTGCCCCCGATCAAAGACTTTAGGCCGAACGCAGATGCCACCCCAATGCAGTTAATAGGATAATTCCTACCAAGCGGCCCGGATGAACTCTCAGGTCACGCTCACGGTCCGCCCCACAGAAAGCCGCGCGCAGCCGTGCGCAGCCAGCCAATGCGGCCAATCAGGCTACAAGAGAACGCGCAGACAGTATCTTATAAGCCACTGTCCCTAGTAGACAGGGAGAGTTGCAACAGCGGACGCGAGGCCACACCGCTAGTCCGCTCCCAATGCCGGGGCATTGCCCTCGAGGCGAGGCAACAGCCCACCGAGACAGCTCCTCCGGGTTTTGCACACAATAAAACCTCCTCTGGGTGGATTCCAGAATCATGCCCTTCTTATTTTGTTCTTCCTTGGGGACGTCAACAGGGCGTAATTCGACGGTGACGCACAGCAGATGTCATCGTAACAACACTAGCGACACAAAACGTTGTGGTTATAACACAAAGATGGTGATAACAGCTGCGCGTAAGCAACAGCAGGAAGGTGTAGTATGTTATGCGTGGTAAGATATTAAGTCAGGTCAGGTCAGGTTTTTTTGAGGGAACTATGGGTAAATACCTTTGAACTCCCTATTGGTACAGTTTTTTCAATGCATTTGATCTGCAGAACATTTCAGATCAGTGGCGTTGCCAGAAATTTGAGGGCCGACAGTGAAAAAACTCCTGAGGCATTGTTCAGAAGTCTAGGGGTTTGAATGCCATTTGAGAGATTTAAGGAGAAAAACTGTCGCCCGGGGCAGGGGGGGTTCAGAGGATATTCAAAGCTGATAGCCTGTGCTAAGAGTGTTTGAAGCATGTCAGGGAGAGTCCATCGCGGTTTTCACCATAATACCATGGGTCCCACGAAGAGAAGGTTGCGGAGGTCACGCGAACCTCATCGAGTGTCTGCGATGCGCCCATCGTGCATCCTTGTTGGTTTAACGAGTCTGCCTGCTAATTGACAGGATAAATATAATCGGTAGTTTTCTAAACAAAAAATTACTGAAAATTAGCGAGTAGTATGTTTTTTATAATGTGATTATTCCACAATTTGCATTCGGCAACTGGCAGTTTATTTTCGGGGGCCCAGTGGCTATTTGTTCTAACTTAATAGTGTCGTAAACATGCCTACAGATGCGTCTGACGTGTGCTCAGATGGCGACATAACAAAGACCGCGGGCAGAGCATTCCAGGCCTGAATTGGGAAAAGTTTTACAAATCCGCGTAGCCTCGGATCACAACATTCGGGGGACTCGAGGCTTGCAATTCTTGTTATTCGTAACTAACATATTACTGAAAATAAGTGAGTAGTATGTTTATATACATATGTATAATTTTGTTCTCACCATATCCAATTTTAGTGGGCATTTCGGGTATGAAAATCTAAATTTCTCTTGAATGCATCCACAGATGGGGACATAACAATTTCCTCAGGGAGAGCATTCCAAGCTTCAACTACTTTATTACCAAAGAAGAACTTGCGTGTGTCTAGTCTGGCCCCTGTTATGCGTAGTTTGAAGAGATGCCCTCTTAAGTTCGTCGTTGTTGCTATCTCGAAGAAGTCGTCAGGTAGAAGACAGCAGTCCTGCCCGCGCATTATACGAAATGCTTGTATCAGATCGCCACGTAGCTGTCTGTAACTTAACGGAAATAGATCGAGATTAGCTAAACGTCTTTCGTAGGGTAAAAAGCTCTGACCGGTAACCAGTTTGGTCGCGCGCCTTTGGACCTTCTCGAGGGAATTTAGGTCTTTCGCGGTCCAGGGTTTCCATGCTTGCATTGTGAACTCCAACTTCGGCTGTGCAAATGTTCCAAAGACCTTAGCAAAGCAGTCTTTATCGAAGGCACAGAAAGCCCTTTTGACAAGATACAGGACGGACATCGCAGACCTGGCTACTTTTGCGCAGTGCAGCAAGGGCTTGAGAGACGTAGAGATCCATGCTCCCAAATCTTTCTGCGCGTCCACTTCTTGCAGTTGGATGCCATTTAGGCTGTAAACCATGGGGTTCTGAGAGCTGGGTCGGCCAACTCGTAGGATACTGCATTTGTTCTCGTTAAACGGCAAAAGCTAGTCTTGAGACCAAGTTTGAAGACGGTTTAGGTTTAGCTGCAAATGTTCTTCGTCAGCTGAATTTCTGATGACGTTCCAAATCTTAATGTCATCGGCAAACATAGCCACATCGCAGTCCAGTTTACGGACGGAGTCATGGACGTATATAATGAACAGTATAGGGCCAAGGACAGAGCCTTGGGGGACACCGCTCTCGACTGCAACGTCTGCCGACTGCTGGTCACCAATATGGACAGTTTGAGAGCGGCCAAGTAAGAAGCTTTGAATCCACTTCAGCAGATTTCCTCGAACACCTATTTGGCTGAGTTTGTGCAGAAGTCGTTGATGTGGGACGCTATCAAAAGTCTTCTTGAAGTCGATGTAGATTACATGAAGCGGATTTCCTCCATCAACTGCCCGAGTCCAGCGTTCCAAACAATGGAGCAGGTTCATCACGCAGGACCTGCCTCTGCGGAACCCATGTTGCACATCCGATAGAAGGTTATGCTGCTCTAAGAAACGCATCAGCTCTCGTTTTACTACTTTTTCCATGATCTTGCAACAGATCGAAGTGAGGCTGATTGGTCTATAACTGTTTGCAGAAACCTTTCTGCTGCCTTTATACAACGGTGTGATCCGTGCGGATTTCCAATCGGCGGTTAACAACCTGCGTTAAACGAGGTACTGAAAAGTATAGAAAGCAGTTTGGCTAGCTCCCCAGCAACTTCTTTCAGTAATTTAGGCGGGATGTCATCGGGATCGGATGATTTCGAGTCGTTTAGTGCCATTAACTCCCGAAGAACGGTTGCTCCGGCGAAGGCCACATTTTCAATCTTTGGACCATCATCTAAGCCAGTTTGGAGGAATTAATCCGATTTCAGTCGTAAAGTTCGATTTGAAAAATTGTGAAAGATGCTCAGCTTTTGCTCCATCCTCACTCATTTCTGTTCCATCGCTTGCCTTCAGAAGGGGAACTGGGTCCCGGTTTCGTGTGGTCTTTCTTAAGTAGCCATAAAATAGCTTCGGATTTTTAACTGCCCGGTTTAGTAAATCTTTTTCAAAGTCTTTGCGCGCTTTGAAGATAAGTCGCTTCACGAGGTTCCTCTGCGTTTTGTATGTATTTAGGGATACCGGATTTCTGTCTGCTCTATAGTTTCTAAACAATCTCCCTTTTTATTTATTTCTTTCTTCAGCGCTTGAGTCAGCCACTGAGGTTTGTTGTTTAGCTTCTTCCGTGTAATCGGACAGTGGTTTCTCAGGAGAGTATGCAATAACTCACTGAACCATCTCCAATCATCAGTTATATTGCCAGAAAAAACCAATTCCCAATTTATGTTGTTTATTTCGGCCTTCATTTGATCAAAGTCACCACGCCAAATATTCCTTCTAACCTTGGTGGGTTGTTCGGGCACCAAAAATATAGAATAGTCCCAATTTAGTACGATGTGATCACTTTTACCTAGAGGAGGTAGAGATTGCACCTCGTGGATGCTGTCCAGCGATTTCGTAAGTGACAGGTCTAGGCAGTTTGATTGCTGCCCCTCACGCACCCTGGTGGGAAATAGAACGTGTTGACTGAGAGATGCATTAAGTGTCAGAGCTAGTAAACGCCAGTCGAATGCTTGCTCTGAGCCTCGTGCGTATGATGAACCCCAATCGATAAGCGGGGCATTGAAGTCTCCTTTAATCAAGACATCGGGCCGAGCAGCTAATCTCGCTAACTCTTCTAGTAGACCAGTGTCAGCCTCATGATCATATCTAGGCGGACGGTACATGGTCAGAACTTCCAGGCTGGGTGATTCCAGTACCTTTATAGTAAGCCAGAGGGCCTCGGTGCTGCAATGAAACCACTCTGTTTTTTCCGAGACTAGCAGTCCATGTTTGACGTAAGTTATAATTACTCCTCCTTGGCGCCCTCTTCTATGTCTCTGGAACAGATTAAAGCCAGGTAGTGCCATTTCGCGGTCATCCACGTTTACAGACAGCCAGGTTTCTGTCAGAGAGATAATGTCGGGAGAAAGGTCATATAGCTGCACTTTTAGTTCATCTAACTTGGACAACAGACTCTGTGCGTTGGTGTAGAAGAATTTAAGTGACATATTTTTGACGAATTTTGTCTCGGTGGAATTTGAACTTTGTTTGACATCGGCTGTGTAAGCCACGCTCAGGCCATTGTTCGAAGTATTATCGGTTGGTTCAAGAACCTCATATTCCTGTGAATAATCTTCCCGTTCGAGATTACCAGGCTGGTCTCGCCATTTTTTCTTCTCGAAAGAAATTCTGCCACAAGTTCCCGACGTTTGAGCCATTCCGCTAGAAAGTACTCCGGCTGAAAAAAAACTTCTTTGTGTAACTGGCGAAGGCTGGTCTTTTTTGATAAGATCAGGTTAGCGTGTTCGTTATTTTACATCACAATTTTTAGAGGTCGTGGTCGCGGCGTACCTGTGGCCTCGTCAGGTTTTTTTCCGATCCGAAATGATTTCAGAACTGGAAATTCCAAACCTGGCTCGAACAGATCGTTGAGAACACGATTGAAGGATGCCATGTCCTCTGTGTTATGGTCTGAACTAACTGAAGTACATTCTTCTAGGCCCTGGACAATAATACAGTGCTGTCGTCCCTGTGGGTGTTGGAAAACTTTTTCTACAGTGTTTGTCATATTGGCCTCTGTGTGACTCGAGCTCGGGATGGCCGATGTAGATGGTTCCCCAGCATGGGCCTAATTTCTGTTGCTATGTGTATTCGGGAAGCCAAACCCTTCGTTGTTGCATGTCATTTCGGTGTTGGACACGGCCTCTAAGTTGGCCTCAGAATCCGTGTCTGCGATCTGGGAGCTTGGGCTGGCAGTGGGCCTCGAGCTCGGACTGGCTGGAGTCAATATTTCGTCAGTATTGAATTTGCTGTTTTCGCTAGGGCTGCTCGCGAGGTCAGGCACGGCAGCTTTAGGCACCTTCACGCTAGGTGTTGGCACAGTCTTGCAATTTTTTACGAGAGTCTTAGGTTTTGGTGGTGGCCCAGCCGTCCCTTTGTTGTCCACAGCGGGGGTGTTCGAATCAGCCTCCACTGTGGCTGCATGGTCAACTATGGGGGCCTCTACTTTAGGTATAGCTACACTTGTAGGTTTCTGAGGTGTTCCACACGTAAGCTCGGCAGCTGTCAGGTTTTCTGTTGATACGTGGGTCTGCTGGATAAAATCTCTCATGCCCTTCATTTCTTCCTCGAGTTTTTCCTTTGAAACGAGGGTCTGCAGCATAAACTCCTGCATATTTTTTACCACGTCGACAAGTTTATCAAACTTTGAGGCTAGCACATCATATCCGTCGCAATAGTCTACTACTTGCGGCGGTCGCACCCAATTGGTAAGACTTTTGGATCTTGTCTCACACTGTGCGTCAGTGGCGTAATGGTTAGGGACGCGGCCTCGTGATGAAGCGGTTTCGAGTTCGAGCCCACCTCGCGTAAAATTTTGCATTTGGCTTCTGGTCTGCATAACTGCGTACAAAAATTGTATTTTCAACACAAAAGGTTAAGCTATGCAGTTTTTGTCTTATATACAAGATAGAAAGCCTAAGGCTACGCTTTGCTTATACAATAATCCTTTAGGAGTCGAATCTTTTTACTGAAGACGATTGTGGTTAGAATTTAAGCAGCAGAGCTTTGACTGACTACTAGGTAAATGTCTAAACTTGTAAACTTAGTTCAGGGTTGATAAAAACAGGCGTAGCAACCAAGCTAGTTTAGTTTCTAAGTATGCAGTAGGTAATTATAATACTGGTATCAACAAATGTGATATAATATAATGGAGCGACTCAGCCTTTGTCGTTTTCTCCATGGATACTCCTCAAAAATCCTAACGAGATTGATTTGGACATGTGGACTGTGTACTCCAAGCCAATAATTCCAGCAGGATGCTCGATTTGGAGAAATGTCCTGGTCGAACAGTGAGAGTATCGCAGGGAATTGGACGGAGGATCGTTGCAAAACAGTGTGTTTTTTGATCCAATTTTAGTCTTTCGACAATTTATTTCAGTGTAAAACTTGAATTTATTTTGCCTTCGTGTTGCTCGAAAATTCAAACCGCGGGGTCAGATTAACAACGAACTCTCTCATAAAATAATAGTCACAAGGCAGTAAGAAGACCCCTATATCGGTGGCTGAGTTCAGCGAGCCACCAATTTCCACACAAATGTAGGCTGAGTCTTGCGACGGATGTAATTATATCCTTTAGAGGGTCAAAATACTTAAAGACATGGTTGTGGCTTGACAGAAGCTCACTCAGCAGAAAAAATATTATCAAAGGCAGGTTACTAATGTCAGTGTAACAAAGGCAAAACATAAGTCGTGCGCTATTTAAATAATACAATCTCAGGATTTGCTTAATCTCCAAGTTGCAATCGACTCAATACAAACGTAGGTAATGATCAAAGCAGGATGACCACAACAGCACCCTGATAAAGAAAGGCCCGATTGCCACACACGAAGCCCTTTACCATGGCATACAGATATTATGTATTGAACGTAGTAAAGACAAAGGCGTGAAGCGCTGGCAACTCTGAATGCAAAGGTGAAAGTTTTTTACACTGAACGGCTGAAAAGATGGAAAATTGCCTCGGAAGAACAATCAAGACTGGATGGTACAGAACGCAAACTGCATGCAGCCAGGACGCCTTGACTAATCATAAGACTGAAGAGATGCAAGCGTATACAGACCACAATAAAAACACTCGCTCGGAGGTCTCAAGGCCGTCTACGGTTCCCCAGCCCCAGGTACCACCTCACCTTTCAGGAACCATGAAACAAATTAGAAGTGAAAAATTCTGAAGTGCTGAGCATATCAACAGTGTCATCAACCGAAAATCAACCATCTCTAGGGCCGTTATTGACCGATTCTGCTAAGTGGAAATCAGCTGAGACCTGGATCATCCACTCTCCCTTCAAGAAACCAATGAAGCCGCTTACCAGTTTTCCATCTGGAAGGCACCCGGCTCCAGCGCGATTCCGACTGAAATCTGCAAGCTCGATGGCCACTAAGTGATCAAACAATCCCGAACGATTTTCCAATACATGTGACGCCAAAAAAACGTTTCCGGATTTCAAGGACACAAAAGTCATCCATTTGTAAATGCGAAAAGGGAGCCGGCAATTCTGTGAAAGTCCTGGAGGTATCTCCTTTCTCAGCTTCGCCAGGGTGAACGTTTGCCGCATTCTACTCAATCACCTGAGCAGTAACCTACAACAAAACTTCTCCCGGAAAGTGAGTGTGACTTCCGCCGATACCGTGGAAGAGGCGACATAATCTTCGCCCCTGGCCAGATACAAAAAACATGACAGAAGCTGTGGACCCACCTCTTCAATACCCTTATTGATATAGCGAAGCGATGGACTGTGAAAATATCATGCAGAAAGTCGCCTGTCCTCGGCAGTTCACTCATCCGTGGTGTCTGCTCCACGATGGGATGATGGCGTGCATCACTGACATTGGGTCGGTATCCGAAGCATTCGCATTGACCCACAACGTGCAGCAGGGTTGCATTTTTAGTCTCATTCTCTTCCGTTCTTTTTATCTCTCATGCCACTGGACGCCTACCGAGATCAGTGACAAGGCATTCGAATCACCTATTGAAATACTGGGCATATTATCAGTAGCCGGCGTTTGCAGGCCCCTATAGGCGTATCTACGGCTACAGTTCATGACCTGGTTTTCGCAGACGACTGTGACCCAACACCACGATGGAACATGTAGGCCTCTTCACCAAACAGCTGCACCCATTTTCAAATAAAAATAAGCATGATGAAGCAGTAGTCATACACGTAACCTCATCCAATGCGGATTGTAATGCTCCATGAATAATGACAAAATTACTCAACTCAAAATTATGAAAAGATTCACCCGCCTTGGAAACAAACACACCAGTATTGAGGCCAAGGTTGCGCGCCGGATCTTCAAAAGCAGCAGGGCAGTTGGTTGTCTGCAAGCATCCGTATGGAAGCACCATGGCGTACAACTGAGCACTAAACTGAAGATGTCCCCACGGCACTCCTGTACGCCGCAGATAAATAAACCGCATAAGCCAACCAAGCCAGGAAGCCGAACCTTTTCAACTTCAACTGCCTCGACATCTCGTTCTTAAGCTGACGTGGCAGAGCATGGTCTCAGGCACACAAGTCTTGGAGCGGACAGTAATTCTTAGCATTTACGCCACGCTTTAGCAAGTGTGACGGCGACCAGCAAGTGAGAATGAACGACAAGTAAATCGCCAAACGGCTCTTTTATGGAGATTTCGTTGCAGTTGCTTGCAGACAAGCAGAACGAAAACGAAGCTACAAAGACACCCTAAAAACGCTGTGAATCGACTTATTATTGTAATTATAAAACGTTTTTATATTTTTGGCGTCCTGGGGTAACATCAAAACAAGGTTGATAATTAGTTAAATTTATGACAGTGTGTACATCTGTGCTCTGTGTTAATGGCCAGACATACAGCAAAATTTAGATTTCGCTTTGTAAGCAAAGCATTTTGCATCCGCCGGTGATTGATACTTTTAACACAAACGTTAACAATCCTTAGAAAGACATGGTGCATAGAGAACGAAGAAGTGAAGATAACCACCGACGATGAAAATGTGGGCAGAGTTCAGCGAGTGCCCACTTTCAAACAAGTGTAGCACAAGACCAACTTCGCGAAGAGATAGCAAGGAGCAGGGTAGGTTGATTCTGAGCAACGAAGGATAATACAATGGCAATCCAGAAGATGCATAGAGCTAGAAGATAGAGATGCTTATTCATACCACAACTCAAGGAACTGGATGTGAGACTTCACCATATAAGTAGCCACAAGGCAATTCTAATGATGGCTAGCAGTGAACGAAACTGGACGAGTTTTAACCGTGCTCGTAAATGTGAGTCCGATCTGCTGAGTGAGGAGTAGCCTGCTGAGCTATAGTGGTTCGCTGCAGAGTCGACTTACGAAAAGATACTGTCGGAAAGGTCTGTTAGATACCCAATGCTTCTTCCTCGGAGTCATGGAGAAATCTGTTCAGAAAAGATTAGGAACTTAATAGGTTAAAAGGATCCCTGTTAAGGTAAATGTGTAAGCTTCACTTGAAAATGAATAGAATATTGGACAACTTAATATTAATTAGCAAGTTATTCCAATGAAAACTGTACCTTAAAGCAAAGTGAACGGTTTGGGAAGAGGTATAATAAGCGTGGACTACTAACGGGGAAAAGGACTGTTATCTGAAGGTTTGAACATTTATAGGGGCCGGAAAAAAGACAGAATTCAGAATCTTGTCTATTGAGTTGGAAGCACTGGAGAGTTGCGCAAGCAAATTTTTTGAGTAAAATTTCTTTAGAAATTTTCAATTTTTGAACAAATTAACTCGTTTCTTGAGTGAAAGGAGATGATGAGTGGAAATAAGAACGAGTTAATGTGTGATCATTTGTTAAAGGGTATGGATCGAAATTTATAAATAAAGGTTGGACGATAATAATTATTTAATACTAATATAAAAAATAATATGAAACCCTTCCTAGCTACTGAGCTAACCAATTGTTGTGGAAGTTTTAGCGGATACGTATTTGCATGCTAACCTATTTCTGGCAAGCTAAAATTGCCTAAGACTATTTTGACATCCAGCAGACATCTGCAACTTTACAAAGCGTTTAGAAAGCTATTTTTCATGCCCGGATTAACCAGGTGGATCATAGGCACACAAAATTACCAGGTTTTGTGCGGAATGATGACTAAAACGATACGCATATTATAAAAAGAATGAATCAGATGAAAGCTTGAATGTACAAAAGATAACATATTTTAGGAACTAAAACAACCTGCATATTTTTCAGCTCGGTCATGCCCGTACAAACTTAAACTGCCATGAGCATCGAGTTTGAAATTAGAGAACAATCTCAAAGTATCGTAATGCACAGAAAATTTGTATAAAGCTTAAAAACTACGCTTTTAGTCTCTCTCATCTTACTTACAACTGATCTTGTATTGAGGGAAATTATTCTGAGCGTATTTCTAAGAAGCAGGTTACGCCCGTTAGTATTTACAAAAATGGAAGATTTGATGGTGCAGAAGTACACTGCACAGTGTGAAAACAATAAGCTGAAAATAAAATATCTGTAGTCTACGATTAATTCAACTGATATTGAACTAAATTTGCATTATTTTATGGAGCTATATTTGGGTGCCATCCATGGAGAGGAAGGCTGTATTTGGGGTTGAAAAAATAGGAGACGATTTAGAGATATGATTTAGAGGAATTTTACATACTAGGTGCACAAGTGTTTCCGCAGGTGTGTATGATTGACTAGTACGCTAAATTTTTCAGGTAGTCTGAGAAGTTATTCTGTTAAAGAAAATTTTTGACAAAAGTTTTTGCACTGTTGCACTCGGGTATTCGAACAGTTGGCCCGGAATGGAAACTAACCGGACTTGATACGGGTTCATTTGAATCCTGAATAAGGGGATCAGATGAAGAATCAAATGTTACCGAAACTGATAGGATACTTTTCAGAGGTCCCATTTGCATTTGACTTTTAATAATAAATTACTTGTACATTTTCAATAGCTCGACTTCCATTTTATTGTTAAATTTCGCCAATATAAAGTCGAATCACCATCAGTAGGCATCATTTACCAGAGTAGTCATAGTTTATGTTGATGGAGTTGATTATATTTAGCTTATTATAAAAGTTATAAGTGGCTTTTATATATTATTTATTGATAACTTTCAACGCAATTAAATATTCACTTGCACTCGTTAACTAAGAACTAAATGTTTAACTGCCAATTCCGCAAGACAAGTGGGCGGGGGTAATAGATATTAAGGCGGACCTAAGACACGGTTCTGCCCGAAATTGTCAGTGATTAGGAAAGACCATAACTAACACCAACTAGAGGGCAAAACTCAGGGGTGAATTCCGGCTGTAAAGAAATGGACCTTAGCTTCAGTTATGAGGACGCGACACACTCAGAGCCTACGGCTGGAAGCGCATCCCTGTTGAGCTATGCCTGCAGACCGACCGCACTCTACGTGAGCACATGTGACGCCCACCTACATGTGCAGTGCAGATGTTCTAGATACGTCTTACGGCGTGAGAAACCACGAATCAGCATGTACACCAGAAACTCCCTTGCATGTGATAGGCCAACAGTAATCTAGAAGTAACGAAGCCTATAAATGGGCTGTAGTGGACACGCTAATTAATTCCGCTGTCTCTGTACCGTCCTGAATAAAGGCTTACTGTCAAAACCGGCTTTGCCTTCTTCTGCCTATTACTCTTCGGGATATAACAACTGGCGATGCAGGTGGGATTCAATTGTGTAATACGAGGTATAAGAACTGGCGGTGCACACGAACACACAACATGATTAACCAAAAATAAATGCTGAAGATATTGGAAGCACGGTAAGCCAGCTTCATGCCACTCTGCACACAGCTGAACTGTTGCAACTGGAATCCGACAGGCGTTGACTGTATATCGGAGTGATTACATGACATTATGTAGGACGAGCTCATAAAAGCAACAACAGCAGCAAAAGCATCAATAAAAGCAGAGTAAGCAGCTGCAAAAACAGTCCCAGAAGCAGAAGAATTGGCGGCAGAATTAGCAGTCATGGAAGCAACAGCAAAAGAGGCAATTTCAGCAGAAGCAGCCAAAGAAGCAGCAACAAAGATAACAGCAGAGTCAACAACAGCAGCAAAAGCACGATAACGTTTTATTTATCACGCAAGAGTTCCGTAAGGAAGATGTGGGACCCGGACATCCAAAAAGGGCATAGAAAAATGCAACCGTTTAAACACCTCATCCCTGACCCAAGCAAGAAGCAATATGAAATCCGTCAATCAAAAGCGGGAAGATTTATAAGGACGCGAGCGGCGACGCACTCAAGGTCTAGGCCGGAAGTGCACCCCAGTTGCACCATACATGGAGACCTTCCGGACACACTGTTAGACACGCGTGAGGCCCGCTCCCACGTGTAGTGTGGATGTTCTAGAAAGGTCTCGCAGCGTGGGAAACCACGAAACAGCATGCACGCCAGAACTTCCTCGCCTGCATTAGGCCAGGATTAGTCTAGAATAACCAAAACCTTATACATCGGCCGAAGTGGACACACTAATTGATTCCGCTGTCTCTGTACTGTCGTGAATAAAGACTTGCTTTAAGAACGGCCTGCTAGCCTTTATTCTGTCTATTATTCAAAGATCTAATAGCTGTCTTTTTGCTGATGAGTGTAAAATCTAAAGATTCACAGGAGGTATTATTTATGCAATTAAGACGCTTATTTTCCTTCAGATACTGAGCTGAACGGTCGTGCTCAGTGTAAAAAGGTCCAAAATCTATTGCCGACAATAGGTTGACCAAAATCTGCGCATGCTGCTCTGAGCTGGGAGCCTCGTTGCTTTTGCCACCTCAAGGTAAATGAACAGAAAAGCAAGGTCTATGGGCAGTTTACTTCTTGGGACGATTTTATAACGAAAATGGTAATGTTTTTTATTATCGGTCGCAGGTCTCAGTAGTATATATTCTGCTGAAAGTTTCTAGGTTCTCACATTGATGAGAAGTAAGTGTTGACAATTTGAAATAAAAAATTGCACGAAGAAGTGTGGAAAGATGGCCGTACTGAGACATAAATTCCCTTAAATTTCCCAAAGCGTCAAGCTCACGTTTTTTAACCTTTACAGTATTTTGCGTTTGAGGAACTTTGGCGCTGCTCTCGTTTACCTTACCTCGAAGCTCTGTCTGAGATTTCCTATTGTGACAAATATAAGCGCATTTTTAATACCAATAGGGCGAACAGCCACACTTCTTACTATGAAGTTCCTGTGTGAAGATAAGCTATTTTAAGCAAGACAAAACAAACCACCATTTAAAAAAAACCGTTAAAATAGAATAAATGATGATCCAAGACAGAATTAAATGTTTGTCAACATAGGTTTCCTCTGGGTTGCTATGTCGACAAAAAGATTAGATACGGCAAATTATCGTCTTGTCGGAAATGAAATGTGTTTCCAAACTTTTCACTAAAGTTGTAAAGTCCAAAGAATACTCTTTATTTACGCTGTCCCACTTGAAAGAAAATGAGGTTATGCAAGAGAAAAAGTCTGCCTTTTTATAAGGAAGGAAACT
>JAYGXS010000001.1:30024514-30037745 GCA_036362985.1 Ligula intestinalis
GCGCCTTTTCTTCTTCATCTTCTTTGGGGGATGGGGAGCGGGATAATTTATCTGGACCTCGTATCTTTTGTCATGTTAATTCATACTATGGGCACTCAGCCCTCCGCTCAGCACGCAGATGGGAAACTTTTGCCAAACGAGAGTCATCCACCTACGCTCAGCTGAAGTTCCTGCACCGTTGCCTTGATGAGAACGTCTTGCCGAAATGTCTCCGTTATAGCCTGCCGGTCAAAACTGACCTCTGCCAACGAACAATGGCTGAATTCAAGAAGAAGATGATCAGGGTCTTGATACAAGACTGCCACTCTCGTATCCATAAATACCAACGAGAGATACAACAGCTCTCCACTACTTGCCGGTCCATTATTACTGCACTGGAACTGACAACCCTAGAAGCGACGATAACCAACAACGCGCAGTGTCACCGCCGGCTACGTGACAGCCAACTGCTTCAAAAGTTCGCAAAAATAAGTCCACCAAGTCGGTCCTCTACTGATGGTACTCTGGTCCACAACCTCTCATCTCGGCCTCTCACGCAACAGCAGCTGGCCGTTTTATCCTACGATACTAAATTCAACACGAGAGATGCTCGACCAGTGGACTTTATCGCATCATTCGAGTCGGCTCTTCAGAAGTGTGAAGCAAACGAAGAGAGTAAAAATGCCATGCGGCAACAGGTGTCAACTCTTCTCCTTCACCACAAACCTCAGACAACTATTTCCGAAGCAGAAAGCCGAGAGCTTATGCGAATCCGAAAGATGAAAGATATCGTCACCCTGCCAGCCGACAAGGGACGCTCGACAGTGGTCATGGATAAGACCGAGTACACGGCAAAGCTACAAAGTCTGCTCGGGGACGAAGATGCCTACCAGCTTTCGGAAGCTGGAGAGTTCAAAAAGCATGTGAACGTCGTCAACCGGGCGATTGACAAGCTGAAGAAGGCAGGAGCCCTCAAAAGAAAGGATGCACTGACCACAAAAGCCACAGATGCCGCGATGGCACGTTTCTACGGTCTGCCAAAAGTGCATAAGCCGGGTGTGCCCCTTCGCCCCATTGTCTCCTTACGTGGCACCCCGACATTTGGACTATCGAAATGGCTCTACCAACGGTTTCGCTTCCTCACCGAAGGCTCCGAATACACAGTGAAGTCGGCTGAAGAATTTCTGAGGAACATTAAACATCTAGAAATAGATGCAGACGAGGTAATGGTGTCGTTTGATGTCGTGTCATTATTCACCTCCATTCCAACCGGTCTCGCCGTCAGCACTATCGATGAACTTCTTCAGGAAAAGTACGAGGAAGATGAACAACAACTCAAACGGAAGCACGTCACAGAACTCTTGGAATTATGCCTCAGGACATTTTTCGCCTTCAACGATCGAGTTTACGAGCAAAAGAAGGGGACACCAATGGGCTCCCCTCTGTCTGGGTTAATTGCCGAGGCGGTCCTGCAGAGGCTCGAGCGACTGGTCTTCCGATCGCGCTGTCCAAAATTCTGGGCAAGGTACGTCGACGACACATTTGTCGTAATCAAAAAGAAGGACGTTCAGGACTTCAAGACCTTGCTGAACTCGATATTCCCCGATATT
This sequence comes from Ligula intestinalis, assembly GCA_036362985.1. Taxonomy (NCBI): domain Eukaryota; kingdom Metazoa; phylum Platyhelminthes; class Cestoda; order Diphyllobothriidea; family Diphyllobothriidae; genus Ligula; species Ligula intestinalis. Next base: position 30,026,104 of record JAYGXS010000001.1, read on the forward strand.
CAGTTTACGATGGAAGAAGAAAGCAACAACCAGTTGCCCTTCTTGGACGTGCAAGTTACGAGGACTTCCGAGGGAAGGATACGAACTACGGTATACCGCAAGTCAACAAACACCAGACGCATCCTACAATTCGGAAGTAACCACCCCATTGGTCACAAACGCAGTTGTGTCAGAGCTCTATTTCAACGGGTTCAAACACACTGTAGCGATGAGGACGGGAGAAAGGAGGAGGCAAAATATTTACACTCACTGTTCTCAGCCAATGGTTATCCACGGTCCTTCCTGCGTAACTGCCGACGAAAACCCACCCGACAGCGGCCGAACGACGAAAAACCGAAGTTTTGGCTCGCGATCCCCTATGTAAGGAATGTTTCGGAAGCGACAGCTCGAATCCTGAATCCTTTTGGAATTGGGATTGCCCACAAACCGGATTCGACTATTCGACAGCAGATAATGCGACCCAAAGACCCGCTGCCGACAACGGAACAATCAGCAGTGGTCTACAGCATACCTTGTCAAAATTGCAGTGCAAGGTATATTGGTGAAACGGGAAAACGCCTCTGTACAAGACTACACGAGCACCAGCTGGCAGTCGATCGCGAGGACAGACTGTCACTGGTATATGGCCACATGAAACGGGAGAAGCACAAATTCGCTTTCGAAAACGCCGAAGTCATCGGCCGATCCAATGACAAAATGGCCAGACTGGTGCTCGAAAGTTGGTCCTCCGTAGACACAATCAATAGAAATATTGACTTAAATCCGGCCTATCAGGCCCTGCGTACCAGACTTCAATCGATCCAGCCGAGGCCCACCACGCCAATGAGCGATTTACAGCTTCATCAATGGCAGCCACGACTGCAGCAGGGGGCAAGAGTTAACCGCAGTTCGCACGATCGGCATGAATCATCAACCCACCGACGAGCCCAAACATGTGAGCCGGGTTCGCGCTTTAAATGCCAACCAGTCCAGCCACCTGAGTATGGAAGGAGAGCCGATAGTAGCCGGCCAAGTGCACACAATACGCACACAGACCTGATGACGACAACAACAGACGTACAGGCGACGGGGGATGTAGAAGGACGGGAAGAGAGGGCTCTTCGCCGCGCACACAACCGGGATGACTCACCTACCCACCGACGGACACCAGACCCAGAACGAGGGCTGATCCGCGCATCCGGCTCAGAGGGGAGGTCGGGCGATGGTCACACTACCGGGCCGGTTAACGTAGACGCGTTAACGACAAACGGACAGGCAACAGATGACACACACGGGCGCCAGCCACCCACAATGGAGGTGCCGCAGCCAATCCACGGACAGCACGAAGTTCAGCGCTCGTGCGTCAGCCATCGCTACAACACCAGATGGTCTGCGCGGCATTCCAACCCTCAGCAAGCAGGAACACACAACCCACCACTCTGATGATGGAAAATAGTGTATTTCCGAAACGTCAGCACCAATACAGTGTGGTCCATGAAGGCGCCTTTTCTTCTTCATCTTCTTTGGGGGATGGGGAGCGGGATAATATATATATATATATATGAGACGAACAGGCGATCTCGGGAATAATGGGCATAATATCCTGACGTTTTGAAAGCGTACAGGCTTGCATCGTCGGAGGTTGGTGTTTGTACACGCCTCACAGTCTTTTATAGGTGTTAAAACTGACTTCTCGTTCGCTCTCCTTCTATTGGCGCTAGATCCCCTGCGGAGGCGGTGCTGGAGCTCCGTCATCGTCCTGCTAACCAGGGTTTCTCGCCGTCACCTCGTCGGAGGGGGAGGGCAGTGTTTGCCTGCCAGTGGTCATTGCTCGCGTCCGCATCGATCGTGTCGGTGCCGCATGTCCTGCTGGCTTCCCCCGTTGGCTCTTTCCCGTGTTCGTCCCGCCGGTGGAATATCGAACTCCGCCATCAGTGCTTATGCAGAGACCGTTGTCCTGTGCAACTGCGTTCAAGCCCGACAAGAGGTCTTGTTGGTTCATGTTGCCCGCGTCGTCGCAAACGGCTGCATTGGTGTCTGGGGTAGGTTCCCGGACGCCTGTATTCTGGCCCGGTGTGGAATCGCTAGTCGTCGCGACCCGTCTGACTTCCTATTGGCGATTTCGTTGATTGAGCCGCACGCGTAACGCCTGATAAGCCGCCGGGAGAATCGTACAGCGGTTGATGGAATTTGGTGCAGTGTGCCATGCTTCAAGTGTTTCTCTGGTTGTCCGGTCACTACCTCGGGCTAGGATTTCAGCGTCATCAAAAGCGACGGTGTGTCCAAGAGCCGAACAGTGTTCCGCCACCAACGAGCGTGGATCCATCCTATCGACTGCCCTTGCGTGCTCGCTCATACGCGTCTGTAGTCGCTTTCCGGTCTCCGGACAACGTGAACCAACAAGACCACCTGTCGGGCTTGAACGCAGTTGCACATGACAACGGTCTCTGCATCAACACTGATGGCGGAGTTCGATATTCCGCTGGCCGGACGAACACGGGAAAGTGCCAACGGGGGAAGCCAGCGGGACATGTGGCACCGACGCAATCGATGCAGACGCGAGCAATGACCGCTGGCAGGCAAACACTGCCCTCCCCTCCGACGAGGTGACGGTGAGAAACCCTGGTCAGCAGGACGTTGACGGAGCTCCAGCCCCGCCCCCGCAGAGGATCTAGCGCAAATAGACGGAGAGCGAAGATGAAGAAGAAAAGACGCCTTCATGGACCACACTGTATTGGTGCTGACGTTTCTAAAACCTGCTTGTTTCCATCATCAGAGTGGTTGAGTGGTTAATCCTGCTTGCGGTGATTTGTTCTGTCACGCCGATTGGCTCTCAATCGGCACCCAGCAGGACAGGTAGGATGTCGCGTAACCCACGCGTATAATGCGAGACAATCGGCGAGATAGACAAATCACCGCAAGCAGGAACAACCACTCAACCACTCTGATGAAGGAAACAAGCAAGTTTTTGAAACGTCAGCACTAATACAGTGTGTTCCATGAAGGCGCCTTTTCTTCTTCATCTTCTTTGGGGGATTGGGAGCAGGATTATTTATCTGGACCTCGTATCTTCAGTCATGTTAATATATATGTTATCGTATATTCTTTAGATATCCCCGATTTCGTAAAAACGTATTCTGCCATACAGTCATCGTATATTCTCACGCATAAAAGGCTTGAAGGTTGTTTTTTGTGAAATGATGTTCTGCTAAATTTCTCAGGCGTTTTCGTTTAGCTTTGGGCATCAAATTTATTGCTAACCAATTCGCATAGCTCAGATTTGTGCCCAAAACATGAGTCTGCCGACTGTCAACGCCCTGCTTGCGTGCCAACGGAAACCTCCAGACATTTTGCTCCTATCCACCTCGTTCAGGTGTCAAAAGTTACCCAGAGCGTCTTGATTATCGGTTCTAGACTCCGACGGTGGAGACTAGTAAAATTGATACGACTTTTGGTTCAGTTCTATCCCGTCCATATCGTAGAGCTCTTCTGCCAGTCCATTCCATGATATATTCAAGTATAACTTCTAGCGTAATAAAATATTCCAAAGTTATTTAGGGGACTTGGGTCGGTAGGTGCGAGTGAAGAAGGAGTATCACAAATCCAAAGTCGAAAAACTTTTTAAAGGGAAAACTGGAGGCTAGCGATTTGTCATAGTTTTACAAGCTACGACTTCTTATAAGATACACAAATGCGTACCTAAAACACTGAAGACTCACGTCTACACGATAGACTGCCCACCGGCTCTGTCAGAGCGTGTCTGCTTTTGGGTGAAAGTAATAAAAGGTAATACCTGCTAAACTGGTCATATCTTTGTGTCTACTCTGCATACTGACTTGCGTACCCACACTCTCGGGGTTGACAAACTAACGAAACGTACATTGATCTGGGTCTGAATCATTGCTTGTTTACTATACAGGAGATCGCAGAACAGTTGAGGGCAGGGAAGAAGAATATGGGCGATGTCAACATTGTTGGCTGGTATCATTCCCATCCTCACATCACGCCTTTTCCGAGTGCCTTGGACATCCAAACCCAATTCAGATTCCAGCGTATGGGCTCAAACTTCATAGGACTCATATTTTCGGTCTTTGTTCGTCAAGCTCATTCGCCGGTAAGCTGCTATCACGTCATTTATTTAAATGCCACCTGGTCAAGTTATCGATTCCGTTTACAAATTGAGACTCTGTGCTAAATAGTACTGAAGAGGAACGAGCCTTAACCTTTGTCGAAGTCTTTAACAATTGTTGTTCTGTAGACACAAGCTGTTTCACTGCTCGGCTTCCAGTCGGCCACTGATAAGACGGAGAGGCGCCTCAAAGTGTGCGTTCAGCCCTACCCCAGCACTTCATCCAACTTCTACCAGGTGTCTGGTAAGAACTGGCAATTGGTTTCGGGCTGCATTGTGAATGAATGTCTCTCCGAGGCGGAGGCTTTTGTCCCTATGGCTAAAAAGTCGAGCACAGACTATATCAAATTTAAAGGTGAGTGAGAAGTGCCATTGTTGTCATTTGGGTCCCTTCCCCTTTGATGTACAGTTACGATGCAAAGTATTGTGGGTTGCTTTGAGGCTCACCATAGCGTTACTGTGAGGCATACATTTCAAGTTTAACCTAGCTAAGCAGATGCCGCACAGCTTATTTCCCAGTTAATTTATTCCCTTGCATGTCACCATCTATATGCCCACCAGTTTGTGGGTTAAGCGGGTAACAACTTCGGAATTGACGACCGCATTCTCAACTCTGAAGACCACAAAAATACCTCGTTAGCAGACGTATGCACCTTTTGACTACCCGATACACGGTAAAAAGGGTTATTTTATGCTTTATTGGTGAATCCTCTGATCTGGCAAGTAATATTTCTTCCTTTAGTTTCTTCTTGTCGAAATGGATGAGAAGGAAACCATATTTTTCCAACTTTTAGTTGTGTGTATGAAGTTTTTTCAAGTCTGAGTGCTGACAGCGATGACGAAAAATAAGCCAAAATTAACAATGTCAGTCTTTCTTGACATTCAATGTAATAATCTTCACTCCCTGAGAGCTCGTTTCTAAGCCTGCTTAATAAATTAATAGCACATAAAGGGGTTTGTGCTCTAGTACTCCAGAGTTAAGCTGATAACAGAAGCATCAATTGAACGACTAAGTGGCCTTACAGGTAACTTCGAAGACGTTTAGCAAGGAACTACATTTTGAGTGCTTTATCTCAACGTTGCGTTTAATTTCTATAAAGCACAAGATGAGACAGTCAGGGAGAGTTTAAAACAGAAAACATGGATTTATTTCTATCAAATAGTATGGCAAGCTGACTTCATTAAAATTGCGATTCTGCACGTTTGGGTATGCAATTACCAGCACCTTCCTCTTGCACTTTATACTCAGCAACTGTTAAGTCAAATCGTATTGTACTATTAATCATGCATTTTCTTATTTGGACTCAACATCAAGCAAGGATTCGCATCCGGCTCTTCCTGAACCTGATTTTTAGTATGGCAGGGCGATGGCCTTACATAAGCCCGGTATTATCGTTCTAGCTTCCCCGACTTAACAGATAAGTCCTAAGATGGGCTTCCTTTTTGCAGTTCTTGGAAGTGGCATTTCGTCAGCCAATTCTAAATCCACTAAATATTTGCTAGTGGGCACCTTCCCTCGGTTGTTTTCTTCGCATTTGCGCGCACATATTCCCGGCTTCATTAAACTGTGCACTTAAAGAATGGCGGAGAATATGTGCGCTGATGGAGCCCACTTATGGTGATGCTAAAGTTTTTCATAGGAATTCAACAGACCTCAGTTTACAATAAGTAGGCGTACAATATCTGTTTGAGGCTTTTCTTTGAAGTAATGAGCGTAACAGACAACTCCGGTTATAGACATCACATGATCCTATATCCTCGAAGATGTTGTTTTTGGTTATATCTAAGACAACAGGATTCAAAACTTTATTATGTCAGAAAAATATTGGCAAATTATCGTGCCTCATCATCAGGCTTGTTTGCTTCAAATCCAATGCCATTGCTATTTTGGGCCGTCGTTGAAGAATTGACCCGAATTCCGGACTTGGTCTAGAAACCTGCAGAAGTAAGAAATAGTGGTAAGATTTTCTTGAGAGGCAGCCTACTGGGAACGGGCCGCCTTCATTAATCAGTAGGCCACCGAATGGTCAACTGAGTAGCTCTACTCGTTTTCTTGTTTTCGATGTTTCTTCTATTAATCCATAGGGTTGCTCTAGGAGTTTCCTCTCTAAAGGTTTCATTTTATTTCAGTAAAACAATCAAAAGCGGCCCGTATTCATTTTCTATTGTGCACTTACCTCTCAGTTACCGCGGATTATCTGTTCATTAATCAAGCGATAAACCTTATATGATGAATTCCTTAAGATAGTTGGGCGGGGGTGGCCTCACAGGAAAGCCTTACTGATAGGTATTTTGAGGAAACAATATTAAGAGATTTCGAAATGGAAAATGCTGCTTCGTTATTATAACGGTATTTCCTTGTTGTAACTATAGTTATCACAACGAACGGAGTAGTTTACTCACATCGCCAGATAGAAACTCACTTCGTGTTCAGTTTTAAATATCAGGGACTCGTTCTTAACAGTTTCTATTAAGTATGTAAAGCAGGAATTTCCTGCTGTACAACATCCAAATCCGCAAAAAACTAGTCCACCATCCAGCGCGTTCATGACCTTGAAACTAAGGACAGTCATTGAATCGGTCGACTGAACCGATAGATGCAGTAGTCGACCGGCTTTTTGTAGTCGTCCGTGCATGAATTCATCGTCCGACGCCGGCGTCTGTCCTAGTGCACCTAATCTGCGTTTATTTTGTTGCTTACCTGCACTTTTGCTTCGTAAGCCCTTTGAAACTGTTCGCACAATTGCTTGCTTGATGATCTAAAACCCGACTTGTGTGTATTAAACGCCCGGTTAATTTGGACACCTCCGTTCCAGGCCAACTGTCCATATTAACCGGTTGTCCACATTAAGCGAACTGACCTCAAACCAGTCGTTTCTACGTATAAAAAACAAAATTTTGCATCTGAATGAAGTTTTATTGAAAGAACATGCTCAGTTTTGATTGCTTTGGTGGAAACTTTTCTCTTAAAGCTCCCCTAAAGTTGTTTATCACAGTACTGTTCATCTGAAGCAAAACTTTCAGAACAGGATGCGGGAATTCCCCGCCGCGGGCGATTTGGAATGGATTTTTGACAAAATCTGTGGGTCGACCGACCGGTTGACAGCTTGGTGCTGTCCACATTAAGCGGTGGCTGTCCAGATTAACCGGAGGATTTTACTATGCGAAATTCCGTTCCTGGCCAACTGTCCACATTAAGCGGTTGTCCATATTAACTGTGTCCACATAAACCGGACTCCACTGTATTCATTAAATAAGCTCTCCTTGATTTCTTACGGTTCTCACTTCATACAAAAATGTGCTTCTTTTCAAGGACTTCTGACGATCACGGAAGGGGTGGTGGACAGCATCTCTAATACAATGGTCACATTTGTGAAATATCTAAAACTCGGTCTCAACATGATTGCTAATGCCAAAAATTCACCATGAGCATATTCAGGATGTTCGCCGGATATGATTTCACTTTTGTCCCTTTCGTACTTTCATTTGTTTTTGAAACGGACTTTTCTCGAGCAAACATCCTATTTCGTGTCAATGAAACAATTTCCTTCTGCTCACGCGAAGTTATTTTATTATAACATTCAATTGCTGGAGTTATCCCTGTTCTGTTCTTCACGAAGGTGTGACGGAGGAAACATCTGATGGTATAATTACTCTCGTTGGACCTTTGACTGATGTCATAGGCCGAAGGTATTTGCGGCAGTTATCAGAATGGTTGTACATTCCAGTAAGAGCAGAAACCTTTATAATAATTATAATTGCTATAATTATAAGTTCCAAATTTCGTTGTACAAAAGAATGACTGAAACGAAGAACATATTCTAAAAAAGGGAATAAATGCTTAGATGATAGTATCAATTCATACTATAAGAAATACAGCCACAATTATATTTTTCAGCGCGGTCGTGCCGGTACAGAGTAAAATTAGGTCGTGCGTCGAGTCTGACATTAGAGAATGAGCCCAAAGTACTCTTATGCACGGAATATTTGGATAAAGTTTAAAAATCGCACTTTTTAGCCCCTATCATCTTATTTCTGTCTGAGCTTGCACGGGAGAAAAATATACTGAGCGTATTCCTTAGAAGGAGTCTACGACCATTAGCATTTACAAAAAAGGAAGATTTGATGGTGGAGAAATACACTGTGCAATGAAGAAAGAATAGGCCGAAAACAAAATTGCTGTGGTCTACAATTTATTTAACTGTTATAAAACGAAATTTGGATTATTCTATGGAACCGTATTTGATTGCCATCCATCGGGAAAAGGCGTTTTTTGAGGGTTAAAAAAATAGAAGGCGATCTATAAATATGATTTTGAGATTTTTTTTACATACTCAGGGAACAAATGTTTTCAAAGCTCTGTTAGAATAACAAGTACGCTTAATTATTTGGGTAACTATTTGCTAAGAAAATTGCTGACATATTTTTTTGCGCTGTTGAGTTGCTGCAGCGTCAGCAGGTATTCCAACAACTATCACGTTATCACTTTTTGCAATTGGCTAAGGAAAGGACTTAGAGTTGCTAGTAATAGTAAAATGTTTACTGGACTGTACAGCTAGAACAGCTGTGGTTGACGCAGAATGGAAACGAACTGCACTTAACACAGTTTCACTTGAATCCTGAATAAGGTGGTCAGATGAAGAGCCAAATGTAACCAAAACTGAAAGGATTGATTGCATTTGATTTATAAAAATAAACTACTTGTACAGTTTCAGTAGACAGACTTTCCATTTTTTCGTAAAATTCCGCCAATATGAAGTCGAATTACCATCAGCAGGTATCATTTGTCTGAGCATCAGGAGTCTACGTTGATGGAATTGATGATATGTAGCTTATTATAACGATCATAAGTGGCTTTTATGTAAAATCCGTGTATCGTTTTCTACACAATTAAATATTTATTTACACTCGTTAACCAAGAATCAAATGTGTAACTGCCAATTACATAAGACAGTTGGCCAGGGGGATAGAAAACAAGACAGTTTTGCCCGAAAATGTCAGTGTTTTGAAGGGCCCCTAACTAACAGCAAATAGACGGTGATTCTCAGTGACGTATTTCGGCTGTGCAGAAATTGACTTTAGCTTCTGTTATGAGTACCCAAGCGGCGACGCACTAAGAGCCTAGGGCTGGAAGTGCACCCCAGTTGAGCCATACCTGCAGACCAACCGCGCCTGCCGTGAGCACACGTGACGCCCGCCCCAATGTGCAGTGCAAATATTCTAAGGACGTCTCACGGCGTGAGAAACCAGAAATCAGCATGTACGCCAGAAATGCCCTCGCATGAGGTAGGTCAGCATTAGTCTAGAAGGACCGAGGTCTATAAATAGGCTGTTGTGCACACGCTTATCGATTCCGCTGTCTCTGTACCGTCCTGAATAAAGGCCTCCCATCAAACCGGCGCTGCCTTCTTCTGCCTATTACTCTTCGGGATATAAGAGTTGGTGACGCAGGTTAGATTAAATTGTGTCATTCGAGATATAACAACTGGCGCTGCAGGCCATCACACAATATGATGAACCAAGAACAAATGCTGATGATATTGGAAGCATGGCAACCCAGCTTCATGCCTCTCCTTGTAGAGCTTCACATCTGCAGCGGGAACCCAACAGGCGTTGACGGTATATCGTAGTGACTGCATGACACGCTGGAGAACAGGCTCACAAAAGCAACAACAGCAGCCATAGCAGCAATAAAAGCAGAGGACGCAGCTGTAACACCAGCCACAGAAGCAAAGGAATCAGCAGCAATGTGTAGCAGCCACAGGAGAAACAAAGGCAGCAGAAACAGCAACCGAGGCAATGGCAACAGAAGCACGGGCAGCTGCAACAGAAGCAGAAGAAGCAAAAAAATGGAAACAGCAGCATTAGACAAAACACCAATCACAGAAGCAGAGGAATCGGCAGCAGAGGTAGCAGCCACAGAAGCAGAAGGGGTATCAAACGAGGCAACGACAACAGAAGCTGGGGCAGCAGTCAAAGAAACAGCAGCAACAACACTTACAAAAGCACAGGGGTAAGCAACAAAAATGGCAGAGGCAGAAGAAACAGCAACAAAGGCAACAGCAGCAGCGCTAACAACCGCAAAAAAGCACAATTAAGTTTTATCGATCACATCAAGAGGTCTTTGAGAAAGATGTAGGACCCAGGCGTCCAAAAGAGGCAAAGAAAAACACAACGGCTTAAATACCTCATGGTTGACCCAAGCAAGATGAAATATGAAGTCCGTCTTTCTAAGCGGGAGGTGTTATGAAGACGCAAGCGGCGTGAAACTCAAAGTCTACGGCTGGAAGTGCACTCCAATTGAGCCATACCTTCAGACCTATCGCGCACGCCGTGGGCACAAGTGACGCCCGCTCCCACATGCAGTGCTGATGCTCTAGAAACGTATCGTAGCGGGGGAATCTACTTATTAAATTGCACGTCAGAGCCCTCTCGCATGAAATGGGATTAGTCTAGAAGAACCAAAACCTTATAAATAAGCTGTAGATGACACGCTTATTGATTCGGGGATTCGCTTATAAGTCGGGAGTCTAACAGATTTCGGTTTGTTGATGAGTTTAAAACCCGAAGTTTCACCATTTGTTTTATTTCTGCAAATATAAGGCTTATTTTTCTTCAGATACGGAGTCGAACAGTCGGGCTTAGGGTAAAAAGAGTCAAACTTTATTGCAGAAAAGAGTTTTACCAAAATTGGCATATTTTGCTCCGAACTGAAAGTCTCTTTGCTTCTGCCACCTCAAGGTATATGAACTGAAGGGCAAGGTCTACGGGTTGTTTAGTACTTGCCCCATTTTTGAAAAGAAAATGGTAACTACTTCAATGTCGGTCACTGGTCTCAGTAGAAAATATTTTCTGAATGTTTTTTGCTTCTCATATTAATCAGGACTATTTGTAGATAATTTTCAATCAAAAATTGCACTAAGAAGACGGAAAAGAGGCGCGTACTGAGACATAAATTCCTACCCAGTGATATGTCGACAATGAGAGTGAGTACTACAGATTATCAACCAAATACTGGAGAGCAGTACGGCGCACTCATACGGTTATCGCTTTGTTGGAAAAGAAATATGTTTTCAAACTTTTCACTAAGGTTCTGTATACGCGCCAAAATATACTTCTTGACGAGCTGACAACCCGATCACTGGTAAAATGCTTTTATTTACCTAACGTCACGACATTCATCGCGGATTTATCATCAGATACATTAGCATAAAATAATAGCAGAAACCAGAATACTTCTGATTTACGCCGTTCCACTTGAAACATAACGAAGCTATGTTGGTTAAAAAAGTCTGCCTTTTGATAAGGAAGAAAACCACAGGCATGTGCAGATGAAAAGGGGTTGCAGACGTAAAATGCAATCGACATTTAAGTTAATAATTTAGGTAAGAAACGAATAAAATCGATAAAAATTGGAAATTTTTATTAGCTTTTAAAAATCGAGTTGTGGAGTTTCTGACGACCTGGGAGATCCTCTCCCTTGATCGACCTAGAGAAGAGCGGTGAAGAGTGGGGCTGTAATCTATAGAGCAAA
>JAYGXS010000001.1:30037845-30090162 GCA_036362985.1 Ligula intestinalis
CAATGCCCCACCGCCGTCAATCGCCGATACCACCCTCCCTGCCGCAAACCCTGCGTCAAACCCAGCGGCGATTACAAATCACACCACATTCTCCACTCTCACCACTGCTGAGGGCACCTCAAATGACCGACAACCTACCATCTATCTCACCATTTCCCCCTCCATAGCAATGAAATCTAACCTGCCCATATTGCGATCGATTATTCACATCACGCATTGGTCTTGATGTTCACTTGCGAATCCATTTCACAGAGGCTGAAGAACCCGTGTCTTGAGCACCAAAGCACAACAGAGACCTCCGCGTTTACCGTCCTCAATACCCTCGCCCATTCACGCAACACATGGGCCTACTCGGTCATCGGCGTATCCATATGTGCGAAAATTGGCACGCTGTTGATACACCTAACACCTCCTTCACATCCACCAGCGGCCCCATTCCCAACCCCTCAATCGACGCGACCTCTATCAGCAACAACAAAAGCTTTAGCAACTTCGCCGCACCGTCTTCTGATCTATCATAATTTCTTTGCCACTGCACTTGCACATCAAGCTCTTGCGAATGCATTGAACGGAGGCTAGTGAAACAGTGTGCGGCACACTATTATACCGTCGTCACCCTGTCTAAATTGCCTGCACTGTCACACACATTCTTACAGCGTATGGGCCTATTAGGCCCATACGCATCTCCATGAAATTCTGTGGTAGAATATCACCAGTTTAAAGGCATTGCCACATCTCTTCTAGAGGAAGTGTCCTGAACACAATGACCGAAGATCCCGGGTTCAAATCTCCGGGATGCCAACCTTTGAGATTGGGTATAGCTGGCTGATGACGGCTAATAAGTCAAAAATGGCCATTTCGGTCTCCCTTTGCTTTGTCAGATCCCCTTCATCATATCAACTTAGTCATTATTTGACGGTCATTGAGGGTTTGCGTGGCGAGCTCATCGGCAAAGCGGAACTTAATTGTTCCTTGGCTAGATCGGTGAAACACCTGCATTCATTCATGATATTCCTGATCACAACCGACAAAGCAGGGGACCCGTGGACTAGAGGTAGTGTCCTGAACACAGGGACCGAAGGTCCCGGGTTTAAATCTTGGGGGTGTCAAATCTCGAGATTGGGTATGACTGGCTAATGACGGCTAATAAGCCAGAAATGGCCATTCCGGTCTCCCTTTGCTTTGTCGGATCCACTTCATCATATCCACTTAGTCACTATGTGACGGTCATTGAGAGTTTGCGTTGCGAGCTCTTTGGCAAAGTGGAACTTAATTGTTCCTTGACTAGGTCGGTGAAACACCTGCATTCATACATTTCTTCATGTGATAACGGTGACCAAGGGTGCAATATTGGAAGTCTAACTACGCCTTGTGTGAGCTCCGAAGGAAGAACACAACAAGAAGTGTGCAGAAAGCAGAAGTTTTCGAGATACCTATCACAGCATAATTTAAATCAAGCGACTGCGTATGTACAAGGTTGGACCAATAAGATGGTGGTCACAAGAAACGCATGGCTTCGTTGGCTGGTGAGTCATGAGAGTTGGCGTGTTAGTCTACCGCTTGGCATGAGCTGGCCACAGCGTCAGAAAATGCACTTTGTCTGTGTGGGTGGGCGGACCGGTTGTCTGGCTTGAATTACAGTCCTGCTCCGACCACGCTGTGCGCGTCATCACATGCACACTACGTGGGTAGACCGGCGGTCTCGCCTCGTTAGGGTGATGTGCACTTTCGGTTAAGCTACGCCCTAACACTTCAAACCAGCATTTATGGCATGCATGGTCGCGCCCAACACCACCTACTATGTGTTTGCAACTAGTAGCACTCACCTGAGGGAGAAATATGACCCTCGGCTCCTCCGCAATGTGGCTGACTGCTGCATGTGCGATCCAAGTCTGAGCTTATCGCGGTGCGCTGAGCGCCGTGGCTTGGAAGGTTACCCAATGACAATCGTACTCAGATCTGGCAGTCAGTCCAATGTGCAGTAGGTGACCTTTCCCATGAAATCCAGGGATTTTCACAAGTTACTCCCTGTTACTCAAAGGTAACCCAAGTCTTACAGCAATCAAGTAATAGTCCTTCTTCACAATAGGGCCTATTGTTATTTTTGAAGCAATGTAAAGTTTTATAGAAATGCCACCATTTTTAGCAAAATGGGAAATTCCAAAAAAGTGAAAATCGGGCGTACTAGGTGAACTTAAGTTTTACATGTAGAGGAAGCCTGTTCATGCAAAAGCACAGAGTTAATAAAGCCGCACAAGCAGTGAAGACTGGCTCCAAAGCCTACGAAACAATCTGGATTGCCAAACGGTGGGACCACACCGCTAAGACCCACGTCATTCTAACATGTCCACGCCGTCAGCGCACGGACAAAAAGTCCTTAAACCTGCCCTCCCCCTTCCCTGCTTCAAACCACACTAAGGCGACCGTCAATGTCAAACCATCCTTCCTGCAGCAACCCCGCGTCCATCAATGTGGTGACCACCACGGACACGAATTCAGTCCATCAGCAATCGGGTCTGTATTCTAGTCTGTTCTCGTTGTGATTGTACATGCATGCTTGGAGCCACCACATCCACTTTTCACGCGCTGACACACACCATCGGCCTATCCACATCACCAACACACCCAGCATAGCTAACGATACCACATTTCCACAGCTCTCCTCACCAGCATCTAGACCTTAAAGTAGGTGGTCTAACTCATGAGACGGAACGGCCTGTTACTCAGACACGGCCCATGCTGCGGTCCCTAAATTCTTACAGCACTGAAACAATAATTCTTCTTCGCAAAAGCCACATTGCAAATTATCATCGAGTGTTACATAATTGAGGATTACCAGTTTATTTAAAAAAGGGAAAATTCTGAAAAAGTGGAAATCGGGCGTACTAGGTGAACTTAAGCTTTATATGTAGATGAAGTCTGTTCATGCAAAAGCACCGAGTGAATACAGCAGTACAAGTATCATAACATTGAAAAATAATCCTTATGTGATATCCTCGGATACATATGCTTCCATATTACGTGTACATAAATGTGTGGTTTTTACCGAACAGCCTAAACTTCGAGTACGTATTCCAGCGCGTTTTCACGAGAATTGCTAGTTTTTTTCGTTTATACATTGCTTGAGTTACGTTGGACTAAAGCAACTACATTTTAGAGAAACGTGACATCAAAGGATACTACTACCTCGATATGCAGTATGCGTACATTTTTATTGCTCGTGTCTTGGGCTTTCGTAATGCATTGGTCAAACAGCATTAGCGCCCGTGGTTTTTCCATTCAAAAAAGTTACATTGTTTTTGGGTGAAAGCGTTTTTACGGAATTGACTTTGACTGACATGACTTTGGAAAGTGGCTCGCGCGGCCTGCGAGCCATGAGGAGGACAGTACTTGCTCGGGTAAGGCGCTTAGTGTCCTCTGTCGCTTTCGATCAACCGATGATTGATTCCTCTGTTGCAAACCCGTTGGCAAGTTGGATGCGGCTTCACGCATCATTCCCTTGTTAAGTTCAAATACTGTTAGTCTCACGAACCCAAAGCCTCAATATGTTAACGGTCTATCGACGCCAGAGAAATGACCCGAAAGCCGACGCCTTACTACTGGGTGAGCTCAAATTCTTTGCTACGTGGCCAACTACTTGCATCGTTGGGGACTCTAGTGCACTTTGTATCAGCCGAAACAAAGCCTCTATCGACTTCTCTACAACAGTATTCCATCAGCAGCTTCTGCGTGCTACCGGAAGTTTGCATTTATCCGAAAAGCCATGTTTCTGAGGGAGTTTGTTACGACCAGCAGATAAAAAGCATCGACCTTTTGTTCGCTAAATTGCTCTAAAAAATCGGCGCTGTTAACTGTTTATCCTCATTTAGTCATAATGACCATGTAGGTCTCGTTTTGGAATGCACATTATTTTCTTTGTCTACTTAACCGCTTGATCCCTGACCAAATATTTGTTGTGACGATTTCGAGCAGATTAAAACTTTAACTTGCCCTACTGATTTGGCTAGAGTAATCTCCGGTGAGATCTACGAGATTTGGGTGCAATTAAAGGAGGTAGTTCACAACTCCATTTCCAATCAATGTTAATGCATGCGATTAGGACTAAGAAACAGACCTTGCCGATTGACATTATTATAAAAGATGGCATTTAACAAGATAAAACTGTGGAAGTAATCTCTTATTGGTAAAGCACTTGAATTAAGGCAAAGGTTCGCATCCCAGGTATGTGGATAGATTGAAAAGAAGCAGTTTCGATCACCGGAGTCTGAGTTTTATTTGTTTGAGCTTTTGAACTCTTGCGGGAGTCCATTGTTAGAGATAAAACCGTCAACGAAAGCAAGCAACGTTTATAGGGGGAAGGAACCAATTAACCATCAACGAAAGCAGTCAAAGTCAACAGGGGTGGGGGGTTAATTAACCGGTTAACGGTTTGACGGTTGCCAATAGAGGAGAATAAAAGAGTTCCAGGCAGCAGTTCCGAAGAAGATGCGATCACTGGAACAAGGACTTTATTTTCCTGACGTTTCGGATTCCGTCATGTCTCAGACCTGTTTACGATTACCTATGACTAAGGATTCCCAACGGAATCCAAAACGTCAAGAAAATAAAGTCCTTGTTCCAGTGATCGTATCTTCTTCTTCGGTTTGACGGTTTATTATCCCCCCCCCCCCCCCCACCCTGTTAATTGTGACTGCTTTCATTGACGGTTAATTGGTCCCTTCCCCTATAAATTTTGCTTGATTTCGTTGAAGGTTTTATCTCTGACGATGGACTCCCGCAAGAGTTCGAAAGCTCAAACAAATAAAACTCAGATTCCGGTGATCGAAGCTGCTTTTTCTCAATACATACACTTGAATAATTCAAAAATTACAAGTCACTGACCGTATGTAAGCCATATTACGTGGAGTAAGGATGTTATCTCAATTTTGCAAACTACTACTCCTTGCTATTCCAGGCTATTCTTTTGACAAAGTTCGCCTTAGTGAGCAAATTATTCAGGACGAGTCGCTTAACCTCGAATGATTTGACCTCTTCAGGAGCCAATGCAATCCCAGCTAAATTGTTAAAATGGTCAAGCCGCCAGTCGTACTCTTGCAGGTGTCATTTGCTACAGAGTGCCCATCCTCCGGTCCGCAATCATGACTCCTCTATTCGAGAGTGGAAGTCGGCGAATAAATACCAGCCAGTGAGTAAATAAGAAAATAATGCAAGAATACAATTGTGGAAACAGTAGGCTTCAGAGGTAAACATTGTGAAAATCTTCTCACAGGGTTCATTATTAGGCCCCAATTTTTTTTATTAACAACTGCATTGGGGGCCTAGATTGAGCTGTCGTTCTGTCCGCTGTTGACATTATATTGTTAAAACTTGTTTATAATGCTAACAGAATCTGCAAACAAACTTGAAAAGGCTCGAAGACTGGCCTCTATTAATTTTTACAAAGACGACTTCTTGAAAATATTTGGAAGCTCTGTGCAGTTGCGTCTAGAATAGGCCATACGCATATAGAGACCTTGGACTGTGAATGACTGTACCATCTTTGAGAATGTTCAGAGGCGACAACAAAAAGGACCACTCCCCTACCTGCCCCTCAAATTACTTCCCCTTTCCTAGAGCTAACTACCAGGAGATCTCATATGAACCTTCCGCATTATTAAAGACCTGAACTATTACTATCTTTCGCGTTATTTTTCATTCAGGCTAACGCACCCACTTTGTGCGGGCATCCGCCCAAAACTAGGCACAGTTAAAGCAGATATGAACAGATGCAGGTTTTCCTTCAGTAACGGAGTGGTTTTAGCTGGGAATGCTCTGCCCACGGATGTTTTCCCTCCACCTCTGTGGATTGGCTTAAGTGTAAATTAGTCATTCTTAAAGCTTCTGCCGTAATTTTCAAACAATCCCACATAAGCAGCTACTGCAATTAAATGTAATACTTATATGCTACACGTTATCAGTGTGTAGTCCTTTATGCTTACTCCTTTTTGAACAGCCAGTGTCTGCTTGCTTAAGCATGCAATTATGTTAGCAAGTGCATTTTCAAGTTTCCATATTAATTATCTTTTTTCTTTGACATTTTGTAAACAATAGGAAGTTTTCAAGCGTTCGCCTGCCTTCTCCTCAATAAAACTGAACTGAACTTAAACTCCCTGTTTACTGGTGGTTTTTTACGAAACCCATTTGCGTTATACGTTATTGCCAAAATACCTAGACGGAAAACGAAGCTGTGTAAACGCAGGGACCTCTCGAAAGGTAAAAGGTAGCCATGCGGAAAGCGTGCGGATCACCACTGCCCCTAGCGCCAGTATCGGCTAACCAAATTGCCCAGGAATCCACAGGAATGATACAATTAAGGTAGTTGCTAACTCGACTGCAGATTGCTTTCACACAAAGTCCACCTATCCATGATGTCTTCGGGTGCCCATTTTGATAGGCGTGCAGACGGATAGTAAATACGCCCGTTAAATTCTGGGTAGGATTATATCGTGGGGTCACCTGGGGAAAGTGTGAAGCGGGCCCCGCGGGCTAAAGTTCACTTGATTTTCGTGGAGAGGACGGCCGGGGCATGTCAGGGGACAAATAAGTTCCCAATAATTTTGTTAAATAAAAAAGTTACGACGGCAAGTTTCGTCGTGTACTCAAAACCTTGGGAGAAGACACTGAATGAACTTTAATATCATCGCTAACCCCCCGCCCGACCAACGGCGAGCGCGTATATGGAGGTGGAGTGTGCCCAAGCCTGGGGCGAGGTAACAGAGAGACATTTTCCAATGGTTTCATCAACACCAACTAGGAAAATGTTTCAAGAAGAACAAAAGTGTCGAGATTATTTAAATCACCCTGCTTAAAAATTGTAAGTAAGCGATAATTCCCGTAGTTAGTTCAAAAGGCCAACTTTTCTTAGTTTGCTGATTATGGCAATTATAGAATGCATTTGCATTCAAAGAATCGCTCTGCAGTTTAAAGCCCTCAGCAAATCCCTGCTGGATCGATGGGTGGCGTGTAGAAAACCGGAAGATTATAGGTAATTCAAGCTACTGAAAATTTGTAAGCAGTTTATTATTCTAGAGAGGAAAATATCCGACACCTCGATATAACCTCACCAAATTCTGAATCACCTTGTCAACCCAGAACAATTTTCTGACCCTGTATCCGATGATAGATTTATGCGACAATCTGCTAATTCAGGCGAATTTAGCTCTTGTTCAAATCATTCTATCCCCTTCTTAGCGGCTGCTTCCTGCAAAGCACCTCGTTTCTTTTATTGGTTGATGTTAAGCTTAACTAGACAATTACAGAAGTCATCCGAGACCAATTTCTTCCGATCGAAAAGATGACCAGTGGATAGATCAAATCGCTACTTTTCGAAATCGAGCACCACCGATCCACTTGCAGGTTGACCAGACGAAAAGTCACCCAACTCTGAAAGTCGTGCACAGTTCAGTTTGTTTTATGTTCAGAGTTAATTTAAATGATGGACTGCAGACCCGGTTTTTTAAGACTTCAGCAGGCAGCTAAAAGTCTACAACTTACTTTACTTCCTTTTACTATCGCTCTGAAATTATTAGCTAATTTGAGGAGTGTTGGAAACGTCCGCGTCGCATGTAACCAATCCAGACCGAACGCTATAAATACACGCGGTTTTCTGTAAAAATGACCGGTAGCTTTTAGTACACTTATCGTGGCCGGTCAGGTTCTTTTTTTCTGTCTTGTTATTTTTTGAGTCACAGTCGAGCGAGTATGTGCTTCGTGAGAGTTCTAAGTACCAGGCCGGGTCATAAGAACGACTCATATATCTTCCTTTTGTGTGTACATGTTGGACACCTTAATATCACATGAAGGCAAGATTACGACTATTTTTATTGCATGGTCCTGCACTCTACCTCTTGACACCATCAGCATTCAGTCTTAACAAAGCCACAAATGGATTTTCAAGCATTCAGATTGCTACAGAATTCGCAAAATGATAACCTGCACAAAGCATAAGTGAAGAACATACATGCACTCTATCAGTTCCTTTGTTCAGTCGAAAGAAGTCCTCTTGTTTGCATAACTGCGACAGGATGCAATTACGGCTGGTTACATAAAAGCGTCTTATGACAAGTACATTAGTCACCGGTTAGTAAGCCCACCTCGGGCCCAGACCAAATTGGGCTTAAAAAGCGGCTAGGCCTATTAACCGTGGGCTTAATGACCGGCGACTACTGTATAAAATCTTTGAAAGGCTATCATATCAGTCCCATAGTGCCTGTTCTTTGCATAAAGCTAATTAGGCGAAACTGCCCACAGAAATAGCTACTGTCTCGTCTCAGAGCAAAATCTCCGGAGATAGAGAGAGCAAAACATGCACCAGGCTGGTTGCATTGCATTATTTAGCTCCAAACGCTCAGGGCTTCTGTTTCGCCATGCTTTTCATCAATTAACTTGAAAATGCCGGCGTGGGTGTTCTCTGTCGCATCTGCCGCTGGCTCCTATTGAGCACCTATTCACGCTACTGCACGACCAACCAGGTTACCACTTCCAGTGTTGATGGCACTGTTACATTAACTTTGCCAATCGCAAGCGTCCACCTATGACTAAGGCGATAATTTAGTGTCATTGACACTTTCTATGCAATCTCAGGTACGCTCTGGTTTACGCCTTAGATTCGTTGGTGTGCGCACGGCATTCCAGTTAGCCTGCCAGCACTCACTGCTTAAAAAAGACCTTGGGTTCCTTTACAGACTAAATCGCCGTCTGTTTTGTCATTTTCCAATGTTAACTGAGACACCTGAGCCCGAATTTGACACTTACTGTATGATACCTGTCCTAACTTCTGTAGCTGTAGCGCCTTCAGCCTTTCTTGGCCATGCATTTCCGATAGATTCTGACTGCCGTGTTTTAACTCTTAGATGAAGCGGTCAGTCATCGTCATGCTGTTGTTTCACGCCTTTAATCATAAGCGAGAAAAGATCGGGGGTGTTTTGGTTGGTCACGTAAGTGCCTTATCATCCTTTTTTGATATGGACACTTTCGTAGGCCGATGGCAAGCAGACGTCTTTGATCACCGTAATCTCTCTTAAATGCACTTCCGATGAGTCCGACCGAGTTAGGATCTCGGATTTTGAACTAGCTGGGTGTATTCCGACATGTGATGAAGGTATCTGACCTGCATGTACGTAAATTTAGGTTTCGAGCAAACCAAAACATCACGTTAAGTTTTATTAGTACTATTTCCATAGGTAATTTCCTTTGCTGAAGTATGATATGGTGTGGTAAATTATGGTATGGTAAATTACTGTTTATTGGCAATTATTTGACCGTTACGAACGTCGATGACCTAGCGAGCCTCAGCTGGTTGGGTGTAGGAAGGTGACTTTCACATAAGTGCGAAGCGTCCTCCGTCCCTCACCCTCCTGAATTTGATGGAAAGAGAGAGTCAAACTGGCGTGCTACACATGAATTGATCCCATCCGGATAAACTTATTTTTACAAAAAGGGAGGGGCAGCTCAAATCTTATTTGAGCGAAACTACCGAGTAGGCTGCAAATAGAAGTGGAAACATTACAGCTTGAGTCTGTGCGTATCGAGGACCAAATTATTATGGAATTTAGCAGACTTTCAGTATGTTGTTGTATGTTTAAATATGTCCCATTTTGTAGAATGAGGAATGCCCTGAGAGTCCATGAGACTTGATTGCGTAGAGTCGACTCCACTATCGCTTCCCTCTCTCTTACTTCATTCTTCTATCCGAACCCGTCAGCGATCTGACAATGAGATCAGGCGGAGGTGTCAAAAATACTTACAACAGCTCGTCTATGTGTGTCACACATGTCCTAGTTCGGCATGAGGTTACGTCGGGCAATATGTTCCCCACTGACGTGGGCAGTGCGTGTTCGGACCGCGTGTCGGTTGTTGTGATTTGGTTTCATGTGTGGTTGATGGGCGTGTATTTCGAGGTGTGGCAATGGAATGCGGACTGCAGTACTTTACTGCAAATTTATGTGAAAGGATATGCAGTTGAGTAGGCCACAGCGCAGACAAATGTTTTAGGCAACGTGTACAGCTTAGTCAACTGTATTTTGCTACTCCAGCCAATGATGTACTGAGTTCAGCACGATGGATGGGCAAATGAACGACCAAACAAATGCGTAAATATATTTTATCTATTTTTTAGGACATCTTACGCCTATGTACGCCTATCATCTAATTTTATATTAGATATATCAATATATTTCATCGTTTATTTTTTAGGTATCCCAGATTTCGCAAAAGGAGTATACTGTCGTACAGTCATCTTACTTATGGAAACCTAATAGGCTTTAATTTCGCTATTTGGGATTTTGGTCAGTGGGCGCGAGTGAAAGAGGAGCATCACAACCCAAAGTTGCCAATCTTCGTTTAAGGGAAAAACTGAAGTTTTGCCATTTGTCATGTTTTCACAAGCTGGATTTTTGTCATTTGCATATTAGATAGGCAGATGCGTACCTAAAACGCTGAAGACTCCCGTCCGCATGATTGACTGCCCATTCACTCTATCAGAACGTGTCTATTTTTGGGTAAAAGTAATAAAAGCTCATATCTAGAGTCATAGTCATATTTTTGTGTCTATGCTGCGTACTCACTTAAATACCCCCACTACCGAGGCTGGCAAGCCACCATAAAGTGTATTGATTTGAGTCTTTATCATTTTCTGCTGACATACAGAAGATCTCCAAAGAGTTGAAATATGAGATCCACGTTGTTGGCTGGTATCACTCCCATCCTTACATCACGCCCTTTGCAAGTGACGTGAACCTAAAAATCCTAACTTATTTCCAGCATCTTGACCGGAACTTTATAGGACTCATCTTTTCAGTCTTTGTTACGCAAAACAATTCTCCGGTGAGCTGCTTTCACGTCATTTACTTAAATACCACCTTGTTGAGTTACTGACCCCATTTCGAAATTGAGACTCTGTGTTAAAAAGTACTGAAGAGAAATGAGCCTTTACCTTTTGTCGAAGTATATAACAATTGTTGTTATGTAGACACAAATAGCTTCCCTGCTCGGCTTCCAGTCCATGCCTGATAAGACGGAGAGGCGTCTCCAGGTGTGCATTCAGCCCCACCCCAGCGCCTCCTCCAACTTCTAACAAGTGTCTTGTCAGAACTGGAAAATTTTTTCGGACTGCATTAAGGATCAGTATCTTCTTGATGCTGAGGTTTATGTTGCTGAGGCTGCAGACGGACTATTTGAAACTTAAAAGTGAGTAAGAAGCAGGTTTTTTCGGGATTACCATAGCGTTACTCTGAGACATACATTTCTTACTTAACCTAGCTGAGCAGATGTCATGCAATGTATTTCCCAGTAAATTAATTCGCTTGCATGTAACCGTCTCTGCGCTGACCAGTCGCTGGAGTATACGGATAACATCTCCCAAATTTATGACTGCATTTGCAGCTCACAAGACCCCAAAAAAATCACGTTAGCAGACAAATACACCTTTTAGCCACCCGGTACACGGTAAGAAGGGTTAACTTTTATTGGTGCTTTATTGGTGAATCCCCTGACGTGGCAAGTAATATTTCTCCTTCCATTATATTCCTGTCAAGATGGATGACTGGGAAGCCACCATTTGCCTACTTTTAGTTCTCAGTATGAAGTAAAGTTAAGACTGCATGCCTAAAATGACGACGAAAAATAAGCTAAAATTGAAACCGTCGGTCTTTTTACACCTTCAAGATAATACTTCTCAGTCCCTGAGAGCTCGGCTCTAAGCCTATTAAATAAATTAATCCAACGCCAATATTTGAGCCTTAAGCTGATGACAGAAGCATAAGTGGAACGACTCAGCGAACTTCAGGGCAGCTGCAGGACAATTGAACGAGGATCAAGATGTAAAGTTTTCGATCTCGGAGGCACGCAGTCACCATAGCAGTAAGTTGTGACGCGCCTTTTTTTGGAGAAAGGGACGTAAAAAAAACGGTTGAAGACAATCTCGCCTGTTCTCATATACCCGAAGACTTTATTGTTGGTTATTTTGGGGGAGACGGGGTTCAAGGCTTTATTATGTCATGGAAATACTGGTACGTGTCCGCGTCTCATCATCAGGTTTGTTTGCTTACACTCAAGTTGTACTGGCAATTAGGGTCATCCGTCCGAATTCCGGACTTGATCTAGCAACCTGCAGAGGTGAGATAACGCTTCTGAGGAAATATTATTTAGAGATGTGGAAACGGAAAATGCCGCTTCTTTACTGCTCCATTGGGTTACTTTCTTGTGATAGCTACTCACATCCTCAGATTTGACCTCAATTCGAGTTAAAGCTTAAACAGCAGGTATTCTTTTTTAATAGTTAACATACAGTTTGAGAAACAGGATTTTTATCTTATACCATTCCCTAAAAGACTAGATCACCATCGAGCGCATTCACGACCCTGACACTAGGGATGGTCACAGACTCGGTCGACTGAAACGATAGATACAGTAGTCGACCGACTTTTTACAGTCGTCCACGCACGAATTCATCGTCCGATGCCGGCGTCTGTCCTAGCGCTCCTAATATGCGTTTATTTTGTTGCTTACCTGCACTTTTGCTTCGTACGCCCTTTGAAACTGTTCGCACTATTGCTTGCTTGATGACCCAAAACCCGACTTGTGTGTATTAAACGCCCGTATATTCATTAAAAAAGCTCTCCTTGATTTCTTACGGTCCTCACTTAATTCAAACATGTGCTTTCTTTAAAGTGTATCTCATGAAGATGGAAAAGGTGGTGGACATCATCATTAAGAAGATGGCCACATTTGTGACATATCTAAAAACCGGTCTCAAAATGATTGCTGATGCCAGAAATTGACCATGAGCATATCCAGGATGTCCGCTTGATTTCATTTCACTTTTGTCCCTTTCGTACTTTTATTGTTACTAAAACGACGTTTTTGCAAGTATATATCATATTTCGAGTTCATTGCACAATTTCCTTTTGCTCGCTGTGAAGTTATTTTATTATTACATGAAGTTGCTGGACCTTACTTTCCCTGTGTTCTTACTGCTGGAGTTATCCCTGATCTGTCCTCCACGAACGTGTGAGGGAGGAAACATCTAATCGTATGATTACTCTAGTTGAATCAATGACTGATGCCATAGACCGAAGGTATTCATGGTAATTAGCAGAACGTTTGTACATTCCAGTTACAGCAGAAATTGTTAAAATACTAGAACATATATCGTAGCGAGCAAAAATTTACCTGGTGGAATTGCCTCTATCGTATTCTGCATGGCCGAGAATATGCGTGCCCCAGGTACCTGAATAGAAGACGGTAAAATGTTCTCTGGGACCAGCGTTTTATTTGTCCGATGTTTCGAACTCTCCCGCGAGCTCATTGTCCTTGACAAATGTTAGACGATGTCGTACTGCTGAGGCTGATCAGACGTCAAAGTCGGGCGCTACCTTTGCTTATTATTACTCCTGGTAATCTTAAATGGGTATTTTTAATCAGTATGCATGTGTAGCAAAAGTCTTTGCAGCACTGTGGTGAGGAACCTCTGTTATACCTGATTTTGCCTCGTAAGCCAAAGAGCATGTTTCATGAGTCGAGGACGAGTCCAAGGGTGGGGGTCTGCCGTTTTTGGCGCCTACTCTGCGACGGCAATAATCTGCTGGGAGGGGCGGAAACTATTAATTGTATAGGTAATCTTTGTGTTTAGTAAAGGACCAGATGAATTCTGGAAATCAGGTACCGGGAGGTTGTCCGGAATAGGGGAGGTTGTTTACTAGCTGGCAGCTGTTCCAGAGACGCCAGATACAGGTGTGAGGCTCAAGGCTTTTCTGACTAACAGCTGATAGCACGTTGCAGCATATGTACAAATTCGGCCTTGACGTCAGCCAGACGCTAGGCTATCGGACACAAAGTGTACTGGAAGGCCGCTGTTGCTGACGTCACGAAATTAGTTGCGTCGGACGTTGTTTACAACTAATTTGGGATGCAGATCCTCAGGGAAAATTGTTAACTTGACTTTTTCGGCTGGAAATTTAAAGAATAACTTAGATGGAACAACCTTGGCAGTTAGATCTGACCAGCACTCAAGTGATGGTCATTTCGTCAGTACACAATTGCTGAAAATCGACCAGGATGTCAAACGCGATTATAGATTCTTTCTCAGAGATGGCATAGTAAACGTTATCAGCGGAGACCAAAGGAAAGGCAAGTGGAGTCCAATAACCGGCAAGATTGTCTGGTAGCCAGTAGTTTTAATAGGTTAAGTTGTTGGAGGTCAAGAAGAACGAAAAGACACCACTAATACGACATTCGGTCGTCATATAAGAGTCAAAAATCACTTTATATCTCGATTTAAACCAGAAGTCTTCTGACTTCTTTGACTCTCCAGGTTGGTGGGTTCCAATATGAATCCGATGCTCTTTCAGAGATCGTATCGCATTCTTCTGGATCAGAAGATTTAAGTTACACAAACGAAAAATGTATGATAGTGGCTTGGGTTACACAAAGAACTGAGCAGGGTCGTCCGAAAAATGGAATTGAAGGCGTCTACTATAGAGAGAGGCCCACCTGCTGATTTAATAATGTCAACTTTTGTCCTAGCTTAACTTCCCGTAACATCGGTCACAGGGAGAATACTCAAGGTGGTGGAAGTCCACGGGCTTGGTGATGCCGTACATTTCTTCTAACCTGCCGGCCAGTTGAGAAGGTCTTGCAGACGAACGAAAACAAGAGGGACTGGGATGGCGATTTCTGTCTTATTAGCCATCGCCAAGCAGGCATACCCAGACCCAAGTGGCGCTCCAGCCGAGTCTCGAACTGGCGACCTTTTTTATGGGAGTCAAACGCCCTAACCATTGAGCCCCGAAGTTGTTGTCTTGCCGGTTGTAGGTCGGGAATATTTAAACTCGTTGATGAATGTTCACCCGACAGCTGACGGAATTCATCTGTCCCGCTCTACTAAGAGCTGTCAGGGATGTTGTCGAGGCCCTATGCAGGGCGGAGCAGATGAGTTACGTTAGCAGTCGGGTGAACGCTCGTCAACGAAGTTTGTTATGTTAAATTGTTTAAATGCATGACAATATCGTTTCAGTTATAGATGACACAGGCGAATCCGATATGAAAACCCACTAATTGGAGACATCAGCTTTCAGCGCAAAAAAGCTATGTGATAGTTTTCGAGTACTTAAAAAAAGTTCAGGCATGTACTACTCAATAGGGGGGTCGCCCCTACGCATAAAGCACTAGGGTAGCCATCGTACACAGCCTAAGTAAACTACTTCGACTTTTTATGATAACTCTCGTGTATCTTTTCCCATTCTGGTGCACAAAACCCTTTTTGGACTAACTATTTAACCTGCCTAAGTAATGCCGCTTTGAGAGCCTGGGGTCAAACAAGATGGTCGAAGTATTCAAAACAGTCCTATTTGTTGCTAATAGAAGTGAATATGGGAGTTCCAGGAAGCAGTTCAGAAGAAGAAGGTGCAACCACTGGAACAATTTTTCATTTTCCAGGCGTTTCGGATTCCAAAGGTGATCCTTACGCAGAAGTAATGTTATGATAATCTGAGTCATGCGCCAATAGGAGCCCATCTTCAGATATGGACTATAAGAGTTCGAAAGCTCAGGACAATAATGGAATTGATCCGGTGCACGAAACGTTTTCTTCCTTGTCTATGCAAGTGCCTGAAACGCAAACCTTTGCATTCATTAAGAGGGTAAACTAGTCCTTTAAGATCTCTCGCCGATGGGTTTTAGTAAACAAATTGCAATACCCTTTGGCTATTCCGTGTCCTATCGACCTGACTCCTCTAAAAAAGGAAGCAAACAGCTGGAACGGTAAAGTCAGCAGTCGGCGAAAACCAGTATCAATCAAGCCGTGGACGACCATATTACGAGGAACAGGCTACACATATTGTAACGTATTACGTACATGGCAAAACATTAAAGAGCAAAATCTTTTCACTAAAACGAAGGAAAACAAGCGATCATCTGACTGGGATAAGCTGGAAGCTTTAGGTCTCCTCCCAAAGGATGAACAAACTGCAAAAGCGGTTTCTCCGTTTGACAGGCGTTAATGAGTTATAATTCAGTACATGTAAAAAGGTCGGCAGAACTTTTGAAGGCCTTATTTACAGATAACATAGAGCAAAGCGTGAACATCTTACAGATCGATAGGGGCACGTTTTTCCAATCTTTCAAATATGCAACCATTGGATAATATTCATCAAGTTTTATTAACATTGATTTCAAAAAGGCATTTCACGGCGTCTCGCGTAAATGCCTTATCTATAAATTATCTGAAATTGGAATGACAGGGAACCGGCTGACATTGATCATATATTTTCTCACAGACATCGCAAACCATGTGCATCGGTACCCCAAAGCCAACCCCATGTGCCTGCTTAAACTGATGTCCTCCAGGGCTCCGTCTTACGGCCGTTGCTCTTCCTCGTCTATATCAGCGACCGTATCGATGACCTCATTTACAGTGCCATCATGTTTGCTAACGATGTCGAATTCTGGAGAGCCATCACCTCTGACGCCGATAAGCAAGCACTTCAAGAGAGTCTTAACCGACTTAGCAGCTGGTCTGCTTGTTGGCTGTTAAATGTCAATGTTAATAAGCGTGTGCTTTTAAGGATCTGTGCTATAAGAGCCAATTAGGTGGATGATTCCTGCCAATACCTTCTCGAGGGGCAACTATTCGCAAATGTGGACGAAGAGTACGACCTAGTTTTTTATTGACCTCCTTATTTAAAAGATTTTCACAGTGTCTTAAGGCAGCTAAACGCGCGATACAGGTGTTATTTGCTCTAAAATGAGGATTTTTTTACATCGATAAGGAACTGTTCAGAAAAACCTACGGAACATTTTTTTCAGTCACACTTGGAGTAGGCCGTCCAGGCCTAGCATTAATGGTTTAAGAAGGATTATCTGCCCCTGGAAAGAGTACAAGTGAGGACTACGAAAATGGTCAGGATGTTTGGTCGTCTGCCTTACGAAGACAGACTGGCTGAATTATATGTGTATCCGCTCACTTGCAGGCAACTACGCGGTGACTTCATTAAAACCTGTGAAATTGTCAGAGACCGTGAGTGCGCCTTAGAATTTGATGACGTCTTCGGAATAGCACGAATAGACTATTTGCGGGGTCATCCCTTTAAAATGCAAGCGAAATTGTCCCATATGGACGTTCGACAGAACGCCTTCTCGCGGAAGGTCATGGGAACATGCAACGGACTTCCTGGCGAGATGATCCGTCCAGAAACTATTGCGCCGTTTAAATGCAACCTCCATTCTCATTTGCTGATAACGTGTTTTACATGTAACGAACATTGTGTCAGAAGTGGCAGGTTGCGACTGGCTCACACATATCATTGACGTTAACCCTACCGTTGTCATATGCACGGTTCTTAAAGTCCAATTTTTCGCAGTCGTTGGATATTTGGTTGACCTAATTGTGAAAAAAACTCGCGGCGTCGGCTGGAGTCGAACCCAACCATGGATATAAATGGGAAGCTCAAGCGCGCAAGTGTTCCTCCCTCAACAAAGTGACTACAAAATTTCAACGCTTTCAGCGAGAACAACCGAAGCAAGCTTTTTGTTCCGTACTTCAATCACCTGATGGAAAAAAAAGTTGGCCCGCGCTTCACTTTCGGTATTTTTTGTCTTTAGTTTGTATTTCTGACCTCGTAGATATGTGATTTCGTCAAATTCAAAAAACATCAGGGCAGAACTTATTTTAGAGGCCCCAAAAATCCTGTCGACTTATAATAATAAAAACTACTTTTATATGTTCAGTAGCCTAATTTAACATGTTTTCGTGAAATTCTACCAATAGGAGTACGAATTTCTATTTTCGTTAAATTCCGCTTGCATAAGGAAGAATTTCCTTCAAGTAGCATGCGAATCCTGTGCAACAGCAGTTTATGTTGAGTGAATTTTATTCTATTTTAGCATGTTAAAACAAACATAATCCTATTAAATTTAATACTTTTTGATCACTTCCACCACAATTACGTATTTATTTACGCTAGCTAGCCAATGATGAAATTTCTGACCACAAAATACATTAAGCAGTTGGGCGGGGTGGATAGATATCTAGGGGGGCCCTACAAATCAATTTTTCAAAAATCAGTAATCTCAAGAGCATTGCCTATACCTTTGCCGCGTTTGAGGACCGTAATCATCGTTCCCCCTGTATTGCCCGTAAGAGAAAGGAAATGTTTAAGTCTTTCTATTCGACCCATATAAGGTAGGCACTCTACTAGGCTGACTTGTTTTGTAACCTTTCGTTGAACCTTCTCTAACAGAGTGTAATTTTTCGTCATCCAGGTGCTCAACGCCTGAACGCCATATTATAGCACCGAGTGCAAAAGTGTTCTAAGCGCGTGACCAAACAGCTCCTCGTCCAAATAAGGGAATGATCTGCTGATAGTTTCTCACCATTTCAGGAAATTGCCAACCACATCCATTTGATGCAGTTCTGAGATCAGCCATCTACCTGGGACCTTGTCAACGGCTCTCCTGGATTTAGGGTAGATGACATCGGAAGAATACTATTTCCATTGAATTTGTACAACTTTCCATGCATTCTAAGAGATTAGTGGGACAGGATCGACCGCTTCTAAATCTATGTTGATGCATACTTAGCAAGTTGTTCGCCCAAATATATCTCATTCGTTCCATTTTGGTTATTTCCTAAACTCGACCAACAAAGCAAGAGCCCGTAGTGCCATGGTAAATTGTTGCACTCAATGACCAAAGGTCCCGGGTGCGAATCCCGGATGATCCACTCCTGTGATTGGGAATAACTGGCTGATGATGACGGGATTGAAATATATTATCACGTTCAACTTCTCTCGAAGAAGAAGAAGAAGAAGAAGAAGAAGAAGAAGAAGAAGAAGAAGAAGCAACAAGAAAAGGGGATGGGTTCGTGGACCAAATTATTTTTGAACTGACGGTTCGGAACACTTTTCGCTCCCACTGTCCCGCCGTCTGCCTCGTATCATACCCGTGGTGGACGCGCGAACTTTGGCCTGCCTCCTCGTTGCTGACTGCATTTTGTCTCTTACAGATTGGCTGCTGGCGGGCTTGCATGATCTTTGTCCCCTTTGGGGTCAGCGTAGTTGTAGGTGGGTCAGTATGCTTGCTGGTCTCCCCCACGTCAACCGGGGGACTGATTACTCGTTGCTGATTGCTTGAATTGTTTTTTCGCTTTGCAGGTGCACCGATGAGAGAGTATTTGATGGTGGCTGCGTAAACTTCGGCCGCTACCGCCATTTTCCGTGAGCGAAGGCTCTCGGTTCCGCAAGCTCGTTTGTTCACTGGCCCTGTCCAAGTTGATCCAAGCCTTGTGCGAAGCACCTGATAAGCAGGGTTCAAGTCAAGATTTCTGCTGATTTTCCCAGTTGAGTATCAACTTTTGACCACTAGCCCGGCTAGCTTCCCACTGGCTCTGCCAAGAACCCTCGCTTTCTCAAGAGCGAAGTCGTGGTTCAGCTGTTGCACATGACCATAGACCAAAGACAGCTGGTCTTTACGGTTGAATGAAAGTTTGTGGTCGTGAAATCTTCTCTCTATGCGTTTGCCCGTTTCACCAAAATACCTTGCATCGTAATTTTGTATGGTATGCTGTAGACCATGGCTGATTGTTTGTTTACTGGCAGCAGTTCTTTGGGCTTCATCACGTGCTGTCTGACAGTGGAGTCCGGTCAATGAGCCACTCCAATTCCAAAAGGTTTTAGGATTCGAGCTGTCACCTCTGAAACCTTTTTCACATAGTGGATGGTGAGCCACAATTTTGGCTTTTTTTCGCCCGACCGATGAACGCGAAGCTTCTTGAGGCACCTGCAGATGTAAGATTTAATATAACCTTTGGCTTTTAAATGGGCATGTAAGTACTTCACCTCTTCCCGCTTCCCACTGTCGTCGCTACAGATATCTGAACATGTCGGAAGATGGTTTCGACAAAACTATGTTTCAGAAGATAAATTGGCGAACAAACGTATGTTCGCCAATTTATCTTCTGAAATTTTCAATGGGAATTTTCGCAAAGTTAAAACTATGTTTGTGACCAACAGGGTGGTTGCTTCGGAAGTGTAGAACGCGCGTGGTGTTTGTTGCCTTACGGTAGACCGTTGTTCTTATCTTCCCGTCTGCCAGTTTTTTAACCAGGACGTCAAGGAAGGGCAACTGATTTTTGACTTCTCCTTCCATGGTAAACTAAACGTGTCATTGACGCATTTGACCTATAGCTTCGGCGTGTCCGAGCGTCTGCAAAACTCCTTCAGCAATGGGTTTAGGCAGAGAGGAGCCCATTGGTGTCCCCTCTTCTGCTCGTACACCTGGCTGTTTGAAGGGACAAAAAGAAGCCTGAAGACACATTTCAAGCAGCTCGGTGATATGCGCTCGTTTGCGTTGTTGCTCGGTTTCGTCATATTTTTCACAAAAAAGGTCGCCCATAGTGTCGACAGCCAGTCCAGACGACACAGACAACGCTAGGCAATGACTCACAACTGCGCCAACAGTGGTTGTCGCCGCAGCAGGAGGGAAGACTCGGTCGCATCTCACACGACCGAGGTATATCATCTACCCACCGAGGTGCCCGAATAAGCGAACGTGCTCCGCACATGGAGTGACAGCTGGTCCGCGAACCCGGTTATGGGAGGAAGTCCTACAGCAGCTACCTTACCGCAGACGCTGCGCACACAAGCATTGCTGCTTCAACAACAGCTGGGCAGGCGACAGGTGCCACACGAGGGCGCCAGCTATCCACAATGAAGAAGCCGTAACCCACCCCCGGTCAGCGTGAAGGTCAGAGTTCGTGCACTACACATACCTTTAATAATGGCGTGAAAAAATAACTCTTTTGAAACAGGAACCAGTATTTAACCGATTTGATGATGGAAAATATGATGATTTTGAAACGTGAGCATCAATATAGTGTGGTCCATGAAACCATTTTATTTTCTTTTTCGTCTTCTGAGGGTGATTATTTATGGGATAATTTATCTGGACATCGTATCTTTTTTCCATATAAGGCCCTCTCGGGGACCAGGCTTCTACCATCAAAGGAGATATTTGTACCACGCCTCACAGTATTTATAGGCAATAGCAGTCAAAGTCAATAAGGATGTATGTAGGAATGCCACCAAGAAGTGTCAAATCTTGAGCTACCATAGCACGCACCCATAATGCCACAAACGTAGTGGTTTCTGTTCAATGTACAAACCTACAGAAACACATTTTAGTGAGCCGCTCGACCAGAAGTCTGAATCGCAATACCTCCAGATCCTCCTGATGGCCAATCGTTACCCTCGGAAGTTTGTCGAACGCCGCTGGCAGTCTCAACCAAACGGAAGTTCGGCAACCGACCAACCCAAATTATGACGTGCGCTGCCATACATTGACGGCGTTTGGGGGCAGTCTCCCGTCTATTTAAACCCCTGCGGTTCGGCACCGCCCATTGACCGGAGTCAAAAATACGGCATCTAGTCATGCAACCGAAGGCATCCCTAGCCGGAGGTGGAAAGGAAGTACAGAGGACCGACGGCTGGCACCCGCAGGGAAGGGGGCAGAGTTCGGGAGTCCCGTGACTGGCGTGGCACGCTTTCTCATGAATGCGCCCGCGAGGGCGAGAACGATTATGACGAGCGCCAGTAACCGACTGGTGGAATCAATGCGCGCACGAGCGTGGAGCATGGTTACGATACGAGGCTGGTGATAGTACCCATTAATTCAAGTTTGGTAGAAGAGCAAAGGCTACTTTCTGACGATAGGAACGAGCATGATTTCGAAACATCAGCATAAATACAATTTGTTCCCAAAACTGGCTCCTCTACCTCCTCCTCTTCCGGATATGATGAAGGCGAAATTGCATCTGGACCCCCAAATCTTTGCGCCTAGCGTGAAACAAGAACAGCCTTTCTGTGCTCAACCAGGTAGAACTTCACTGAGTCTGCACTCCCTCGGACACGCTGCCCACAATCTAAACGTTAACACCTACCCTCGCTTGCACCGCCTATCGCAGCAGGATATGTGTCAACCTAAGCACCCAGACTCCAATCCTTTTTTGGTGTGACCTCTGCCAACAAATTATCTAGTCGAAAATCCCAGCCATCAGAGTTCATTTAGCCTGATGACGAGCTAGTATCACCAGCTCGAAAATTCACGAGTGAAACTAGATTTCCCGAATAGCCTTCTTTCTTTATTTATCATTTCGGAATGCATACTATCTCAGTTATTCCTATAAATAGTGGCAGCTAGTCGCAACCCGATCTGTTACAGGACACATTCATCCGTCCCTGGTGTCTTGGAACTCTCTTCCTCTCGAGCTGCCCAGCAAGGCAGCTAATTCTATAGACAGAAGAACACCACTAACAAAGGCAAGGGAGATCGGGATGGCCGTATTTGGCTTATTAGCCATCAGCAGCCAGTCATACCAAACTCCAGGTGTACATCAGCCCGGATTCGAACCTGGCACCATTGCTTCACAGCCTCGTTGCTTTAGCGGTTGCAATCGGGCTATCAGCATATCATAACCGCACGAATATTCAAATCAGTGACCGAATACGAAGAGGAAAAGGTAGGCGCTAAATGAGGAAGTATTTTTTCGGTGCAGATTGGATGTAGCAGAGTCAGTCAGTCAGTCAGTATATTTGAGAGAAAAATATGCCTGCGCCTTTGAACTCCCTATTTTTCACATCAAAATCTCAAGAGTTATAAACAATGCTAGGAATTTTTCAGTAAGGAAAATATAGACCGTCAAATGGTGCAGTGGTGTTTCAGTGTTAATTTGTCACATAATCCACGTTGTGCTGTAGCAGAAACTGACACCCATAAAATAGGTGTACGTCGAGCACGCCTGAGCAAGTGGTCGTGTACTACCACGGCAGACATTGGGCAATTATGAGTGAGACGTGTCTGCATCAGCCTCGAAATTTATTGGCTTAAAACCACACAGCGCTTCATATTCTATGAGGAACCAGGCGCGATGTTAGTCCCATACCTTGCCTTAGTATGTCAGACAAATGATTGTTATGAGTGTGGTTGTATGAGTATGGGCCAGATACGTAAATTTGCAAACAGGTGCCTGGAGCGAGTAAACAAAAAATAAACAAGGAAGTGTTAGGGTCTAATAGGAACAAAAATATGTTTATTATGCCAGTTTACAGGCAGTTGTAAAGAGTTGGTAATGCACCTCTTGGGCGCATTCCAACACCTCGAAGACCGGGAAAAAACCTAAAAACAAACTCCCTATGTTGCAGTCAGTATTGATTTTGTTTCAGGTTTTGTGTTTTGTCAGTGCTGGGCGAGTTAGGGAGTTTGTTCCAAGTGGAATAAAACCTGCCTTCAAAGGTATGATACAAACGGAATCAATGAACAGTTGTAAGCTGAGTTGACAGATCAGCAGGAAAAATGTTGCATATCTTTTAAGGACATTACGTCAAGACGGAGAGGGTTGGCACAAGAACACAGTTTCCTCAGTCTTCCTTCAATAGTTGTCGGCAAAAGTTGCGCGCTATCGGCTGAAGGGTTGGCAGACTGCGGGCTGCTGCTTCAGCAGCATTATCCTCAGCATGAAGCCTGGCGGGGTTCAAAATCCACGAATGCCATCAGAGTGAGAGAGAGATTCCACAGAGTCAGCATCCAAAATTCGGGAAAGTTGTCCAGAATGTAGAAAACTAGTCATAGCTCTCTTAAACATAAGGTAGATTTGTTGGGTTTTAATACTTTTGGGCAGTTTATTCCAGATTGATATGGCATTTACTGAAAATAATTGCCAGTACTTAACTGTACATGCCATATGAAGAAATAAAAATACGTCTCGATGACTGGCACGTCGAGAGTGCTCAAGCTGCCTTATTGTACTAAGAGGATTAAAGGTTTGACCATTCAAAAGTTTAAACAGTAAAAATAGACCCTTCTGCAATCTACAAAGCCACAGGGGATCCAGCTTTATAAGTTCGCACCTTTGTTGGTAGGCTAAGTTATGGTGTTCTGTAGTGAAAACTCTTCTAGTGAAGAAGTGCTGCACCGATTCTATTTTCTTCCGTTCACTAGTGCGCAGAAGACTGAATAGAGGCGAACAGATTCAAGACTAGGTATCACGTACAAATTATAAAGGCTAGTTCTAACCTTGATAGTCTTAAAATTTATAAGGAAAAATCCGGTGGTTCGGCGTTCTCTCGAGACTATCAGGGCACAGTGCTCTGAGAAATTGAGACTATTAGAGTAAGATATGCCTAAATCCCTGATAACTCCTGGGACATTTAATTCGTGGCCGTCAATGCTTAATTCCGGTTGATGATCGTCGCCAACAACCATAACGGAACATTTTTGCCATGAAAGGGTGAGGCACCATGTGCAACACCACTGGGCGAAGGCCTGAAGGTCCTTTTAATCAGCTAGAGCACGATGTTGCGATCAGCCGGTTTATATCGATAAGCAACTTTTAAATCATCAGCGTACATGAAGGGTCTGCCATACTGAAAACAATCTGAAACGTCGTTGACAAATAGGCAAAATAGGAGCGGACCCAGTACACTACCCTGTATAACTCCACTCCTCACATGCGTGGGGTTGGAGATAACATTGGAAATTTTTACTCGTTGTGTGCGAGCATCCAAAAAGGAAGATATGAAGTTCAGAGGCTTGCTACCTATGCCGAAGGAGGCCAGTTTCAGAAGAAGGAGGTTATGATCGACCCGATCAACGGCCTTAGTAAAATCAAAATAGACGCTATAAGTGGCAAAACCGCTGTCTCTAGATTGTAGCACATAATGAAAGAAAGGGAGCTGGCAGGTGTCACAAGATCGTTTCTCCAGAAAGCCATGTTGAGCTGCATTGAGCAGGTTGTTCTCTGTCAAGTGACAAATCATCTTTTCTTTGATCAAGGTCTCCAAGATCTTCGAGGCTGCGGGAAGTGTATTTATTGGCCTAGAGTTGTCGAATGACGTCGATCGGCCATGCTTGCGAATACGCATTATGTGCGATTCCTTCCACAACGAAGGAAAGGTTTCGCTCTCAAGAGCAAGATTTAATACCTTACAAAGAATAGACGCCAAGATATCATTCGCTTCAGCTTTTAGAAGGCTAACTGGGACGCCATCTGTTCCTGGACTATAAGATTGACGATAACGACGAATGGCTACAGTCACATCCCAGAGGGTTAAACTTGTGGTTTCGAGTATAGCACCCGTCCAAGCCTGGATAACCGGAGGTGCCGCGAATGAACTTTCACTCAACGTTTTGAATAGGAATGCATTGAAGCTATCGGCAGTCAACATAGCGTCAGCTCTGGGTTTTCCTAAGGCGTCTTGAAGTATGGGGTGTTGCGTTTTCCTCTGTGCTTTTACTGTACGCGAAAAGAATTTCGCAACATTTAGGGAAATATTTTCAGCGAAGTGGACCTCATCGGCTATCTGCTTTTCTTCGGAGAGCTTCTTAGCCTGCTCAAAGATCAGTGTGATCAAGGGCAGAACGGAAGTGTCGTTCTGCCGATGCAAACGACGAGAGAGCTTACGCAGCCTACGACGGAAAGACAGAGGAAGTTATACTTCATCCTTAACATGTATTACTTTCTTACGGGGGACAAATTGGAGGATGAGTGGATCGAGCACTTTGTACAGTGCATCGGTACAAACATTTTCATCCAAACATTGGAAAAATTCAGACCAGTCAAGAGCGTTTAGATGTGCCAGTAGGTCCGCCCTGTTTGCTGATCGGAAGTCATGATAAAGACTATACCTTTGGGAAAATGTTTCATCCGCCTCCAGTTCTA
The DNA here is from genome assembly GCA_036362985.1 of Ligula intestinalis. Taxonomy (NCBI): domain Eukaryota; kingdom Metazoa; phylum Platyhelminthes; class Cestoda; order Diphyllobothriidea; family Diphyllobothriidae; genus Ligula; species Ligula intestinalis. Next base: position 30,063,593 of record JAYGXS010000001.1, read on the forward strand.
GTTCACTAACAACTGTAAGATGGTCTGAACTCCCACGTGCGTCTAAGGATGACACTGAAAGTGGTTCGCATCCCCTACAAACAATTAGGTCGTGGTTGCGCCTAGATCACTACAATCATCAGGTTGAAGTCCCCAAGTTGAAGGTAAAAGGCAAGAGTCACCAGTAAGGGAGGTTTATTGCATACAGAATTCCCAGATGCAGTCTCAGGTGGCAGTGGCCACAGGCGAAGCCAGGGCTGGGCCTGACTGCGTCCAGCCAGGCCTGAGAGAGTAGATTGTGTATTGTGTGGGGTGATGACAATTGCTTCTACATGACTGTGAAGCAAGTTCAAGTGTTTTGTCATTGGCGTGTTGCAAGTTGCCCGAAAGGATGTCGCCTACAAAAGCCCACTGCAGCGTTAGTCAGTGGGGTGGCGTGGGAAGTAGTCCTTCGGGAGCCGTGACAACTTGGGCACGCGTGTGCGTACATGTGCGCGCACGTATGTCTGCGATTGGAAGTCAATTAAGTGGTCTTCAAGCCACTAAGTGGAACAGGCGTTTGCGAAGGCACATGACGTTGGGGCAGCGGGCTTCGGAGAACGACGGGGGAGGAAGAATTATGGTCCTCTGCCACAGATATCAACTGTCACATTAGGTTCACCTTCTTCATCGTTTGTATAAACCACTGACTTGAGAACCTTTATTGGGATACAGTCGTGTATGTGAACGATATCAAAAGATGAAGGGAATCAGCTATGTTAGTGAAATGTCAAAAATTTAAGGAAACATTGAACAGCTGACCGTCTAACCACCAATTGTCGTTGAATAGGGAACGCCTATTTCGGTATTTAAAAGGTTCCAAAGACTCGGTTTTACCCAGACGTGCGCCTTGTTAAGCAGGCTTTCAAAACGTACGATGTTGGATAGCTGACGATCTTTGGGTAACGTAGTGAAAGCTTGAGAAACTTCGTGATCGACACACCTAACTCCTTTTGTTGTTCGTCTATCCCACGGATTAACTACCTAGTTGTTTAATCCTGAAGCAAGATTATCTGGACCAGCTGACTTGATAAATATTCTAGTTATCCGCCTTGAATGTCAGAATCCAATGATTCAACTTTTTGTTCTGCGTCTGGTTTTTTTGTCAAAGACACGCCGTAAAGTTTTATTACTAGATAACAAGACCACATCGTAATCTATCTCGTTGGTTTACTCAGTGAATTATATTATGAACATGTACTTATGTATATACATAAGTGGAGGTGGTCGCTGTTCAGATTTGCAATCCACCGGAAAATCCATTACCAATGAATTCTTGAAAGGAGGCAAGAAATACTATCGGAATTATATGATGGCATCCCCACGTGCGTTCAACGAACCGCACCTAACTGGACAGAATCTCGGTGGGAACAAAGGGCTTCGAGGAGGTACAATTCTCAGCGTATCCTTATGAAGTTAATAGAATAAACAGCATTTTATGATAAGACGTAAAACATTCTAGGAAAATTGACTGCTATTTAATCAAAAATTTAAGGAAATAATCGGGATAAAAGTTAGATTTATTAGATAGATTTTACTAGACTAAAATGAAGGCGGAAAGGCAAAACGGATCTGTAGTTTCTCAACCTATTTCCTAAATTTATCAATGTATCAAGAATGCCTTTCACTTCACTAAAAACTACCGATTGCTTGTTAAAAAAAATATAAAAATGTGAATTTTTTCCCGTAAATATTTTACTAGGTGAGAGCGATGGCAGGTGAACCACTATCCGGTCGATCCGTAATTGTCATTTTAATGATTATAATAATGGGAAGCGGTGAAGAAGGATTTGTCGAAACTGCATGTTTGCAAATCCACCGCGGATTTTGGCCGCTTGATCGCTGTAGATTTAATCGCAAAAGTTGCTATAAAGCTGCAGAAATGCATCTCAGCATAGCTGGAAGTAACCATTCTCTAGAAAACTCCAAATTATCTACCTCGTCAACTTTCCATCCCCTGAAGTGAAATAGATCTATTTCACTTTAGATCGATCTAAAGTCGTTGCATTTTTATAATTATCTTTATTTTTAAAAATAATGAACTCAACGCACATTGTGATATGTGTCCTCTTCAGATTCCTCCCAAAGTGCGATTGACTCTGTCACTGGGTCGAAGTATCAGCTGTAGATTCTAGGTGAAAAAATTTTATTAAGACGGAGGTAGTAGGAACTATCAGTATCTTGCATCGTCCAATCCGGCTTACTCCACCGTCTTCTTAGTGCATCCATCGACCTTCTGAGGCGCCTCGTAAACGCTGTTTCTAATTCGTAGACATCTACTCAACCGCCTTTATTCCAGCATGGGTATGCCTCTAATGTGCAAATTTTTAGTTTTTTTGCATAACCTACCTTTAACAACTTCGTATCTGGGTGGACCAAGGAGCTCCTCTTTCGTCTTCTTTCCTCTTTAGTTGACGTTCATAGTCAACTTATCATCGAACAGAGTATGAAATACCCTCCGGATGCAGTCTCCCTTATCCCGGCAACTAAGACAACACAGTAAAGCAGTCTAACATTATTCTATAGTAACAATGTAGAAATTTCCAGTTGTGGGCGGAAATCTAGGTCTCGCAGCCGCAGGCTAACTTCATTGAAATCTTCCCTGATGTTACTTATGCTGCTAACTGGGTTTGCCGGTAGGCATGTCGGAATTTCTGGTAATTGTGCTGTCTGCACTTCGGGTGTCTTACCATTACCACTATATATGGAAACGGGAAAGATGCTACTGACAATAGGTTTGAGGATATGATTTACTGAGCCATTGTTCAGACCGACTTCCGATACAGAGGCAATCCATCTATAGCCATATTTACAACTTATTTGTCTCCTGCTTCTGATATATTCTGGTGACTCCCTACTAAGCGGATGCGCCACTTCTGAAGTCCAATATGAGCGTACTCCCCACTACCCATTGGAGGCCACCTATAAAGCATAAGAGGATCCATATATGGATTCGTGTTGCGTATGGGATATATACTCTGAATATAACAATGCATATGTATAGTAACTATACGATTACATCAGCAGACTACCACATTTTGTATTTTCCGGTGGGGGAGCTCATCACGCCATTTTCCGATGACCGTACAATTTATGGTTATAATAATAGTCGACTATAGCTGCCTTTGCTGAGTTTTTATCATCTTAATCTGCTCCGCTTTCCTCTTCATGCGTCATGCAGAAATATTTTTTCCGGGTAGTGGGTTGCCGAAGGTAGTATGCACCATTCAGATGACTGATGGGTGACTTTGAGAGATCTGTCGATGTTTTGTAAATGCACACCATAACGCAATCTGTCTGTATGCACCTTGTAGATGACGGTACGATTCTGTTAATATGATTAAGGCACAGTACAACGCGGACTAGTGATGAACTGAGATTTCAGCATAATTTGAGGAAGCATATTCCCCTATACTTTTCTGCATACCCACCACAGAAGAAGTGCTTAGCTAACACCGATAGCTTATATTTTCAATCCTGCGTCCGGATGATTTTCTTTTTCCGACCTCTGTTTATAAGTACATACAAAACGTTGCCGTTTATGAGCCCACGATTAAATCCTGATGTGATGACTTGACTGGGATTTTTTTCATATTTAAGAATCGAATTACAGCAGACCTTTGTCTTATTGATATCGGTCTCCTTCGCATTAATCTCAACAGAAATTTTGGCAAAATTTTAATTAGTGCAGAATATCGCCTCCCAGGCTTGAAAATTAAAGATCCTACTTCATGATTTCCAGATTTATTATTGGACTGTATACTTCGTCAGTATTGCATCGCTCCTCTTAGTTGTCCTCTTTGTGTGTTTTCCTTTTTTTCTGACGCTCACCTCTATCGTTTGCATACACTAAATATTTAAAGATGTAGGAGTGCAGAAGAACAACGGTCAATGACGGTAATAGGCGTAACGAAAAAAAGCATAAAATCCGTTCGAGACGACTTGCCACCAAGTTATTCTTCAAAGGTGATGCCCATGTAAGCATTAAAGGAGTCAAGTTTCGCGAGTGTACGTTTTCGATTGTCCATCATCTAGTAATCACAATACCTGACCCAATTTTGTGCGCGCAGAATGCGTTTATACAGGTAATAGGAATCCCTTGGCTGAAAAATTATTCGGTATGCGTCTTCAAACCTACCACTTTGCCTTAAAGCGACGATGCAGCGACTTGTACTAATTGTCGGACCCCTTCCTCCCCTCTGACCCTTGACTTAACTAGAATCTACGATCCCTTGGATGCTTAAACGTTTGTCATTTTACTCTTTATTATATTATTACAATTGGCTGATTATAAATAATCGAAAACGTTATTTCACCTAGCTTAACCTATTTATCCTTACAGAAATAAATTACGAGTTATTAAATCACGTACCAGAATTCTTACCTTCGCCAACTTGCAGATCTCGATGCTTTTTCTTGTGTTGATTTTCTATACGAGAAGGCAATATGACTTCGCTTGCTCTGTCTGCCGGCACTCTGTGCATTCAGCCATGACAAATATGTGTAGTTCAGAGCTTACGTTTGGACAATCGGTTTTTAGGCATTTTTATTGCTGCAGAGTTTTTTTACTCCCCATGTTAACATAGCCTCAGTGAGGGCAACATATCTACTGGCTCCGGTCCTCTGTCATGTCAACATTTATCTTCGTACTTGCTTCAATTATCCCATATGCAACGAAGTATTTTTGCTGGCAAAAAAACGAGGCAATTTTACAAAAGTATTAAAAGGCTGTAATTTCACCCACTATAGTGTCTTTCTCGCGCACAAGAACATGTAGAAATAATTATTTTCTCGTCTCAGGGAAAAAAAACTCGAAAAGAGCTAACAATTTGTGCACCGCAACCAGATTCACTGCCTTATTCAAGATTTCTCAGGCCTTCTGTTTATGCATGCTTTTCACCATTCATCTCGAATAATCAGATTTGAAATGCTGCCTTGCCTTTATTTTTGTGGTCTTTTCTGAGGCACCTACTCACGCAACTGTTTAACTACCTCGTGATACTGATGCATCCAGTCAGTCAGCTGCATGTGTCGAGAGAAAGCGGTCTGCTACCGGCGTTTTTCACGCCCTCTCCGTTGTGTACGGCTTAGGTTCATCACTGCATGTATTTTGGGCTTTCTAGCGCGCCAGTGCCCTCAAAAACGCGTTGGGTTCCCGTACGAACTCACTTCTCTATGTTTTTTATCATTAAGTGAGGTACTTAAACTTGATGACGACGCATACTGTATGACATCTGTTCTGACTACTGCCTTTGTAGGATTCACGGGGTGTCTTGGCCAAAATGTCTGATCATGCTGATCCCCGTGTTTTCACTTTCAGATGGAACGGTTAGTCATTGTCACGCCGGAAGCGTATCAAACGATGTTGTTGCATGCATTTACGCATGAGCGGGAAGAGATCGGTGGTGTTTTGGTTGGTCAGGTAAGTGCCTTATCGTCTTTTGTTGATATGGACTCTTGTAGGTGGATGGCGATCAGACGTCTGTGATCATCGTAATCCCTCTTCAACGAACTTCCCAGCAGTCTGACAGAGTTATGATCTCGGATGTTGAACTAGCTGGGTGTATAGAGAGATGTGAGGTAGGCTTCTGACCTGCATGCACATACATACGCTTTTCGAGCAGCTCACTTAACGATAACTTTTATTAGTATTATTTCCATAGGCAATTTCCTTTGCTTAAGGTATGGTGAACGTCGATAACTGTCTACTGGGAATTATTTGACCGTTACGAAGGTCGATGACCTTAGGTAGCCTCAGCTTGTTATGTGTAGGTAGGTGACTTTCACGTAAGGTAATTTATAGTATTATTAAACTGGCGAAGCGTCCTCCGTCCCTCAGCGTTCCCGATTCCATGGGGAGGGAGCATCAAACTGACCCAGTTTGGATCGTAAGCTGTGACACAGAACACAAAGATCAGTCTAGGTGTGCTACACATGACTTGATGCCATTCGGCTTAACTAGTTTTCACAGTAATGAAGGGCAGGTCAAATCTTATCTGAGTGAAAATATCATGGAGGCTGTCCACAAATATAGAGTCATTACTGCTTGCGTCTGTGCGTATCGAGAACCGACTTATTATGGAATTTAGCAGACTTTCAGTATGTTGTTGTATGTTTAAATATGTCCCATTTTGTAGAATGAGGAATGCCCTGAGAGTCCATGAGACTCTATTGCGTAGAGTCGACTCCACTTTCGCTTCCCTCTCTCTTACTTCATTCTTCTATCCGAATCCGTCAGCGATCTGACACTGAGATTAGGCGGAGGTTTCAAAAATACCTACAACAGCTCGTCTATGTGTGTCACACATGTCCTAGTTCGGCATGAGGTTACGTCGGGAAATATGTTCCCCACTGACGTGGGCAGTGGGTGTTTGGACCGCGTGTCGATTGTTGTGATTTGGTTTCATGTGGGGTTGATGGGCGTGTATTTCGAGGTGTGGCAATGGGGTGCGGACTGCAGTACTTTACTACAAATTTATGTGAAAGGATATGCAGTTGAGTAGGCCAGTGTGCTTAAAATTTTGTAGACAACGTGTAAAGCTTAGTCAACTGTATTTTGCTGCTCCAGCCAGTAATATACTGAGCTGAGTACGATGTATGCGCAACTGAAAGATCAAGGAAACATCCCCAATTTCGCAAAAACAGTATTCTGTCATACAGTCATCTTATTTTTGCAATCATCATACGCTTGAATATCGTTAATTGGGACACAATGTTCCGTTAAGTTTCTCCAGCGCTTTCGATTAGCTTTGAGTATGAAGGTTTAATGTCAACCAATGTTTTACAAACGTTGGTTCGCATAGCTTCGTTTTGTGCCGAGTGAGTCTAGTGATAGCCCACCCTCTCCTTGCGGGACAACCGAAACTTCCAAACTATGTGATCTCCCCCGTCACCTTTGTTTGTAGCTAGTCACATTTCATTGTTTTGTTTTATTTCTATTAAATGCATAGGAAATTCCGCCTGAATAAACTATTCTGGATGCACATAAGTGTTTAGCGGTTGTCAGTTTCATACACGTGTACTTTGTGTTTCATTATTTTAATGTACCCCTGATTTCGTCCAAAGGAAATTTATCCGTATCCCCGTTTTTCGGAACATACCGGCCTTCAAGGTCTTGGCTTCGCACACGAAGTTCCTTTACTCTTTTGTAGGGCGTTCAATTATTTTTGGACGGCACGGTTCGTTTTTAATGAGCCGCTAAAAAGTACTGTCCTGTAAGTACTTTATGTGCCAATTTTGATGTCGCCCAGGTTTCATGTAGAACGTTATTTCCGTTTCATTTGTTGAGAAGAAGAAGATTGGATCGCTGGGCCAACATTTGCATTCGTCTGATGTTTCGACATCCGCCCCCTCCCCCGTCTTCTTTGTTGTTGTTGACCATGCCTTTGGGTTGCGATACTGGCAGTATATTCTTTCAAGACCATCGAAATGAGAAGACAATTCGATGGCTGGGCCATTAATTTTATTCGCCTGACGTTTCGAGATCCGTCGCAGATTCGTCATCAGAAACATAATCAGAGAGTAGTAGCAGATACAAGTAGCGTATGCACAGGAGTTTGCCGTATAAAACATTTAAAATCTAAACATGTAGAAAATTGATAATATATACTCCCGATCTACAACCGGCTAGACATCGACTTCGATGGCTCAATGGTTTGGACGTCTGCCCCTGACCGGCGAGGCGCGAGTTCGAAACTCGGGTGCTGCGGCAATTTCAGCTGCTACACTAGAGTTGGCTACCCGTGGCTGATGAGGGCCAATAGCCCGAAATAGCTATATCACGGTGCCTTTTCTCAGGAGGAACACTCTTATGACAAAATCATAAAAAGATGTGTTACTGACAGTTGGCTAGTAACATATCAATTATCAGTAGCTTTGCGGAACACAGTTGGTTGATCCGACTCGCAAAAGCATTATCCCAGGATGGGCGCATCCTGAGGAATAGCTCGGTGCACAAACAAATAATAAATTGATAACTGTCTGCCGTGAGCGCCGATTCGCCACGTCAGCAATGAGAAGCAGTTTGTCGTATTTATGGGATGAAGTTATAACTGCAAACATACAATGACAATTAACCGTAATTGCCTTCTTGCGTGGAGGCAGTATGTTGAACGGCATGCGGGCTCTGACCTGCTGACATTCCATCACGCGTAGTGGACTCGAAGGTGATACTTGCTCGGCCATTTGGCCCTGCGGTGTTGGTGTAGGATGACACGTTGGCCTGTCTGTTCCCCGAGCGGCGACTTTCTTTGGCCAAATTGAGTCTCAGCACCGAATATGGATTGGGCAAATCGTTGCACTTATTTACGGATTTGAGGCGCGTGAACCATGACTCAATTAATTCCCGGCTCATCCGATTTTCACCTCTTGCGAGAATTTGAATGTGTGGCCAGGTTTCGTCAAGTGGGCCGCCACTAGAGAATTGGCATCATTTCGCCGCATTGCTGCCGCGTGTTAGGCAGCTCGCGTCTTGAGAAGCCTGCCAGTTTCTCCAACATGGTTGCTTTGCCCGCAACTGCACCAGATCCTATAGACGACTGCAGATGTTTCTTGCCGTGGCAGTGGGTCTTTTGGTTTCATTATCTGACGCCTTCTGGTTGCCTCCGGCCTGTGTGCGACTCCAACTGTAAGTGGTGCGAGAAGGCGGCCGATAGCCTCCGAGAGGTTTTTGACGAACGGGATCGCTCGCCAAATACGGGGTCGATGCGACTTTGTGGGCCATCTCGTTTGTGCAAGCACCGGTTGACGAAGTTGCGTGGGTAGCCATTTTCTCTGAACATTCGTCAAAGGTATTGCACCTCAGCAACTTTATCTTCTGATTCGCTGCAGTGGGTCTCAACACGCCAATAGAGCGTCCTTACGCAACTGCGTTTGTGTCTGACTAGGTGGTTGATGTTGTAATTCAGTACTTGCATTGTGTTTGTTGCTTTCCTGAATACTTTAGTCTCTGGGCCATTTCAATCTTTGCGACAGACGAGGACGTCAAGGAAGGCCAGCTGATTTTTCTTTTCCTCCTCCATCGTAAATTGGATGTCCGGCAAGACGCTGTTGAGACGTTCCTTAAACATGAGCACCTGATCCCGTTCGATAAGGGCGAAGTTGTCATCCACATACCGCGCCCAAAACTTTGGTTTGTGGTTTTGGAATGTCCCAGCGATACAATCGTCTTCTTCTCAATTACTTCCTGGGACTCGCATGTTCGCTGTTATTGCCATCGAAATGGTCGATGATACCATAGGCAAACTGGCATATCTTTACTTATATAAATGTCGTATGGCTATAACTGAGCTCGCCGACGTCGATTATACCCCCACAAGGAGCTGCCCTGGTTAGAGGGTTCCAGCGGCGAAGGCCGATTGCGGAGGTGTTCATCTCACATTTTTGGTAGGTTTTCTTGGGCCAGGTTTTGGCTTGACAGTGATGCATACTGGGGGTAACCGATTTTAACCATCTTTGCTGGGTAGCTGTTTGTATACTTACTATTATCCTGTAGGGTTTCGGCTGGCGAAAACGCTGCGACTGGCATGTTTTCGCACAGTAGAATCCCTTGCCCGCTTTTCAACCAAATAACTCTCAAGCCACGCACGTTTTCCAGTTGTCAGTGGTTACCTAGATGCTGGTCGACCTGAACAAGGATTCAGCGGTGGAATTAGGTTGGGTATCTTTCAATCTGGCTGCTTTGCGTAAGCATTCAGGACGTGCTACCTTCAGATCGATGTTGGCGGTTTAGTCGTTTTTGGCCGGCCGACTTCGCGTTACACACCATTCCAAATTGTGTGTACCATTTCACGTTCACTTGCGGATGCCAGTACATTGAGCGTACACAAAGGCAATTGGGAGCCAGGGCCGCCGAGTATTTGCCTTATTGGCTTTTCTAGCGAGAAAATAGAATACCACGGTCTTCGATTATTAAACATCTGCTACACAGTGGTCACTCCGTTGACCTCAGAACAGCTTTCCGAGTATATGTCCGGGCACAAACAAATCGGAACCTGCGCTACTTGGAAGCAACCTACATACGGCGGGAAAACCCGAGTGGCTAGACCATGTTGTTAATCTCAAATTGTCCTCGTAATCTAATGCCTGGATTTAATCACGACAATGATTTTGTATTAAATTCCTTCCCTTTTTATTCTTTCCTATATTGTGGTGTAAGGCTGCGTGTTTCATCTGATTATTATTTGCAGTGAACCTTTACTGTTATGCATTGAAATTCTGTGTAAACTTAAACTGCTGTGTGCTTCCATTCGTTACCTGTTTTATGCAAAAATGGATTGTAGTTTGTAGGCCGTCACGAAAAATCCTACTGTTTACGCCTGTTTTGTATTCAAGTATAATTGCTAGCGTTAGGCATAGCTCTTAAGTGATTGACGAGATTTAGATCGGTAGGGGCCAGTGAAGGGGGAACATTCTAAGTCCAAAGGTGGTAATCTTTGTTTAAGGGAACAACTGGAGTCTAGCGATTTGTGATAGTTTTACAAGCTGTGACTTCTTGAATTCGCTTCATTTACATATTAGACAGAAAATTGTTTACTTAAAACGCTGAGGACTCACGTCCGCATGATTGACTGCCCACCGGCTCTATCAAAGTGTTTCTACTTTTGGGTGAAAGTAATAAAAGGCCATACCTCCGGTCATAGTCATATTTTTTTGCTTACTCTGCATACTGACTTGGGTACTCACACTGTTGGGGCTGGAAATGCACCAAAAAGTGCATTGAGCTAGGTCTTAACCATTGCTTATTTATTATACAGGAGATCTCAAAAGAGTTGAAAGAGGATGTCCACGTTGTTGGCTGGTATCACTCTCATCCTCACATCACGCCCTTTCCAAGTCACGTGGACCTCCGAACCCAATCTAATTTCCAGCATCTTGACCGGAACTTTATAGGGCTCATCTTTTCGGTCTTTGTTCGTCAGGCCAATTCGCCGGTAAGCTGCTATCACATCATTTACTTAAATGCCACCTTGTTGAGTTATCGACTCCGTTTAGCAATTAAAACTCTGTATTAAATAGTACTTCAAGGGAAGGAGTCTTCAATTTTTTTCTGTTCTAATTTTTTTGTTCTGTAGACACAAATTGTTTCCCTGCTCGGCTTCCAGTCGACCGATGATCAGAAGGAAAAGCGCCTCACCGTACACATTCAGCCCCGTCCCGCCTGTCAACCGAACTTCTACCAGGTGTCATATAGGATATGGAAGTCAGTTTCTGATTGTATTAAGGATGAATATCTCTCCGAGTCTGAGGCCTCCACCTCCGGGGATAATCCTTACGTCTCAGATGGCTTAAAAAATCTCCGTGAGCTCCTATTTGGCCATTTTAAGTCTTCCCCTCTGCTGACTAACTGCAATCCAAGGGATTAGCTGCTTGTTTTGGAGTCACCTCACTTGTCTTTTCTACGCTACTGGTAGACATTTATTTCTTGCCCCCTTCACACAACAGACGGCAAAAACGAACCGGGTAGTTTGTAAACAACAAAATGGTCCACGCGCTGTCTGTGAAAGAAATGGGCTAATCGTTAGGCATTGTTGGTAGATTCTCTGAACCCATAAAGGATATTTTTTCGTATAAACTGGAAGACAGGCATCCCAATAAATGTACTTTCACGGAAAGGCGTCGTCATTTTCCCAAAGGGCAAGGAAGGAACGTCTAAACGCCGTTAGATTTACGACGGAGGAAGAAGAAAACAACTAGCTGGCCTTGCTGGATGTCGTCGTTTGCCGCAAAAACGGTGGTGGCCTAAAAACTTAAGTTTTTTTAGGAAAGCAACCAACACTATGCAAGTCCTGAACTTCAACACCAACCAACCAATCGGTCACAAACGCAGCTGCGTAAGAGCGCATACACAGACGTGGGAAGAAACCACATCCAACTGGCCCAACAGTTGGGTGAGTTCTTCCGTATGTGAGGATAATATACGTGTCCTGTTGGAGGCTTAATTTTTCTGGACTCATTCGTATAATCTCCTAACGTAGAAGTAAGAGCCTAGCATCAGAGACGAAGGTAACTATGTTGGGTGTGTAATATGTTCAACATTTTCTTGTTGGTCCGCTGCTGTTGTTATTTAGTGCACGCTCATTTGCAGGTAGCTTTTAGTTAACACGTGCATGTAAGCCACATTTTATTTGGTTTATCAGGGACTCTTGTTTGGAGTCGCAGTTCTTAACTATTCTAAACAGCCAGTTTAGTGATTTTTATTGATTTAACGTACAACGTAACCTATGTCAATAAAAGGCCAACTTTTACTTCTTGGCAATGTCCATACTTGAAGACTTGCACATAAATCCTGCTGATAATGTATCCGTGAGCTGAGTATACTGTGGTTGTGCCTGATCTAATAGGCCTTGATGATGTCGCAGATTCCACCTTTCCGCAAATTTTCGTCAGCGGATCTGCAGAGCTCTACATACTCCTCTCCAACCACACGATTTGACTGTCCGAGATCCTGAGTCTTCTGCCTCTGCTGGCGGACTGAGCGGAGTCAGTTTCCAAGCCGATTTCTTCTTTGACGCATCTAGGTGCGTAGCAACACTGAACTCCTAGGCTGTATGGCAAGACTCGCGTTTAAACCACGCCAGTCATCTTCGGTGGCCGGAGATATATTGATATTATTGACGCCATTTTGAACTGTCTTACTAGAGGAAAAGTCTGTATACTTTGTGCGAACGATGATTCTATAACATTACTGGTCAAATGCTTTAAGTTTCGTTCACATTTTTTGCTATATGCAGGTCCGACTGACTAACTGGGTGGGAACCTAATATGCGCGGGTCTTTGAGGTGATAGAGATATCGCAACAAATTCATAGGCGTCTAATAAGGCACATGAGACTGTTTCCATAAATTGTATTATCCGGGGACAGAATAGTACACACTCCAAGTGTAGCCTTACAGTTTGAGTGCTACGTGTACTATCTGTTCCAACTACCATTAATGCGCCTCTGTGTCTGCGATCTCGGCGTTCCTCTCAGTACAAATCTAGACCGCTCTGAACACCATGGGGTTTCCATCTTGTTGTGACTAAAATTAGCTTCTTTTGCGGAAAACCGGTGTCTCCTTGCCGCACATAAAGGTCAACCATGGTTCCTTATGTTTTGCTGTCTTCTACTTTACTCATGCAAACACCTGAAACGCAAACCTATGCATTTATTCGAAATGAAGTATGTCTGGGAAGTTTCAAGGCGGAAACCAATGACAGGGTTGTAGCAGCTGCTCCGATGCCCTCCTCCTCTGGCCTCCTGATGCCCGCGGCAAGCTGGCTAACTGACAGTGACCATCGCCAAAGCACGGTGGCGCCCAAAGTCTTGAGCTGAGCTGCGTCACGTTTGCGTGTGCACTTCAGGCCAGCCGCGTTAGCCAGCCTATTTGGCGCCCAGTGTACCTTGTTATCAGGCACCCAGACGCGGCCTTTGACGCAACCGATTACGCGCTCCACAGCCAGACAACCACTCTCACACGAACAGACCCAAGCGCGTAGACAACACACCACCGCTAGCACGCTCCCGAGCCGTTGAATCGTCGAGACACCGCTGCTCGCACGCGTCCAGCCGGTCGCATTGTTCACCTTCAGCAAACAGTCAATCCACGGCAACTTGCCTTATGTACATAATAAATTGCTCCCAGTAGTTAATTGCCTTCTTCCATTAGTCAGAACACTCTTTGTGTTTGTGGTTACAGTAAATCTGTCATCCTTTACTGCAGCATATTGGTGACCCCGACGTGATTCGAATGCGCTTTTATTCACGTATCTTTCCCGGTTTTGCAAAAATACCTTTTTTGGCACACTGAAGGTATTGCGTTTTTCGGCTACACTAGCTCTGATTCCTAAAGTAATTGGCCTCCTATCGAGCGCCTCCACCAAATTGACGTAAGATACAGTTACTCACTCAATTAACTGCAGACGCATATAAATTAGTTGACTGTCTTATTGCAATCGTCAAAGCATAAATATATCACCCGATGTTGACTTCTTTGTTAACACTCTGGATCTGCCACCCGTTTGTTGCGTACCTGGCGATTCTCGAGGTTCATACTTTCATATCCGCCGCACTGAGGTAACTGTAACTAGGTGGGATCGCAGATGGATTGTATACCCGTATATTCGTTGCTTTAACTCTCATTGCCTTCTTACGCTCTTCACTTACTTTAAGAACTTACTTTCTTTTAAGAATGTTTACGCCGGACTTTGGAGGCTACCGAAAGGATCACTGAACCCATGGTGACTTTTGGGAAATTCTTGAAGTCGGGTATCGACTTGGCTGGAGCTTCAACAGCATCTACGAGTATTCGAACGGAGTTTCCTGTTTAAAACTGCAATTCTTTTATTTGCATACTTTTATTGCTACTAAAACAGCCTTCTTACAAAAGCACATTCTCCTTCGTCTTCATGAAACATTTCCTTTCTGTTCACACAAAAGTTATTTTTGTTTTTATGGGGTTGCCTGACCTTTGGACCTCTGAATTATTGTAGAACTGTCATGAAATGACGACCGAAATAGCTAATGTTAGTGTTATTCTTTGCGATTCGATGGCCGGTGTCTTGGACATAGGAAAGTTGTTGCTTTACAGTTACACTCTCTAATAAAACGAAAACTTGTCATTATATAAGGGTAGTGGTAAATGTTGTCGACCATCTTGGCTTATCCTTGCTCCAGAGCTCATTCCCACAGGATTGGTAGTATTAGTTTATTCTAGTTTAATTTTCGTGTAGTTTATTTTTTAGCTCTGTTAGGTTCAGCTTGGTTTAGTTTTGTATATAGTAGTTACTAGCGCGGAAGCCTGGCTTCGCCTTGGCTTTCTTACCGTTGTTGTCCTTTTATGAAGGAAAAAGGACAGTGTCCTCTGCAGTAAAACCTTTTGAAACAAGTAATACGTATGAGGGATAAGCGAACAGTAATGAAGAACGGTATGGAAAGACGGAGAACTGTAATTTTGGCACCGGATGGAGTGACGTACATAACCATTAAGGGAAAACGCGGTATATGTCAAAGGGAACAGGAAGGAGGAAGCACGTAAAAGTAATAATGGGAAAGGCGAAGGTAGGGTAAAAGGGCAAGGGAGGAACAAAAAAGAGCCGAATTTTGAGTGACTAGAGAATTACAGGAGGGATGGTCATAAGTGGGGTATTAATAGGAACCGTAAGGAAGTGGAAGATATAACCGTCAGACCAACGCTTTATGGTAAACAACATTCTTCGAAGTCCCGTCAGCTGCCCAGACGTATAAATTCCGTTTTGAACCAACTGGAGATATGACAACGTAGAGTTGGCCGTGGGAAAAACACGATTCTTCAAGGTTAATTCCAGCCACCTTGAGGATTTGACTTCGGGACTTGTTTATGGACATAGCAAAGCAATCCTTCACGGAAACGGCAGTCGCCGAAAATTTAAGGTGGTATCGGACGGGCTGATAAGAATGCGAGGAATGTAAACAATTTCCTCTTTCGCATGATTACTAATAATTGTGGCCTCTTATCAGGTAGCTCATTAGACGCTGGACAGTCAACCTAGTGCCATTGCATAGCCGTGGTGCGTCCAGATTTCTCATGAGCATAATAGGCATGCCAACTTTCAGAATCATTTTATGGGAAGAGAAGCCAGATATTTCCAAACTGTTCAGGAATTCAATTAAGTAATTAACGCAAACTGTGAGATCAACTGTTGTACCGTAGCATTTGTACAGTTTTTCCACAACTGGCAGAAGGTGGGTTAGTCTCTCGGTAATGGCATTTACGAATTTGTTTGTGGGGGCCAGAATTCTGCGTTCGCAGATCCACTCAGCGTCGGATAAATTGGTTTGTAAGTTAGGGAAAACTTCTTATCTAAGTTCGTCGGCACAGCTCACCAAATTTGCAACAAAAGCAAGGGGGCTGCGTCCGATTGCATCGGTTTCGATTTTACCTTCACCAATCTTCAAGATGGTAGTGGAGAACTCGCCGGACTCATGGTCGGCACTGAGATGAACTCTCATATTGGTTGTGAGATCCAATGGCTTTGCAGAAGACCACATAAGTGAATATTTCAGGCAGGACTTTACCTGATCACCTCTGGTACTCCTTTGGATCACAGGTAGAGTCTGACGAAAATCGCCAGATAAAGCCATTGTGATGCCACCAAACGGGAAGGTCTTGTCTGGGATATCACGCAGAGCTCTATCCAACGCTTCCAGGGCAATTCTGTTTGCCATTGTGCACTCGTCCCAAATTATTGCTGAGCATCGCTTCAGCAATTCAGCTGAACTACTGCCTCTGCTTATTTGACATGTTGCGGTACCATCGTCGGCTAACCTAAGAGGAAGCTTAAAGGTACTGTGAGCAGTTCTGCCGCCAGGAAGCAACGTCATTGCAACACCAGCCGATGCAACAGCTAAAACAATTTTGCCGTCTTTGCGCAGTTCGGCAAGGAGCAACTTGAGGACGAAAGTTTTGCCAGTTCTACCAGCAGCATCCCAAAAGAAAGCGTGGTCACCATTACTGCGACCATGGACACTCTCGAGAATGGTTTTGAATGCGTGTAGTAGGTTGACCAGCAACCTTGGTTTGTTCAGAGCAACGTAGGCTGCCAGCTCGGTAACATTGTAGCAAAGCTCACGCTGCAGTTCAGTGGGGAGCTGATTTCCAACGCTTCTGTCTAGCAGAGGGAATCCGTATGTATGAAGGTGCCTACCACCCATGCCAACCAAGATGTTCTCAATGGAAATTAGGGCCAGGTTGAAGATGGAGGAACTAAATTCGATGTGAGCATCGCCATTTTGCAACTGCAGCTGAAACCGGTAGTCTTCAGACATATAATTTCTGAACTTTAACCACAGGCTGCAGGAGTAGGCCAACTCTTAACTCCTAATCGACAAAGCAAGGAGGAGCCGTAGTTGGTGTGGAGTGCTAGTAATAACAGCCTCAGCAATGGTATTTTCCCCATGATCGTCATTGTCTCTTAACGCAAGCCGCAAAACAAGCCGTCACTGTAAATTCAGGTCGTGGACACTTAAGTGTTCAGTGGCCGGAGGCGGCGGACTTAGCCCATGCTGCGTCGGCAGCGGGAGGGAGATTGTGATTCATGTGGCCGAGGCCGCATGGGGGGTCAGCATGGAAGTAGGCGAAAATTTTTAAGGCGCGCATGCCTGCCTGAGCGTGCGAGGCTGTGATGCCAACCGTGTGATTGACACACGGACATGCGCGCATGCCTGCCTGTGCTTGCGTGTCTGTGACGCCAGCCAATCAAAAACGGAATAGGAACCGCACAGAGCTACAAGATCTCTTTTAGTAATATATTAGTTATTTAAGTATATTTATCTAACTTTGGCGGTGTCTTACTAAACTAGATTCAGGTAACATTATATTTAAATTAATAATGCTAAAAGAAACCACAGGATGAGGGATAAGGGGTATCTAAGGCGGTCGACCAACCGTATGGTGACCTATACAGGTTCGGAATTCTGAGAGACCAAGCGTTTCTGTTGTCTATTGGGTTTTAGCGCCTCATCGCTCGTGTTAAGGATATTAAGGTTTAATCCTAACGGCTGAGATCTTCCAGACCCGGTTCCTTAGGAGAAGACAGAAGTCATGGGAGGGCCAGAGTGCTAGGAAGGGTGTATTCTGCACAGACGGAAAGGAGAATAGTTAGGACGAAGTTTTGACAGCCAGAGTAGCGTGGCCCTAATTGATGTCTAGCGGCAGCCATTGCGTTGAGTTCGATCCAGAAAAGTTGTGGCTAGCCTACCGATGAGGCCAGTCTGGTAACGTGGACTTCTCATTGAACGGATTGAGGTCATGATGGGCAGGCAATTTGTGTGCGTTCGCTACCAGTAAGGGGCATGCGTCCGTTTGCGCATGGTCTGAGGCAGGCGGAAAACTGCCTTCGCGCGTAGTCCTTATCTCTGTGGCGTCAAGAGTTAGGGGGACATCGGGCAGCAGTGACCACTACGGTCTCGTTCCAGAGCGCGCTTAATCCACAGTAAATTTCTTACACCTATTATGTTCAATTTCTCAACTAGCAATTGCAGCATAAGTGTTCCCCTGAGGTTTGTGTTTGAATAGTATAAGCAGACTTCAACGTCGTGGGACATAAGTTGATCTGAAGAAGAAGAAGAAGAAGAAGAAGAAGAAGAAAAAGCGATCATTGGAACAAAAGGGTTTATGTTCCTGACGTTTCACGTTCTGCTGAGAATTCTTTATCGTAGGTAACCGTAGGATAATATGAGACAGGCGCAGATTGCACGGTATTTATCTTTAGTAGCGATCATCCGCGTGCGTACTATAATTAGTATCTGCTGTAACCGCCGAAAACGAAGTTTCAAGCCATCACCGTACAAATTAAGACCCCGAACTGTAGTAACAAGAGCTGATAATTATAGTACGCATGCCGCGAACTATAAACACTGTGCAATACGTGTATTTATCATCCTGATCTGCGCATATCTCACACTATCTTACACTCACTTATGATTAAAGATTCTCGACAGAATCCGAAACGTCTGGAAAAGGGATTTCGTATTCCAGTGATCGTATCTTCCTCTGGACTGTTTCCTAGAACTCACATATTCGCTTTCATCGGCAATAAGTTGCTCTGTTTTACCATAATACGTTCCATGTCAGGCTAGTAGCATAGTTTTACCCATCGGCATTTGATAGAGGTGGGATGGCTTTAAAAGTCCTTTGCAACAATAAAGTTGCACAGAACCAACCTTGCTTGCTATGAAAGCCGGTACATTCAAACCGTCTTTGTGTATTTGTTCCCTTAAAGTAACGTTGAAGAATCTCTGCATTATCCTTTGGAATTTAGGATTTTCCAGTAATTAGCTTTCAAACCCTTTCATTCTGAATCCGCTGTACTCTCCAGTAATTCAAGAGTTTGCTACTATAAAAGCCAGGGAGAGCAAACGGTTCCTTCATCGAATTGGCCCAATCGTATTTTTCCAGATTGCACTTAATCTGAATTATTTTCCCGTCACTATCACGCTCAACTTTTCGTTGTCTTTGACGCTGTCGGCATGGACAGTGTATTCGAAAACGGAACCGACATGATGTGCCAATTATGCTAATGCTACAGACCAGGTAGTGTACAGCGGTTTACTGCTGAAGTTAAATCCTAAACATGCTTGCAAGTATGCCTCTATCAACAGGCTCTCTCATTGGCTCACGAAACAGCTCAAGTGTGAGACTGCTTTCATAGTGTCTTTATAGCAGTACATGCGCACAGAACCAAATCCGCCTGATTTCTGACGCCAGTCTCCAGAAATGCAGCTCGGAAGTGGTAAATTCTTCGTGTAAGTTCAACTTCGCAGACGCAAGGATAATTAGGTCTGGGCAATCTCTGCACTGCCATAGATTTTCGCTGTTACTCACTTAGAAGGGGAGTACTCAATAACAGCCCATAGACATTCGGTTCACTCGTGACACCTTGGCCTCAGGCCTACTGTGTGTAAATCAAGTCCACGGTGATTAGCTGAATGCATACTTACAGATGGTTGTGTGTATGGTGTCGAACTCGGCATCTCCTTCGAATTAGAAATGCGCGGCTTACTTTACACCGTGCACAGTAAGTCAAAAGTATGCCTCACAAAGGGATGCGACATGTCTAACTTCAGCGTCTTGGCTGTCAACCATGGTAGATACGGCCTACACTAGATCGAAGGGTGCTTGTAAACGACTCAAATCAAGGTTTTCTCCAAAGTGTACTTATGACGCTGCTAGAGTATGGCTACTTCGTGTGGGTCAACTGGCACGGAGGTGCCGTTGGTTATGAAAAAATCTGGACAAAAGACAATTGGGAGAAAAATCAATGGAATAATCCTCTACCTTGGGGGCCTACGCGAATGAACAACAAATCACTCTAATGGGGGCTATTTAAAAGTACGTGCCGCGTATACTCAACACCAAGTGGATCGACTGGTGTATTAAGCACGAGGTCGCTGCCTTATTTTTCGAAAACCTGTTTGCGGGGAATCCTTGTAATCTCTGGAAAGCAGGTTCCTTGTCTGATTGACTAGTAAGGACATGTTGCACTCTTGCCTTGGAGCAGTGGGAGCTACAAGAAATCGAATCCAAGTGCTCGTCGTTTGATCGCATTGACGACGAACAGTCATACCCTGGAATTTAATTTTTCCTTGGGTGAAGTTTATGAAAAGCTCATTGAGCGTAGTTAAGTGATTGATGTACCCGGTGCCTGGAGATGGAAAGTTATGCATGACCGCCACAGTAAAAGGTAAAAGTGGGTGGCGGTCGGAGATAACAGATGGCCGGGAACTTTGTGGAAAGTAGGTACAAATATGTGCCCTTCTAAATTGGGTTTGGTTTAATCTCACGGCTGGGCACTCCCTATGCTCACTGTGACTGCTTTGTAGTTGATAAATAATGTAGGCCTTAAGCAGAAGACTTTGCAACAAAGTGGTGAGCAGCCTGAAAGATGTTTGGTTTCGCCTCGTAAGCCGAAGAGCATTTTTCAAAACTCGAGGAGGGATCCAGGGGATGTGGTGTCAGCCATCTTTTGGGCGTTCCCCGGAACAGTGATGAGCTAGAAGGAAACCTTGAATCCTTCCATAGTGTAGGTAATCCTTGTGTTACGTAAATAACCAGAGGAATTCTGGAAATCAGGGACCAGGAGGTGGTTCCGAATGATGAGGTTTGAGGCTCCAGACCTTTCTGACTAATAGCTGATAGCACGTTGCATCATGTGTTCAAATTAGGCCTTGACGTCAGCCAGACGCTTGACGATCGGACACGAAATGTACTGGAAGGCTGCTCGTTCTGATATCACCGATTTAGTTGCGCTGGCGTTGCTAACAACTAATTTGGGATGCAGATACTCAGTGGAGTTTTCTTGACTTGACACTGTCAGCCGAGACTTCAAAGGATAGCTTAGATAGAGCAGCCCTGGTGGTCAGATCTGACCATCACTCGAGTGCTGGTCATGTCTTTAATACAAGAATGCTGACAATCGAACAGGAAGTAAACGCTTTAATAGATTCTGTCTCGAAGATGACATAGTGAACGTAAGCAAGAGAAACCGAAAGAAAAGGCAATGAAGTCCTTTGCCAGGAGGTAGGGTATGGTAGCCGTAAGGGGAAGTGTTCACAGTCAACAAAAACGAAACGTCGCCGCTGCTAAGACATTGTGAAATTAGGGACCGGGAAGTGGATTGGAATAGTTATGTTGTTTACTGTCCGGCAGTTGTTCCAAGGACACCAGGCACAGGGGTGAGGCACAAGCGCTTTCTAACTAACAGCTGATAGCATGTTACAGCATCTGTTAAAATTCGGTCTTGTCACCAACTAGAAACCAGGTGATCGGCCACTAGTTCCGATATAATGGAAGATCTTGCGCCGGGGATTGCTGCTGATAAAATTGAGATGCATGTTTAGTGTACTTGGTTGGAAAATTAGGAAATTGCAGACCCGAATGAGGCCTAGAAAAGCATTTTAGAAGGCTGGATAAGAAGAAAGAAAGACTCTGATAGAGAATTTTGACCATCAACCAGGAGGTCAAAATTGGCGCTGAAATTTTTCTGAAAATGGCATGGCAAGTGTCAATGGTGAATACCAAGACGAAGAGAGGCTGGAATACAAGCATAAGTCAGAGATCTTAAACATCGATGATTGTACTAGGAGAGGGGGCGGTGGCCTAAGGGAATCAATATGGACTGCTGCAAACACAATCAGCCGTCACATGAAAACCAAAAATGGCTCGAGATTTGGATGCAAACATAAAGACCTCTGGTATTTTACCGACAAACAAAGAGCACACTCAGGAAGCGATTTTCTGCCATATTGGACGTCATTAGGTGGTGGTAGCTCAACTTTAGTGTAGCCACACCCGAGTTTTGAACTCGCATCTCTCCGGCCAGAGGCGACCGCTCTAACCCTTGAACCACGGGTCTGCCGTGTTGTCGTTTTGTGATCGGGACTATATAGTAGTGGGTAATTGTACACTGATCTGTTTCAGGATGTACCCATCCTTTTTGATACTTTCTGAAGACGTCTGTTACTTCTTCTGTCAACGACACTGAATTAGGCCTCCGTGAGAGCTAGCAGTAGAACGCCGCCAGTTATATCAAACGGACACCTCTCTCCTCATCAGTATCCACATACGTACACATGGTTACACTAATACCACATAACACGAGATTGCAACCAGCACCTCTCACGTGAGAGGAAAGTGTGGTTTTCTGGCCCTTTTCCATGTGGCCCCTCCGCTGCACGCAAGACCGAAGCCTAAGATCGTCGTGGTTTACTAAAAATGGTGGTTTGGAAGGCTGCCAACTGACTTTTTACACCAGACCATGCAAAAAGCCCATTGTGTTCTAGTTTCTTCGTAATCTAGTACCTTATGGCTGCCTCCGGTTCGTGTGCTATCTCAAGCCCAAGAGGTTATGAACTCCGTTGGCGATTATCGAGTTGTTCAAGTATAGGAATGTATAAAATTGGGAACTTGTTGGATTTTGTCTCTCTTCACGTTTGTGCATGCAATGGTTGATGAATTTGCATGGATATTCATTCGTTCGAAGCACTCACGAAGACGGCGTTATGACGGCACCAGAATTTGTGCAATATCGGCAAGTGTTCCATTCACACACTCAGCCCAGAATTTTGATTTTGATGCTGGAAAATCAGCGGCTTCAGCCGTTGCAAGACAGTCTCAGCTGAGTCCCAAAATCGATTAGTCCACTGGCCTGTCTTTTACCTACTCGTAGATGTTTTCATCGAACCTGGAGTACGTCTTCGGACAGAATATCCGGAGTTGGAGGCGATTCTCCGTTTCATACTTTTGCTTTTCATTAATGGTTTCATAGTGTCGAATTCTGGGGAACAGGAGTAACGAGAAACGTGACATCAAAGGATACCACGAATTCGATAAGCAGGAGACTTACCCTTTTGATTTTATCCAAAAGTAGTGTTGACGTATTGAATGTTGTGTCTGAATAAATGATCAGAATTTTGAGAGGCCGAAAAAGCCAATTTGCCTGTCCATAAGCTGCAGTAGCTATGATTGATACGGAAGGCTGAAGTGGAGCGCACACTTTTTGTACTTTGAGATGGTCATAGAACCGGATCAAGGTTATTGCAACACTCTGGTCAAACGGCGTGACTGCACGTGTGTTCTCTATTCCAAATGAGGTTCCATTGTTTTGCGTAAAAGGCTGTTTACAGGGTCCTTTACACAAGATGAATATTACTGGCGGTCCTCGAGCAAACCTTTACGTTTTAGAAGATAGTTTGTGCAGTCCAAAGCCACAAAGACCCCTTGTAACTAGGCATCATAACGAGACCTTTGATTGACTTGACCTTGGAAAGCATCGCAACAGATGCACCAGTGAGTCACAAGCAGAATATAGTTGTAAAAGGGTCTCCAGAGATAGCGTCAACAACTACACAAGAACGAGTTGACGCTGATATGGACTTGGATTTGGACATGTCTGACAACACACCTGAAACTTGCATATCGGATCATGTGTCAAGCCCACGGGCTACACCATCGTCACTCGGCTTAAGCGACGCTAGCAATTATCGGGATTTGCATCCCAGCACCACATCGTTGCTTGACTCTGCACAAGAAAGCGATGATCAAGAGGTTGACAAGATCATAACTCAAAAGAGGCATAAGCCTAAGAAAGCCAAACGGTTCATAGTTTTGCACTCAGCTTACCCAATAGCCAGTACATCAGAACCGAGTGTGCCGGATACAAGTGCTCTCTCGGCCGAAACATGTGAGCTCGCCGCATATGCTCCATTGAGTCGCAAGCAGAAAATAGTTGTAAAGGGGGCCCCAGAGTCAGAGTCGTCAATTGCACAAGAACGAATTGACCATGACGTGGGTCTTATGCGAGTTTACGCCAAACCGTTACTAAAACCAGGCGAGTCTTTCCGCATTCTTAAGGCATTTCGAATAGGGAAGGCTCCAACAGCTCCAGAATCAATTTCTCGGCCACGACCTCTAAAAGTTATTTTATAAACTGAAGCACAGGCAAAACTCTTGCTAGAGCGCAAACCATTCTTACGGAGTCTGCATTCACAAGTTTTTTTTCAGCCGGATTACGAGTTGAAAGAGCGGAGAAAGATGAGACAGCTAATAAAAGAGCTGGAGAAACGGAGAACCAATGGCGAGACAAATCTTAAAATAAGAGGGGGACAAATAGTTCAAGTCAAAAGGACATCTCTCTGGTCGAAGCCGGTAACAGTGATGGCCTAGCTGTCCCGCCACCGAAACCTAAGACATGCCCTCTTAAATTGATCGTTTTAAATGCCAGATCAATGATTAATAAAATGCTTCTGCTCCAGACTCTGGTTTTCATCAACCGCCCAGACATTGTTATGGTAACTGAGACATGGGCATCGGCCTGTGTAGCTGACTCTGAACTCGCTGTTCTAGGCTATGCATGCGTTCGGAACGATCGAAACAATGGCCGTGGCGGAGAAAGCTGCATCTATATAAAGCAGCCACTTGCATTTCTCCCATTGGACTATACACAATTCACAGCGGTGGAGGAGAGCTGCTGGCTACGAGTTGTTCTAAAAAACAAATACTCTTTACTTGTTGGCTGTGTTTATCGCCTACCTAATGCCAATGCGGACTAAGATCTTTGTCTCTCGAAGGCATTTCATGCCGCAGCTGACTTGAATCTTAAGTATTGCTTGATTGCAGGTGATTTTAACCTTCCTGACGTGCAATGGTTTCCACCATCCGGTCCTTCAAAGTTCGAGAACTTACTTGAGGCAGTAAATATCGGCATGTGGGATCAGGTAGTCGATTTTCCCACTCGAGGAGCAAACATACTCGACCTAATTTTTTGTAGGGGATGCGAACCACTCTCAGTGTCATCCTTAGACGCACTTGGGAGTTCAGACCATCTTACGGTTATTAGTGAACTAGAACTGGAGGCGGATGAAACATTTTCCCAAAGGTATAGTCTTTATCCTGACTTCCGATCAGCAAACACGTCGGACCTACTGGCACATCTAAACGCTCTCGACTGGTCTGAATTTTTCCAATGTTTGGATGTAAATGTTTGTACCGATGCACTGCACAAAGTGCTCGATCCACTCATCCTCCACTTTGTCCCCCGTAAGAAAGTAATACAAGTCAAGGATGAAGTGTACCTTCCTCTGTCTTTCCGTCGTAAGCTGCGTAAACTCTCTCGTCGTTTGCATCGGCAGAACGACACTTCCGTTCTGCCCTTGATCACACTGATCTTTGAACAGGCTAAGAAGCTCTCCGAAGAAAAGCAGATAGCCGATGAGGCCCACTTCGCTGAAAATCCTTCCCTAAATGTTGCGAAACTCTTTTCGCGTACAGTAAAAGCACAGAGGAAAACGCAACACCCCATACTTCAAGACGCCTTAGGAAACCCCATAGCTGACGCTTAGTTGACTGCCGATAGCTTCAATGCGTTCCTATTCAAAACGTTTAGTAAAAGCTCGTTCACTGCACCTCCAGCTCTCCGGGCTTGGACGGGTCCCGTACTCGAAACCATAAGTTTAACCCTCTGGGACGTGACTGTAGCCATTCGTCGTTATCGTCAATCTTACAGTCCAGGACCAGATGGCGTCCCAGTTAGCCTTCTAAAAGCTTAGCGAATGATATCTTTCCGTCTTTTCTTTGTAAGGTATTTAATCTTGCTCTTGAGAGCGAAACCTTTCCTTCGTTGTGGAAGGAATCGCACATAATGCCTTTTCGCAAGCATGGCCGATCGACGTCATTCGACAACTTTAGGACAATAAATACAATTCCCGCAGCCTCGAAGATCTTTGAGAACTTGATCAAAGAAAAGATGATGTGTCACTTGACAGAAAACAACCAACTCAATACAGCTCAACATGGCATTCTGGAGAAACGATCTCGTGACACCTGCCAGGTCCCTTCCTTTGATTATGTGCTGCAATCTAGAGACAGCGGTTTTGCCACTTATAGCGTCTATTTTAATTTTACTAAGGCCTTTGATCGGGTCGATCATAACCTCCTTCTTCTGAAACTGGCCTGCTCGGCATAGGTAGCAAGCCTCCGAACTTCATATCTTCCTATTTGAATGCTCGCACACAACGAGTAAAAATTTCCAATGTTATCTCCAACCCCACGCATGTGAGGAGTGGAGTTATACAGGGTAGTGTACTGGGTCCGCTCCGATTTGGCCTGCTTGTCAACGACGTTTCAGATTGTTTTCAGTATGGCAGACTCTTCATGTACGCTGATGATTTAAAAGTTGCTTATCGATATAAACCGGCTGATCGCAATATCGTGCTCGAGCTGATAAAAAAGGATCTTCAGGCCTTCGCCCAGTGGTGTTGCACATGGCGCCTCACCCTTTCATGGCAAAAATGTTCCATAATGGTTGTTGGCGACGATCATCAACCGGAATTAAGTATTGTCGGCCAAGAACTAAATGTGCCAGAAGTTATCAAGGATTTGGGCATATCCTACGCTAATAGTCTCAATTTGTCAGAGCACTGTGCTCTGATA
This sequence comes from Ligula intestinalis, assembly GCA_036362985.1. Classification (NCBI taxonomy): domain Eukaryota; kingdom Metazoa; phylum Platyhelminthes; class Cestoda; order Diphyllobothriidea; family Diphyllobothriidae; genus Ligula; species Ligula intestinalis. Next base: position 30,090,055 of record JAYGXS010000001.1, read on the forward strand.
GTCTCGGAAGCACGCTGAACTACCGAATTTATCCTTAGAAATTTTAAGACTATCAAGGTTAGCGAGGCGACTTCTCTCAAATAAGATAAGAGGCATCACAAAAAGACT